>CM052711.1:65677080-65694838 GCA_028551405.1 Uromys caudimaculatus | reverse complement strand
CATCTTCTGGGTATATGCCCAGGAGAGGTATAGCTGGGTCCTCAGGTAGTATTATGTCCATTTTTCTGAGGGTCCGCCACACTGATTTCCAGAGTGGTTGTACCAGCTTGCAGTCCCACCAACAGTGGAGGAGTGTTCCTCTGTGGCACATGCTTGTAATTTTAGCTGCAGGGACAGACTTTGTAATAGGGTCCTCCCACTGCTTTCCAACCAAGGAATGGGGGCCTTGGCTTGTTCTGCCGTTCACAATTCATGAAATTAAAAATAGACTCAAGCCTGACAGATGGGTGGAGAAAGGCTAAGAGTATTTGCTGCTCTTCCAAGGGTCAAGCTAGTTCTCAGCACTCATATCGGGCTTCTCACAACCATCTGCAACTCCAGGGGGGTCTCATGCCCTCTCTGGCCTCGGGGTACTGCAAACGCAGAAACAGACAAACATCACACAGGTGCACACACAAACATGGCATGGGGGGTGGAGACAGAGACAGAGAGAGATTGTTTTGATTGTGTATAAAGAACAATAATCTTTCAGGGAATTTTTCTAATGAGTACATTATGTAAAGTAAAACTGTTTTTGACTTGATCTAGATGCCAGGGCCGCCATTGGATGTTGCTATTGTGGGTCTCTAAATAGACTGATAGTTTCACCCGTAGTTCATGACAGTAAAATTCTTCCAGTTGAAGGTGAAAGGAGAAGAGTTCAAATGGCAGTGTTAGCTCAGACTTCTGGTCTACCCAATGAGGTTAGACTATCCAGATGAAAGGAAGAATTAAAATTTTTTCCTCTGAAACTTGTTATTATTATCATTAGCATCATCATCACTATGCGTGTGTATGTGTGTGTGTGTGTGTGTGTGTGTATGGGTGTGTGTATGTGTATGTGTGCGATGCATATATGTGAATGTGCATGACTGTGTTCATGCTCTGTTCTTTACTCTACAAGGAGGCCAGAGATCCATGTTGAGAGTCATCGCTTTCTACCTTATTTTCTGAGAAAGAGTCGCCCACTCAAACCAGAGCTAACCGATCTGGCTGAGCCAGCTGGCCACTGACCTCCAGGGACCCTCCTGTCTTCACTTCTCCAGGCCTGGAGTTTAGGTGTGCGCCATTATGCTTGGCTTTGCATTGGCATTTCAGATCCAAACTCAAGCTTTCATGGTGAGCATTCTACCCGATTCTACCATGTCCACAGTTCCTACCTGAAGCATTTGATAAACAGCAGGAGGTTGACGTTCCATGTATGTTTCATGTTACATTTACAGACTGATGCCTACAGCATGTGGACTTTCCATCCTTAATTAAGCATGAAGTCAAAGACTCGTTATTGGCTATGGGGTGGGTTGATGTAACCTGTACAAACATGGTTGGTGAAAGGGTGCCTTCCTGCTTCAGTTCTGCCAGGGGGGAAGTAAAGAGGCCGAAGGCTGTGTATGGTCCACTTTTTGTGACTGCTTCTGTAATTTCTGCTTCAGGAATATGAGAATCAAAGAAGCTGGGGGCTGATGGATGATAACGTCAAGGTGAGCCACTGCTAAAAGGCAGGGTAGAGGATGTGAGGGAGGATGGTTGCTTTGTGCAGATTCCAAGGTACTGCTAAATGGAGCTCCCTGACAAGGCCAGCGATCCATTTGCTTGCTTACTCAAGCAGCACCTGTCCTACTCGAACTAGCTCACCATGACTACAGTGCTGGGTACCAGGCAAGAGATGGGATGGATGGCTGCTTTTCTCCATCTTTTCTTTCTCAGCTGCCACAGGTAGGCTGATGTCCCCGTTGTCCTTCATGGATGCTTTGGAGTTCATGGTTTGTTTGCTAGCTTCATAGCCTCAGTGACCTTTGAAGAGCAGGGTGAAGCCTACTAATGCAGCTATGTAAAGATTTCAGTTCTATGTTCTGGGAATGCCTGAGGTTCTTGTGTCAAAGTCACCATGGTCTTCATCCTCTGTCTCATGACTTGGGTGATAAAATGACAGCAAGTCCTGCTAGCCATGCAACAATGGGGTCATGTGAACTTTCTCATTAGAGTAACCGTGGGGAAGCTTTAGTTTTATTCTGAATAAAAAATTTTTTTGTTTTGTTTTTCGAGACAGGGTTTCTCTGTGTAGCCCTGGCTGTCCTGGAACTCACTCTGTAGACCAGGCTGGCCTCGAACTCAGAAATCCGCCTGTCTCTGCCTCCCAAGTGCTGGGATTAAAGGCGTGTGCCCCTACCGCCCTGCTATTCTGAATAAATTTAAAACCTAGTTATTCAACTTGAATGGATAATTTTTAAAATGTCAGCAGTAGCAGAAAAGACCTTTTATTCTTGTGAACTAGCAGGGAAGGAACAATGCAAAATGTTCTTGTTAAATTTCTTTTCTCCGTATGTATGTATGTATGTATGTATGTATGTATGTATGTATGCATGTATTTATGTTATGTTTATGTGCACACATGGATGCCAGAGGATGATTTGGGGTTTTGTTCCTTAAGAACCATCTGTTTGTGAGAGAAAGGGCCCCTAGAACCTGGCCCACCAATTAGACACTGGCAGGTGAGCTGCAGGATTCTCCACTACCCAAGCACTGGCCTATATAAGAACGCGTTACCTTGCCTGACTTTTTAATATGTATTCTGGGCATTGCACTCTGGGCCTCATGCTTGCAAGGCAGGCACTTGATTGAGTTAGCTCCTAGCTTGTACCTTAGTTTCAAGCTGAAAGAGTTTGAAACCTAATCATCGACTTTTAATGGCTTTTTTTGTTAAATGCCAGCAATAGCAAAAAAGAGCCTGTGTTCTGAAGAAGCAAAGAGGGCACGCTACAAAAGGTTCGTTCGTGTTCAAACCTCTCTTCTCCTTTAAAACCCGTGGTCCTAGCCAGGACTGCCATCACATGGAGGGTGTGAATGCACGTGAAGGATGGCATGGAGGAGTGTCCAGATCCTCACCTCAACGCAGAGACCACAGGACAAGGAACAGTCACACTGGAAGGGCACATGTAGCACCAACCTCCTTATTTTGTGGTTGTAGAATCTGTTCTCTGTGTGGAGGGAGCTGTGGCTTACAAACCTCACAAGGTTAATCATGGAGAAGTACAGTACTGATTGACTTAGGGAGGGGGGGTGTACTCAGCAGCATGAGGTAAGTTGAAAACTCTTCTCTATGTCGTGACTGTCTCTGGTTCTCTCTCTCTCTCTCTCTCTCTCTCTCTCTCTCTCTCTCTCTCTCTCTCTCTCTCTCTCCATGTGTAAGTAGAGATGCCCAAGAGGGTGTTAGATTCCCTGGAACTGAAATTATAGTCAGTTGGCAGCTGCCCAAACATGGGTGCAGGGAACCAAACTTAGGTCCTCTGCAAGAGTGCTGAGCTCTTCACCCCTGAGCCATCTCTTATTTTTTGAGACAGGGTCTCTCTCATTGACCTGGGACTCACTAGTTAGCTAGGCTGTCTGGGCACTGAGCTCCAGTGGCTTGTTATCTCCACTCCGCACTGCCTGTGTGTACTGCCTCCCCCAGTTTATCATGTGAGTTGTGAGGCTAGAACTCCGGTCCTCCTGCCTGCAAGGCAAGGACTGTATTATTTCCTAGTCCCTCAGTGCTAGTTCTATGGGATATAGACAATTCTAGAATTATTGTAAAGGCAAAAACAAACAGACAAACAAACACCAACAAAAGTCAACTACTCTAACTTGGAGACCATCTGTATCAAGTCTGAGGCTCCTTCTTCAGAATCTACTGGCCTATTAGCATGTCAGTAGAACACTGGCTTGGGACACTCATTCTCAGGATGCCAACCATGTTGCTCTTGTGATGTGCCTTGATGCAGGGGGTAAATGGTGGCCTTCATGAGTGCCCATCCCCCTTTGCCATGGTGCACTCTGGCTTAAGAGATATAAGGAAGCCTTGCTAGCACCTTTTAGAAAAGTTTGCCCTTCCCAAAATGGGTATGTCCTTGAGAAAGATCCTTCTTGTTAGTACAGCCCCACTTCCTCTGGATTCTGCTATTAGAGGGCATATGGCTTGCACTGTGGTAGCTTCTTGTGACCGTAAGATGAGATCACCGTCAGGCACTGAAGCTGGTAGGCTGGAAAGAGGAAGTCAGCCTCACCCTTCTTGGCTTTGATGTTCTGAGCAAGACTGGGACTGTCTACATCTTTCTGCCAGTGGAGTAGAGGTCTCCTTTTGTTGAAGCCAGAAAGGGTGTTTGGTGTATTTAAGAATAAATCAGGGGTCTGTGTGAGTGGAGAGCAGAGAATGAGAGGACAAAGCAGGTAGGGTTTTGCAGCAAGGTAAGGAGTTTTAGCTTTTCCTCTGTGGGTGAGGGTCTTTGATAGGTGGCGAGTAGAGGCATGGTGTATCCCGAGGGCTCTGGCAGATGGCTGGGAGCACGACCCGCTGGGAGCACAAAGAGGTGTAGCTAAACTCCCTGCTACAGAGTTCTATTCCGAGCACCCATGGGAAAACTGCAATTCCAGGCTGGGGAAATGGAGGCAGAAAGATCCTGGGGGTTCCTGACAGTTAGCAGAGCAGAATCAGTGAGCTCCAGGTTCAGCAGAGACTGCCTCAGAAGTTAAGGTGCACAGTGATTGAGGAAGAGTGCCAATGAGCACAGCCACCTACACCTACACCTCCCCCCCCCACACGCATACTCGTATATGCACACACGCATGCACACACACTTCATGCACATCGCCATGTACCCAGGTACATGTACACACTTATAGCAAGCACACCGAGGAAAAGGACAGCCTTTCCTTCACAGAGTTGCCCTTAAGGGTTTGCCAGGAGCTCAGATGGAACCGAGGTAGACATTGGGTGACAGGAAAGCATACCTTTCTGCTCCTCCTCTTTCTCTTCTTCCTCGTCTTCCTTTCTTCCTCCCCACTTCCCCCTCCTTCTTTAGTCACAAAATCCAGTATTAACTGAATAGGTAGAAGCTGAATTCATTCTTCATTCTTCATTTCTGTTCATGTCACAGTAGGTTCCACTGGCCTGGATTTTTTTTTTTTCTTTACCTGATGTCTCTCTACATCTTTATGGATCAGCTATGGAACTAATGTATTTTCTCATTTTGCTTAAAAAATGCCACACACCTCAACCAAGTGGCGTTGATTGCATTCCAGACCCTCTTTGTTTACAGAACTGAAATCCCCACCCTTTCTCAACAGGAACCTGTCAAGTTAGTTTTCGTCTTGGATGTAGGAGTATTCAGTCTTTAAGGCTAATGGCTTTGACAGTTCCAGAGAAGGTTCAATTTCAATTTTGAGTGCATATATGTTTGCAGGCTCCTTCTTACACAAGAAGCTGGCTCATAGCTTTTGTGTTAGCAGTAGCTTATCAGTTTCTAACAGGTTTTATTTGTGAATCCAGAAGGAGGGAAGAAAGCTCGAGCATCCTCGTGGAAATCCCAGGACCTCAACCTCAGGGGCAGGTTGTTGAGTTTCTGCTGGGGTGCTGTCTCAGATAGCTCCTGGTCAGGTCCTAAAATGTGCCCGAGTCTGCAGTGTACGTCATGGGGAAGGAAGATCATGCGTAGGAAAGCAAACACCTGACTGAAGGAGATGTCTACGTAAGTCAGAGCCCCGTCATCCCACCAAATGCATTGCTGTGGTTGAAAGCAGTGAGGTAGCTCAGGAAGATTTATCTGAGGAAGTTTTCATATGAGACCGCATAGAGAAAGACAGGGAAGACACTGGGAACATGTCAGAGAAAGGTCCTACTGCTCTGGGCTGTGTCGAAGGCCATCACCTGCTCATTGCCAGGGACTCCAGCACAGGTAACATTTGCTGTGCAGGCTGCGGCATAGAGACAATGTTTCTCTTATAGAGAGATGTTTCAAGTAAGAACTGTAAAATCACATGAGCTCATGCGGCCTCTCTCCCTTCCCTGCTGTAAACCTGCAATTTTCTAGGAATTTCACCAGAAACCATCTTTACTGTAGAAGAATGTCTTAACCCCTTAGTGCAAGCTCGAGGCCCATGGTTTTAGCTCATCAGATTGCAGTCCTATCCAAGGCACCTTGGAGCCACCCTATGATCTCCTTTATCTAAAACAAAAAGCCAAAGAGAAAAAGAAGGCTTCTGCTTTGTTTTTATAAGCAAGCCATTCAGGTATAATCCAAGTGCTATATGTGTCTACTGTGAGGATAAACTGTGACTCTCCCCTGAGAAGCCTGAAGCCACACTCAGCTGTGTCTGATTCTGCCCCTGGGCATCCCTCCTTCTCTTTGGCCTGATTTTTAAAGTCCATGTTAAAATGTTTTAAAAGATGTTTTTAGTATTATTTTTAATTTTAAACAGATCTTTAAAAATATCTGCTTTATGTGTAAGGGTGTATTGCCTGCATGTATGTCTTTGCACCTCATGAGTGGACATGCCTGTTGCCTATGGTGGTCAGAAGAGGGTACCACATCTCTTGGAACTGGAGTTATGGGTGGTTCTGATCTGCCATGTGGGTGTCACGGACAGAACCCCAGGGCCCCCGCAAGAGCGCTAGGTGCTCTTAATTACTAAGACATCTCTCTGGTCCCAAGCTTTTACTATTTTGAATTTGCATGTGTCTGTGTGTGGGTGTGTGCATGTGGTCCCTTGAGGGTGCAGGAGGTGTTGGATCCCCCTGGACTGGAGCTACAGACAGTTCTCAGCTGAAGAACCTCATCAGCCCTATAAGTGTCTTTTATAGACTATAGTTCTTTGAGAAATCCATCTTCACGCTCTTGGGTACAGCACATTCCTTCCCATGCATCTTTGCTCCGATTAATCCCTGTAATTAAATCTGTGTTAAGCTTTCTTCTTAACCAGTTTGACTCTACTCCATACTGGTTTGTCATGAAAGTCATTTCTCCAGTGAAATTAAGCTTTCCTCGAATGGAGGATCCTAAGAGAAAAGGGAAGTTGTCAGGTCGCACGGCATCATGGAACTGTGCCATGCCCCACTATCCCTGGCACCACATATATATTCTTGAGTGAGCTGCTGTCTTAGTTTACTTTATATTGCTGTGATAAAACACCTCGACTAACAGCTACTTGGAGAGAAAAGGGTTTATTCAGCTTACACTTCCAGGTAACACTCTATCATTGAGGGAAGTCAGGGCAGGAACTCAAGCAGGGTAGGAACCTAGAGACAGGAGCTGATGCAGAGGCCATGGAGGGGTACTGCTTACTGGCTCACACCCTCATGACTTGCTCAGTCTGTTTTCTTATAGCACCCCGACCACCAGTCGGGGGGGGGCACCACCCACAGTGAGGTGAGCCTTCCTGCATCAGTCACTAATCAAGAAAAATGTCCCACATGTGTGCCCACAGGCAATCAGATGGAGACATTTTCTCAGCTGAGGTTGCTCTTCTTAGATATGTCTACATTTGTGTGAGGGTGAGAAAGTCCAACCAGCACAGGTGCTGTGCAGAAGCTGGCAGGGTCTACATCACCATCACACACACAAAGCAGCACTGGGCACCTTTGTGTGTGCTCACACGTGGGCGTAACATGACATGAGAATAGGATGCGGAAGAGAGGCGCTCACAGGCTGAACAAGGAGATCATATCTCATGTTCTTACTTCACACCTTTAAAAGGCATGAAGCAACTGGGGAGAACTATGGGTGTTTCAGACATCCTGGGCGGAAGCCAGCTCTGTCCTCAAAGCTGTGTGAATAGGTGACTCACTGACATTCCCAGCTCCGGTAACCACAATCTTGTAAAGTTGTTTAGGAGACTTACCTTCGATGACTGATAAACGGATCAGGCTCAGTACATAAATAACACTTTTGTCAGGATCTTATATCGGGGATGCCGATGTCACAGCCTCAGCATTGGTACTGGCATCTTCGTTTGGACACTCACTGTGAGTTTCTTACTGGTCCTTAGAAAAAGGACAGGTGCTCCACTATCCCCACTCTCTTATGGTTCTTTCGTCTTCCTCTGGGCCCTCATGGCCACTTTCTAGCTTCTAGACCTCGACAGGCATTCCAATTTAAACACATAAGTCTACAGACGTGAAACTGTGAGGGAGGATATTTGGTCCTTGACTTTCTGGGTCTTGGGTACCCTCTCCGTTTATTTTCCAGGAAGAGGTGCATTAGGCCTGACTCCCTTCTCTGGGAGCTGTTGGCTCTTGGTAGTTATGAGGGGCGGTGTGGGGAGAAACCTGCTGTTTACCACCATGCAGCCTCTTGTGAGTTGCCTAAGCTCTAGTGGGTAATTTCACACCGTTGCCCACCAAGCAACTCTGGGCAAGTAAGCTCAGTGGATCACAAACCAAAACTCAAAGCCAAAAGTACCAGGGGAGGTTGCAGAGAGGAGAGGGGCATTGGTGGGGATGGGAGGGGGATAAGGGTGCCCGTGTGAGTGTGACCAGGACGTCCTGCATAGATGCATGAAAGCTTCAAAGAATAAATTTAAAAATAATTTTAATTATTATTATTTTAAAATTACATTTATTTATCTAGGGAAAGAACAAGAGAAAAAGCAGTGTGTGTGTATGTGTGTGAGTGTGTATGTGTGTGAGTGTGTGTGTGTGTGTGTGTGTGTGAGAGAGAGAGAGAGAGAGAGAGAGAGAGAGAGAGAGAGAGATCAAGTGGAAGTCAAAGGACAATATTTTTGAGAGTCAGTGTTCTCCTTCCACCATGTTGTTCCTGGGGATTGAACTCAGGTTCTGCATAGCAAGTGCCTTTATCCACTGAGCCATCTTGCTGGCCCAAGAGTTTTATTTTTTTTGACTGATGTATAAATTAAATGCCTGAAGACATTCTGTGAAGTGAAATAGGCTGGCACAAGAACACAAATGCCTCATGATCAGCTCTAAGTGAACCGTACAGAGGTAGAACAACGGACACAGAGGCTGGGAAAGGTCAGGCCCAGGCCAACTGGGAAGGTAGGTAGTAGGTGTGGCTGCCGTTTTGCTAGATGGTACTTTCAGGGGCTGTTGTTGATCGGTTGTTTTCAGTCTCGGTAGCTCACGCGACTGAAGGGACCTGAAGTTCTGCTTCTAGAACCCCTCTCTGATGCCCTACTTGTCCCACAATTCTTCCTATTCAGGTGCTTACCTCCCTGGTGAGCCAGCCTCCTAGGCCACTGCCTTCACTGATGTTCTTGTCCCCAGTGAACACTAAGAGGAGCATGTATGGTTTCTAGCACATTCTGACACTTCATTCATCTCTGTGGGTCTCCTCAAGTTGCTCTTTGTGAGAGAAAAGGACATTTGTCCCTCAGTGAAGTCATCCATCCCGTTTATCCCCCCCCAACCCCCGTCAGCAAGTCAGCAAAGCAGGCTGCTCTTCCCCTCCTCAAGCATCTTCAGTAGAGACAGTGACATGTCTCTATAAGTCACTACATGTTCGAATTCTGCTCAGTGTACCCTGTATCCTGACTGAGCCAACTCTAGCCTCCTTCCTGTTCTTTCTCTAGGTTGCTTAGGGAGAAAGTAAACGTTGAAGGCTACAGCACTGCACGCTGGCCCTGACTTGTTAGACTGCTAAGTGAACAAGGAGAGAGCAAGAGCTATGCATGCTAAGCAGGCCTGGTCAAGGTGTGGTCCAGCCCATCACTCACTAATCTTTGTCTCAGCCGTAAGGTGGTCTGATAAGTTGTCAGAAACATGTGAGCTCTCTTTCAGGTAAGTTTCCCCTCTGGCCTGTAGCAGGCTTCTGCCATTTTTTTCTTCCAGAATGAGATTACTATGGGAAATTCCAAGTTTGAGAGGGTATATAGTTTCAGTAGTCTGTCAGCTAAAGGGAGGCACAGGTATCTTCATCCTCCCACAAAAGTTACCTAGAAACAGGATGGCTGAGCAGGGGAGCTGGTCATGCACGAGGGGTCGATGACCAGAATCAGTATCCAGAGACACCAAGGCTGGACCTGGAGAAGCAGGCAACAGGCAAAGCCTCAAGGATATGACAAAGATGCAGGCAGCAGGAAGGGATGCATACTCTGCAAAGCACTTGCAGACCGGGCTGGGTAAAGCTCACACACCTGAGCATGCTGGTCTTGTTGCAAAACTCAAGTGTGAACTGTGTCCTAGCATGCTCCAGCAGATAATAGCACATGTCTTGCAAAACTATCTCTCATCAAGGTAGATTGTCACCATGGGACACCTGATAATGATTTTCCTGATAGGTCTCATTTGCTGACAGCACAAAGCTCTCTCAGTGCCTGTCTTCTTTTCGTGCCTGCTTCCCCAGGTTTCTTTCCCAGCCCTGCAGAGCCCTTTGCATTTGAATCTGTCTTATAAAACTGCTCACCCGCTCCAGACATTTAAACATTTTTTTTTTGTCATCTTACTCCACAGAGCCTCTGCCAAAGATTACTTCATTCATTCACTGAATGAAGCCAAATGCTATGGCTCTGGAGCCAGGTGGACTCACAGTGTTGCAGCCATTGTCTGAGCACAGTGTAATGACCATTGCTTATTTTGATCTCTGGGCCACTAAAGCAACTCAATCCTGACCTCAGAGGAAAGCTAGCATTTGCAGGGGCTGCTCTTTCAAACACACACACACACACACACACACACACACACACACACACACACACGCGCGCGCGCGCACACACACACACACACACACACTTATTTATTTATGCTAAAGTATTATCCTGAATACTTTATAAGATTAAGGGAAGAGGGCTTCAATTATTTTTCAGATTCACACTAGAGGCCTGTGATTTGTATTCTGCACAAATGTACCTCACAGAAGAGCTTGCCTGTTGCATAATTCAAATTTGCAAATAGGTACCATGGAAAGGCCCAATAGAATACTTACATTGTCATAGTGGGTTAGAGCAGTCAATGTCCAGGTCTTTTCCCCACTGGGATGTACTTTGCAATTCTTCCTTTTGTTGTCGTCTCTCTGCCATTACCCCTCTGTGTGCAGCTGTTGCCCGGCTTGCAAGTTCTGCAGGTCATGCAGTGAAACAGTGTTGCTCCTTTGAAAGGACTCCACTCTACAGATGTTCTTCAAATAACTACGATTCTGCTTACTATTTTTTTCCACTTTGTGTTAGTATGAAACTGGTATATGGTTGGTGGAAACTACTTCAAATCTTTTTTTAAAAATTATTTTAAAGTGTGTGTGTGTGTGTGTGTGTGTGTGTGTGTGTATATATGTGCATGTGTGTAGTACCTGAAGAGTCCAGAAGAGGGCGTTGGATCCTTTGGAGCTAGCGTTACAGGCATTTGTGAGCCATGTGACATGGATTCTGGGCACCAAACTCAGTCTTCTGGAAGAAGAGCATGTGCTCTTAACCACTGAATCAATAATCAAGCCTCCTGTATTAAAAATCTTAAATTTTGTTATTTTTCCTAAGCCAGCAGTGCACAGTATGATAGTTATTGGTACTATGTGTTGATTCAAAATTCGTAACTCTCTCCTCAAAGGAAGTAAGTGGCAGTTTATTTTGGAGCCATTTATGAGTGACATTGTCCATGAGCACAGACTTGGGTTATCCCCAATTCTATATTTTAGCATGGCAACAATATCATGAAGTTTTTGTAGTAATAGATCAAAGAAATCCATAGATCAAGGCACTTTTTAAGTACACAGGTTGGAATATTAGGAAGGCAGGTTGCAGCAAAGCCTGGAAATCTTTATTGTAGGTTTCACATTCTATCTTGTGGGACTTCCCTCGGAAGGCTAGAGGTGGAACCTAGAGGTCTGTCATATGTTTCAAAGGATTTGCCTATTAGTCTATGTTAGATCACACACAAAGGTGGGAATAAGTGGCTACTTTGGGCTTCAGATAGCTCAAGTTAATTTGCCTCTAGGCCCATGTTGGAAAGTACCAGTCTGAGCAGTTCAGTTAACATGGGCAATATCAACAAGCCGTGGGTTCCGAGTATATACACTTTTAGCACCAGCAGAGAGAGCTGATGCTCTGCAGGTACTGGGATGCTAAGCTAGGATGTTTGGTGGGTCAGGTGTACTAAAGGCATTTTTGACTTAAGGTATTTTTAATGCATGATGGGCTTATTAGTATGTAACACCATCACTTAATGCCACCCAAAACCTATTCTGTATACACAATGGCATAGAAAACTTCCTAGGGGGTGGTAGTAAGGATCTTGTTTTAATTAATGTGGGAATTTCCTGACTAGGATCAACGATATATATAGAAGAAAGGGTGCATTTCTACCATTTGCACATAGATTGATGGTGTACTGGCTGGTTTTGTTTATCAGCTTGACACAAACTGGAGTTATCACAGAGAAAGGAGCCTCCCTTGAGGAAATGCTTCCATGAGATCCGGCTGTAAGGCATTTTCTCAATTAGTGATCAAGTGTGACAGGACCCATTTTGGGTAGTGCCATCCCTGGACTGGTAGTCTTGGGTTCTATAAGAGAGCAAGCTGAGCAATCCCAGGGAAGCAAGCCAGTAAGCAGCATCCCTCCATGGCCTCTGCATCAGCTCCTACTTCCTGACCTCCTTGAGTTCCAGTCCTGACTTCGTTTGTTGATGAACAACAATGTGGAAGTGTAAGCTCAATAAACCCTTTCCTCCCCGACTTGCTTCTTGGTCACGATGTTTGTGCAGGAATAGAAACCCTGACTAAGACAGGTGGGGCCATAGACTGCATAAAAACATGAGAAAATGAGCTAAGCACCCAACCCAGTGTGAGTGGTGCCACTCCTGGACTGGTGGTTCCAGTTTCTATAAGAAAGTAGGATGAGCAAGTCATGAGGAGCAAGCCAGTAAGCAGCAGCCCTCCATGGCCTCTGCATCAGCTTCCGCCTCCAGGTTCCTGCCCTGTTTGAGTTCCTGTTTCTTTGATGATGAACTGTGATGTGGAAGCATAAGCCAAATAAACTCCTTGTTGCTTTGGAGCTTCATCACAGCAATAGTCACCCTGACTAGAACCCTGATGGTTCATGTTGATTGTCAGTGTGACAGAATCTAGAAGCACCTAAGAAACAAGCCTCTGGGCAGGACCATGAGGGACTATATGGATTAGGTTGGCCTGTGGGATTGTCTATGTGAGGATGTTTCTAGATTGGTTTAACTGAGGTGGGCAGACTCATCTTGAATGCAGGCGGCACCACTTCATGGGATGGGGTCCTAGGCCTCACAAAATCACGAGAAAGTGGGCTAAGCACCAGCACTCACCTCTCCTTGCTTACTGACTATGATGGATTGTACCTTCATACTGTAGGCTGAAACAAACCTTTCCCTTCCTAAATGGACTTTTCTTTGTTGCATTTGCCCCAGCAACAACATAAGTGACTAATACAGGGTGCAGATGAGCCAACTTTAGAAAGACAGAGGGCTTTTCTTTGCCTTAGTACTGGAAGGTAAGCAAATGTCTATGTGGCACCAGCTAGGTATGATTTAGGAGGTGAGGGCTTGTGGGAGAGATTCAGCGAGGAGCTTTGAATGGAAGGCAAGGAGGCAGAGGTGGCTTGACCACCTTCTCCCCTAGATGCCAGGGACAGCTTCTCAGTGGCCAGAAAAGAGGCAAAGTACATGAGGATGAGACCATGACCCTTTCATTTATAGCACCTCACACAATGGAGGCTCTTCTGAGAGGTCTCAGCTGACGATCTTGAGGCCTGGCTTGATATGCATCAGGCCATATCTCAGTTCCTAAACAGGCCTTGACAACTGTTGTATGGCTTTTCCCGAGAAACTGATGAGAGATCAAAGAAAAGGTTCCACTCGAATTTAAGTTTAGTGGATCAGTAAGTTTATTGGGGTTACTTACTGGGGCAAGGGTGACTCAAGGGCAGGTACATCACTGAAAAACCAACCTCTGCATGATTGACGACTCGAGAGAGCTGCATCCTGAGAGCTCCTTGTGCAACTCACAGACAGCTTGACTCTTAAGTTTCATTTACTCCCCAAGTCTTAATGAGCCTCTTTCCAGGAGGGAATGTTTTAATTCTGAGAAAGTAGCTACACAATACCAACTGTGTACCTGAGCATCTTAACAGGAACCAAAAAGGCTCTCAATAGCCTCACATTTTTTGAGTCCGTTATGCAAACACTTCCCTCTCCTCAGAGCATCTGTAGGGATGTGGGACTAAGCATCTCACCAAGTCATCTGACATAAAAATGAAGAGAGGCAACACTGCCTGTATCTAAGCCCAGCTGGGTACCTGTATATGCTCCATACCCGAAAACAGATGAACAAATGATGTGCTTAGCTCAGAACCACAGTAGTTACGAAGCAGGCCTCTCCTGCCCTTCTCTGGAAGCCAAAGGCTATCTTTAGCATCTTTTCACATCCTCCCCTTATATGTTTGTGTGTGTGTGTGTGTGTGTGTGTGTGTGTGTGTGTGATGCCTCATGTTTATTTTATTTTATTTTTACTTACTCTCTACCTTGGTTTTCTGAGACAGGGTCTCTTAATAAACCCAACCCTCATTAATTTTTCAAGGCTGGATATCCAGCAAGCCCCAGGGATTCTCCTGTCTCTCCTCTCTCAGTACTCGGATTACAAGCATGCAACATCATGCCTTACTTTTATGTGGGTCCAGGGGATCTGACCTCAGGTCCTCATGCTGATGGGACAGACACTTTAGCAAGTAAGACATCCCTCTTGCCTCCTTTAATAGTCTTTAAAAGTGCCCTCTCCTCTTCCTCTTCATCCACAGAGTACACCTGGTACATTTCGGTTATTCCAGGTCCTTATTCTGGAAGAAGGCATCTTGCTTTCTCCTTTCTGCCTCCCTGTGGTCCTAGCCAAGTATACAAGACCTTTGACGTCCTATTGACATCTCGGTATCAAACCCAGGTGATACATTCATGACTCATGGAGAATTAATAGGTAACCTGACTGTCAAGGACAAGAAAACAAGTCAGAGACGAAATTAGCAAAGCCTGTGTATTTATAAGCCACAGCTGTAGAGGGACCATGGCTGTCACTTTCCTGGCAGCAGGTGGTTGAAAGGGCTTGCAAGGATCCATAGATAAAAATAGGAAGTTCCAAGATAGTCTCTGATGGGTGAGCGCTCAGGGTGGCTTTCTGATTGATCTCCCCCACTATTTGCCCCCAGACAGGTTCTCATGTGTCCCATGTTGGCCTTGAACTTTTCTGATCCCACAAATGCTGGGGTTTCAGGTGTGCAACACATGCCTAATTGTGAGGTATCGAGACTGGAAACCAGGGGCTTGTGCATACTTGGAAAGCATTCTACAAAGTGAGCAACATACCAAGTCCTTGCTTAAGTAATTCGATATTAAAGTAGGCTGATAACGAGTTCATCAAGACCCCCAGGGCTGAGAATGGCCAAAACTATTTTTAAAATGTAATGTTCTCTCTAACTGTGTAGGGGATGAGATCTTATTGTGCCTTGTAGTGTGTCTCCAAATCCCTTCTTCTCTAGTCTTAAAGGACCTAACACTCTAAGATCCCAAATGTGAAAGATGTACCCTAAAGCTAGCTCCTTTCAAGGCCCCTTGTCTATACAGCAGGGGACAGGGATCAGCCACTGGCAGACATTGTTCAGATGTCCTGGTTTCTCATTCGGTGCCGGGATGATTCTGTCTGCAAATGGTAGTTATCATTAGTGTACACACACCACCAAAGGAAGCTGGTTTTAGTCACAACTCAGTCTGGGGCCTCCTGTGGATGCAACAGAGAAACTGTAATCAGGTGTGCAGAAACTAGAGGAGTTTTAGTTACAGAGTAATCAGAAGTTTCCCCACCCAGATGCCTAATGAATGCAAATGAGTGACAGGAGACCAATAAACAGATGTCTCTGTTGTCTGTGAATTTTACTGTGGAGTAGAAAAGAGGTTCTGGTGTAAATCAGAACAGACAGCCCACACAAATTGTGCATTACTTGTAAACATCGCTTGTTGATGAATATTCTTGCCCCAGCGTCTTGCTGTATTCTAGTTACTTAGAACTGTTCTCACCTTCCTCAGAGCTCTCAAGTCTATGATAGATTTTCTAGTTTGGCCCAATTGAGGAGGAAAGTCCCACTGTGAATTTAGGCAGCACTATTCTATGGGCTCGGGTCCTGGATTGAATAAAAAGGAGACAGTGAGCTGAGCACAGAATTCACCTCTCTCTGCTTCCTGACTGGAGATGTGATGTGACCAGACTCACTCCCGCTGCCATCATTTCCTGGCCAGGATAACTGTACCCTCAAACGGAGCAAAATAAATCCTTCCTTCCTAAATCTGCTCTTGTCAGAACAATGAGAAAAATAACAGCTACAAATGCCAGTGAAACACCGTATGGGAGATATTCTGCTCAGTTACTATTTAAGAGCCCTTTGGTTTCATCAAATGAGGTCAAGAAAGAGAATTAGTAGAAATTATAATTCACTGAACACCCAATATGTGCTAGCCCTTCTCTGAGTTGTTACAAATTAGCTTCTTATTCTTTACAGTAGACTGTGATATGCCTGACACTATCATTCCTATTTACAGATGGAGAATCTGAGGCACAGGTCAGTAGGCAGCTTTGTGGAGTGCACACAGGTAGGAAGGACAGAGCCCATGCCATGCATATCTGCATGGTTTTAGTGCTCAAAACCCTTTTAGCCTCCCTATGTCCTTTCTTTGACATCAGCCTTTGTGAAAGGGCACATTTTATCTTCATGCCTCATCTTTTCCCCATTGGTAATAGAAAAAACGTAGTCAAAAGAATGTCAGGAAGACATACAGATCTGTGGCCTCTTTCCTTTCTTTGAAGTTAGGGAAGGGACACTGGAAGGCAGCATAGTATGGGAGATGTGACCTTTGAAATCAGATGGACATGGGATGATGCCTACAGTAGATACATTTACGTTCAACTGAGACTATTTGGTCACTGTGACTATGGACACAATACTGTCTTCATCTGTAAAGTAGGTATAGTCATACCCGTCTCAGGGTTGCCATGAGATTTCAAAGAGTCCACGGATGTAAAGTTCCTAGTACATGGGGAACAGTCTGAGTGTAAGTCCTTTGCATACCATTTCCCTTTCTCTGCACAGAATTCAAAAGCAACATCCAGGAATACACCAAGGTTGTACAGAGGACCTCTAGAAACAAACAAATGTGAAGAAAATTACTGACCCTATACTGTTTCTTTCTAGAATCCTCTTCCTCTGGGAGAGATTGTAAAACTCTCAACAATGGAAAAGAATGCTGAGGGAGGGGAGGGGAGATGGCTTCTCCCATCTGGTCCCCAGATGAAGCCCTAAGCACAATCCCCAGAATCTATTTTAAAAAGCCATGCATGTGTGTGCTTATAACCCCAGGGCTGGGGAGATGTGGACAGGTGAGTCCTCGAAGCTAGCCTGATGAGCCAGCCTGGCCTACCTGTTAGTCTACTTGGTGAATTCCAGGTGAGTGAGAGACCCTGACTCAAAACACAGTAAATAGGGGTGGAGACCTCTGCCTTGGCCACCAGGAGTCCGTAGCCAATGAGCACCCGAGAAAGACACCCTCCCAGGAGCTTGGAAAAGCCGTAAGTGGGGTTAAGGGGAGCAACACCTCTCACCCAGACCCGCCCGGATCTGGCAGGATCCAGGCCCTGAGAACCCGGGACCAGGAAACCTCTGAACCTTCCAGTTTCATCTGTGGGTGGAGACCTCTGCCTGGGCCAGCAGGGGCCTGTGCCTGGGGACCTCAGCCTGGGCCACAAGGCTCCAGGAGAGAGCGGGTATCCCAGGAGTGCTGACACACCTTTGAGCATAGGCAAAACCACCACTTCTGTTCAAACTCACTGGATCAAGAGGGACCCTTGCAGAGCCATCAGGGCATAGGAACCAAGGGACAGCTGGGGACAAGATCCTTCTGATTTCTTTCTGCACCCCAGAGCGGACCCTGTGCCACAGCTCTCCAAACCCAAACACCTCTCA
>CM052711.1:65655542-65676580 GCA_028551405.1 Uromys caudimaculatus | reverse complement strand
TAATTCTTTAATGGATTTTTGTGTTTCCTCTTGAAAGGCTTCTAGTTGTTTGTCTCTGTTCTCTTGTATTTCTTTAAGGGTATTATTCATTTCTTTCTTCAGGTCTTCTATCATCATCATGAGAAATGATTTAAAATCTGAGTCTTGCTTTTCTGGTGTGTTGGGGTATCCAGGGCTTGCTGTGTTGGGAGAGCTGGGTTCTGATGGTGCCGAGTACGCTTGGTTTCTGTTCTTTATGTTCTTACCCTTGCCTTTTGCCATCTTGTTTACTCTGATGTTAGCTGATCTTACTCTGTCCGGTTGTGGCTTGCCGCTCCTGCAGTCCTCTGTGTCAATACTCCTTGAAGACCAGCTCTCTCTGAGAGGTGTTTGGGTTTGGAGAGCTGTCCCTCAGGGTCCGCTCTGGGGTGCAGAAAGAAATCAGAAGGATCTTGTCCCCAGCCGTCGCTTGGTTCCTATGTCCTCAAGGCTCTGCAAGGATCCCTCTTGATCCAGGGAGTGTGAACAGAATTGGTGGTTTTGCCTGTGCTCAAAGGTGTGTCAGCACTCCTGGGATACCTGCTCTCTCCTAGAGCCTTGTGCCCCAGGCTGAGGTCCCCAGGCACAAGCCCCTGGTGGCCCAGGCAGAGGTCTCCATCCACAGGTGGAAACTGGAAGGTTCAGAGGTTTCCTGGCCCCGGGTTCTCAGGGCCTGGATCCCGCCGGATCCGGGCAGGTCTGGGTGAGAGGTTTTGCTCCCCTTAACCCCACTCACGGCTTTTCCAAGCTCCTGGGCGGGCATCCTTCTCTCGAGCTGGTTGGCTATGGACTCCTGGTGGCCCAGGCAGAAGTCTCCACCCACAGGTGAAAACCGGAAGGTTCGAAGTTTTTCTGTCCCCGAGTTCTCAGGCCCTGGATCCCGGCAGATCCCGGCAGGTCTGGGTGAGATGTGTTGCTCCTCTTAACCCCGCTCACGGCTTTTACAAGCTCCTGCGAGGGTATCTTTCTCCGGAGCTGGTTGGCTATGGACTCCTGGTGGCCCAGGCAGAGCCTTTACTTTCTTTAATTATTACATTGCTTCAGATAGTTTTTTGCCACTGGCTGGGCCCTCCCACATCAATTACTAATCAAGAAAATGCTTACAGGCCAGTGTGACAGAGGCATTTCTCATTAGTGGTTTCTTCTTCTCAGGTGACCCTAGCTTGAGTCAGTGATGCACATTGTATGTAATTTCCAAAGTTTCAGAGAAACTTTCCATTGTCCTGAGAGACTATTATAGGAAAGGTTGAATGGCCTTGGTGCTTAGTGTAAGCACCCGTTCTTGTGATGAAAGTTGTCCAAGTCTAATTTGTAAAGTGTGTGCTTTGAGGAAATAGAGGATTTCTAGGGTAAAGATTAAACTAGACAGGTAGTGATTCTAGATTCTTGGCCATGATGATTCATTAAGAATGGGGTTCTATTCCCACCACCCATATTGTATCTCACAACCATTTGTAAGTCCAGTTCTAGGGGATTTGAGGCCCTCTTTTGGCTTCTGTGGCATGGCATACACATGGTAGAAATACATTCATGTAGGTAAACATCTATATACATAAAAATAAATAAATCTTGGGGCCTGGAGAAATGACTTTATGGTTAAGAGCACTGGTTGCTTTTATAGAAGACTCAGACTTAAATTCCAGCAGCCACATGGCTCATAACTGTCTGTAACCACAGTTCTAAGGGTCCCATACCTTCTTCTGGCCTTCATGGGCACCAGGCACACATGTAATACATATACATATATGCAGAAGAAACACCCATACACAAATAAAAAATAATTAAAATATTTTTTAAAAGTAAAAGGAAGGTGCCAGAGACCAAAGTCAGGTTAATAACAATCACTAGGGTCTTGCTAGGGACTGTTGGATATGGTTTTGTGGGACACATGTTCTCTTGGCCACTGGATTAGGCATTGTGATAATGGGTGTGCAAAGTTCTCACCCATTCTTAAGGATCTTGAGACCAAACTAGTAAGAGTGGAAAGAGTTCATTCTCCAGTGCTGATTATAGTGGGTTCTGAAACAGACCACAATTAAATTAATTCTTCTATAGAGTTTTCAGTTTATAAAGGGAGTGACTTAAAGTTTTTTCTTACTTCAACTAGTTGGTGTCACATTATTTGCAATTTGCATCTGCTAAGAGCCCTGACTTATTATTTATTAGTGTATTCTTTTTATTTACTATTTTACATTAGTAGTTTTTTAGAATTTCATGTACCTGTACTGTGCATTTGATCATATACATCTCTCATCCCGCCATCTCCAACTTCCCTAGACTCCCACAAGACATCTTCCCTCCTTCCAGCCTTTCTCTTCCTCTTTCTATATCTTCCTCTTCTTCCTCATAATCCACTGATTCCAATCAGTGTTGCCAACATTTGCCTAGGTGGGGGGGGGGCATCACTGGAGCAAGAGAAATCCACCAGTGGCACACCTACAAAGAAAACTGACTCTTTCCCAAAGCAGTCAACAGCTTCTAGTGACTCAGCAGCAGGGGTGGGGCTTCATGTGTCTCTCTCCTGTCCACGCTGGCATTTTGACTGGCTTAATTTCATGCTAGTCTGCTGTAGACAACCACAGCTTCTGTGAACCACAGTTCATGAGGTGCTGTCATGTTCATAAAATGGATTTCATAGCATTCCTCCCCAGCCCATGGCTCTTACATTCTTTCTGCATCTTCTACTTTAATGGCTAATGTTACGTTGATGACAAACTTATGTTTAAAAGTTTAAATTTTCTGTGCTCAAGAGAACTATAGAGAAAAATTGAACTTCCAAATGCTAAAGGTGATTAAGGGTTGATTTTTCTAACTGCCTAGTCTTGTACAACTTTAACATAATTGTTGTTTATGCATGGTCATAAGGTCAACTGATGTTTCTGCTTCTATAAAAAAAGCTTTTGTTTCTGTTTTGTTGAGAGATGATTCACATAATTGGGAATCAAGGAGACCAGAAAAAAAAAAAAAACAAAAAACCAAACATTTGGTGGTCACTTTCACTCATACCCCTAACATCCAATTTCCATCTTAGCTATTCCAACTAATTCCAACTCAGGAATTAATGCCGCATCCAGCTTTCCTATGAGTCCTTTAATAAACTTGCATTGCCTTTATAAACCCTTGACTGAGTTGGTTGGGAGCTACATTCAGGAATCCAGTGCCCTGGGTATAGACCTAGAGCCAATATGAATAAAAACCTCTTCTTTGTTAAAATTTATTAATGGTCAGACTGGTGAAATCTCTAAATGATCCTAGACCCTTAACATTTGGGGGCTTGTCTGGGATTTGTGCTTTCAGCCAGATCCACTTTCTTTTTCTGGTGACCTTGGGACTCAAGGAGCCTCCCAACATATTGGGAGATGAAAAATCAGATAGGCTTAGCATTTGGAGGGAGCCAGCATCAGGTTGTTAGTGCTTAGATTGTGAGAAAAGAAGCATCAGAAAACCTCTGGAGATATAGGTAAGAATCCTAGTCCTCTTAGTGTGCGTTTGTGGAACTCAGAAAAGCTAGATGCAGCTTAATTCCTGAGTCAGAGGGACCACCACTATGCTGTTGGTCCTTATTGGAAAAGCTAAGGTGGAAATTGGATGTTGGGTGTTGAGTGAAGGTGACCACCAAATGTTTGTTTTTGTCTAGTTTCCCCATGACTGTGTGAATGTTTTGTTTTTTTAAGTTACTATTTGACGGATCTGTGTTTTCTGGTCTGTCCAAAAACTTGTTGCAGATGTGCAAGCCAAGAGCCAGAGGTAAGAGAAAGAGTGATTCCATGCACACTCCTCACTGGATGGTGTATCTCTCAGCTCTCTCCTGCAGCATCCTCTGCTTATATGCAGGGCTCAAAATTTTCTTAGCTTCTTTGTTCTCAGTTAACTCTGGTTCCTCCCTCTGGTTACTGGTTTTAGTTTTACCAGGATTCAGTTGTCTTTTAAGAATGGATAATATTAAAATGTTGTTTTATGCTGTTCTACTTCAACAAAAAGCTGGCTCTGGGGTTGGGTTATGGCTCCCCCTTCTCTAGACCCAAGCATGCTTGTTTAAAAGTTTCTTCCAAAATCTCTCTCCCATGTCAGGCAGGCCACCTGTGACAGGGAAAGGAGAGCAAAAACAAAAGAAAAGAATAAATTATCCCCAATGGGGATTACTGCCACTCGCCTTATATTTTTTTTCAGTATCATTTAATTCTCTAAAAATTTTGCTAAAATATGAACCTTATCTCAAGATTTGTAAGACTATTATAATAAACTTTCTATACAAAAAGATTTGTAAGTTTGTTGAGTATGGTTAAAAATTTGTAAAATTATTTTAAAATGTATAGCAACAAGTTTGATAGTAGAAAATCTATACACAGGTAATCTTAATTTACTACAGCATACTGTATGTATAAGTTGGATTCCACTCTTGACTAAAAGAAATGGGTATTTTAAAATAATAGTGGGTCTCCAAGATATTCTTGATTAGGATGGATTTTTTTTTTGGTAGTGATTCTTGTCCCGAGAATAAGGATAATGAGGTTTTGTTTTCTGTGTTCAATAGCTCTCAGCCCCCCCCCCTTAAAGGCTAAATAACAGGTTTTTTGGATGTCAGCTTTATCATAGAATTATATCATGGGTCAAAACAAAATGTTTGTTTTTGAATGTTTTCAACTTTCCTTGAGTCTGCAAAAGTCACTGCTTCTGATGGCAAGGCAGTTTCTGAGGCCTGGGGCTTTTTTCAGTAACTGACTTGCCTAGACTTGCCCAGTTCTTCGAAGCAGAGGTTTAGGCCTAGTCTCCTGAATTGCCAATTTGAAGCCTGTCATGGAAGTCAGCTTGTCTCATTCCCCACTTCAGTAATGGGCTATCTTAAATCCTTGAGATGTTTCTTTGGCCTGGTATTGTTTGGGAATCATCAATTCAATGGTGGAAATCCATTCTTTAACAAACTTAATTAAAGCATTGATTATGCAGTGTCTTAGTCAGGGTTTCTATTCCTGCACAAACATCATGACCAAGATACAAGTTGGGGAGGAAAGGGTTTATTTGGCTTACACTTCCATGCTGCTGTTCATCCCAAAAGGAAGTCAGAACTGGAACCCAAGCAGGTCAAGGAGCAGGAGCTGATGCAGAGGCCATGGAGGAATACTGCTTACTGGCTTGCTTCTCCTGGTTTGCTCAGCTTGCTTTCTTATAGACCCCAAGACTACCAGCCCACAGATGGTACCACTCACAAGGGGCCCTCCCCCTTGATCACTAATTGAGAAAATGCCTTACCACTGGATCTCATGGAGGCATTTTCTCAACTGAAACTCCTTTCTCTGTGATAACTTCAGCTTGTGTCAAGTTGACGCACAAACCTAGCCAGTACATGCAGGGACTGTAAGTCCAGGCTAACATCAGTAGGATAAGAGGACTGGTCATGGCAGAGTCAAGGCTGGTCAGCCAAGGGGATCAGGAGACTGGTCTCTTTCTAGTCTTCTCTCATGTAGTCTCTTTCTGAGTAAGGCCATGGATTCTTTGACCAACCCTGAGTGGTCAACATAGAAACAACATTCCTCATCAAGTCTGCACAGTCCTTCTTGCTGGAGAAACAGCAAGTCTAGGTCTCTTCTGTTCTGTAAGACTACTGCCAGGGAGGATAGGGAATCATGCAGGGCCGTGATGGACTTTTCCATCTCCTGTATATCTGCATCTGTTGCCATCTGTAGGGCTTTGTAATTTTTATCTTGGAGTATTAGGACTGAGGCCCCTATACTAGCAGTTCTGGCCAGCCCTATGCTAAGGAGAGAACCTAGTACCACAGTAGATTTTTATTAGATTGTTTGGAGGTGCTAGCTGGTTGAAGGCATCCTCCCCAGAGTAATAAGTCACTCTGGGTACAAACTGTACTAGAACGTAAAAATGCTCAGTCATATTTACAACCAGTTCATAAATGCGTGGTACATAAATGAGGTAGAAGCCCACCAAGCATTCTGTGGAGGCAGCATGTATTCTGCAACAGTAAGAGTTACAGTGCAGTTGCAGGGGTGGGAATAGGCTGGGGTACCTTATTTCCAATGCAGAGTTCATGTCTGATAACCAACAGTTCTGTGTTAAGTCTGTGTTAAGTTATGATGGTCCAGTAGGGAGAAAATACATGTATGCTCAGACACAGGCCCTTCCGGTCTCCATGTTCAGGGAAAAACATGCATTTCCCCTCCCCATATCCTCATAAGAAGATTAGGGTTAGGAACAGCAGAACCCAATTTGGGTACCACTAGTACAATAGTAGCTGACAATAACTTCAAAAACTTAGGATTCCAAATAGCCCAATATCTGTCTATATTTTAAAAATATATCTATTAGTAAGCTAAAATAGGTTGACTCATTAATGAGGTAGTCTTACAACATGGTGGGGTGCTTGATCTGCCTTATGCAGAACAAGGAGGTTACTTGGCTTTAGGGAGAGAGTCCTAAATGGAAAATGGTATGTTTCCTGTTCTCCTTGTCGGGCTTTTCTTGGCTAATACTTATACTGTCAGCTGTGGTAAGGCCCTTAGTTCTCCTTTTTCTGCAGATTATGGTTGGCCCATGCATCATTAATGCCTTAACCAGATATATAAATTCCTGCTTCAAAGCTGTTAAGCTGATGGTTATTAAGTCCCAGTATGAACAGGTATCCATCATGGAGTCAAGGATTTGACTCAGGGTTTCACTCAATGTGAAGAGGGGAATGTGATGGCTAACTTTAAAAGTTTAAATTTTATGTGCTTAAGAGAAATGTAAAGCAAAATTGGACTTCTGAATGATAAGGGATATTAATGGTTGATTTTTATAATTGTCTGGTCTTGTTTATACAAGATCATATAATTCATAAGGTCAACAACTGTTTTGGCCCCGTGAACAAAAGCTTGCTTTCTAGGAGATGATCTTCTGCTTGCACATAATAGAATGTAACTTTTTGTTCTTTGCCTTTATAAACCCCTGACTGAGGTGGCTGGGCACTACTATCCTGAGTCCTGGGTGTAGAGCTGGCATCACGAATAAAATCCTCTTCTTTGTTAAAATTTATTAGTGGTCAGACTGCTGAATCTCTGAATGACCTCAGACCTGTAATACCACCATGTTCTATGAGTGTCTTATGAGGATTTTAATATAAATGCTTCCTTTGGGGCTGAGTACTCAGTTACTTATTTATTCTCAGCACCTTGACACATTGTTTTTTATTAGAGTCATAAACATCTATCTATCTATCTATCTATCTACCTACCTACCTACCTATCATCTATCTTCTATCTAATGTGCATATCTGTGTATGCTCATATTCATTTTTTATGTTGTGTAACTTGTACATGTAGGTCAAGTGTACATTAATATGTATGTTTGTAGAGACCAATAAACATCTGTGGGGTTCATTCTTCAAGTGGATATTAGCCATAATGTAAAAGAGAAGCTAAGTAACAAGGAGATCTTAAGGGGGACACAAGAATCTCATTGTGAAGGGAAAATTGGGTAGACATTGCAGGTGGTTGAGGGTGGGGTGGGGATGGGAATGGGGGATCAGATTCAGAGGAGGATGGAAAGAGAGAGAGTACTGGGATAGACAGCTGGAATTCGGTGAGGGGGAGGGATTTCTAGGCTTAGCTAGAAGCTTAATATAGTGAAAACGCCCAGGAATCTATGAGGGTGACCCTAGCTAAGACTCCTAGCAATGTAGGACACAGAGCCTGAACCGGCCATCTCCTGTAACAAGACTGTCAGTGGAGGGATTGGGACACCAAACCAGCCACAAAACCTTTTTATCTAAAATTTGTCCTGCCTACAAAGTGCGGTGGGTAAAGGTGGCGCACAAATTGTGGGAGTGACCAACCAATGACCAGTCCAGCTTGAAAGTCATGCCATGAGACGGAGCCCATCCCTGACACTGCCTGGAAGGCCAGAACCCAGAGGATGGATAGACATGGAGGAAAGAAAACCAAACACAATTGGAAAACAAGTCAGTGAAACAATGAAATGATTCCTAATGATATTCTGTTATATTCATGTTGCCTGGTCCAATTGTCATCAAAGAAGCAGCTGATGGAAACAGATGCAGAGATAGCCAAGCACGAGGCAGGGCTCGAGGAATCCTGAAGAAGAGGTGGGGGCATCGTAGGAGCCAGAGGGGATAAGGGTGCCACAAGAAAACCCACAGAATCAACTCACACAGGCTTGCAGGCACTCACTGAGACTGAACCAGCAACCAGGAGTCTGCATGGGACTGACCCATGCCTTCTGCATACATGTTACAGTTGTATAGCTTGGTCTTTCTGTGGAACTCCAAACGGTAGAAGCAGGGGCTGTCTCTGACTCTGTTGCCTGTTTTTGGGACCCTTTCTGAGTACTGGGTTGCCTTGTCTAGTTTTAATAGGAGAGGAGGTGCTTAGTATTACTCTAATTTGATATGCCAAGTTTGGTTGGTATCTATGGCAGACCTGCCCTTTTCTGCATAGAAATAGAGGAGTTGGAGTGGGGGAGGTGGTGGAAAGATACTGGGAAGAGAGGAGGGCGGGCCAACTGTGATTCGGATGTAAAATAAATAAGTAAGTAAGTAAGTAAATAAATAAATAGATTAATTTAAAAGAAGCTAGCTACCTTTCTTTTGAGACAGAGTATCTGATTGGCCTGGAACTCACAATGTGGGCTAGACTTGTGACTTAGGCAGTGAGTCCACGGAATCTTCTTGTCTTTTTCTGAACCCCCAGTAATGGGATTATAACAGGTCACATCCAGCTTTGTATGTGTCTTCTCTAGGTCAAAGGTCTTAAGTTCTTATACTTTCAGGGCAAGTACCTTACTGACTGAGCCATTACCTTGGCTGCTGAACATAAATTTAGACCCGAAAGGACCGAAATAGATCATCTACTTCAGAGACTGGCCAAAATTTTCCTAAAGTGACAGACAGTAAACATTTTAGGTCTTGTGGGCTATACAGTTATTACTACAAGCCTTGTAGTTGGAAAACAGCCATAGACAACATGCAAGCAAAGAACATTGATCTACATTTAAAACACAGGCAAGGACCCACATGCTTCTGTTTCACAACTGATCCAGTTACCTTTTTCTCATTTAACTACTGATGATGTCAAGTGGCCTGCTAATAACCAACCATTTCCTTCTGGTCAAGCTGACATTAACTTCTGATTTTCCTGGTATTTCCCTGCTACTACCCCTTAACCTAGCACATTGATGTATGTCTCTATATAGATAAATTAGCTTGTGAGAATGCAAAGGAATTGGTGGTGCTCTGGAAGCTTCTGCCCATGAAGCTACAAGGGACAAAAGCCTTCTGAAGCTTGTTGAATGTCCATCTGTGCTCACTAGGGGGATTTACAGGAAAAGATGGGTTCTCTTAAGGCTAGGTTATCCTCTAAGCACTTTCTGCAGTGAAGTTATTTTCATACGCTGTATCAATTTTTGCTGAATGACAGGATCAAAGATATCACCTTTGTATCTAATAAATTCCAGACATCTATGCTTGTTTTCTCAGCCCCCTTTCAATCTCTTTTCTTCTGCTCCCTTTTGTAGACTATATTTTTCATGAAAATTTCCATTGGGACCTAGTCAACTCTTTGTTGAGATCTCTTTGATTAGTATATATCTGTGTGATACCAGGAAAATTTGTCCTTGCTTTCTTGCACTATTCTCTTGATTGGTGACAGGGCAAGAAAGAGAGAGGAGAGAGATTGATTTTTGCATGAAGGGTCTCTCCAAACCCAAATCAGCAATGCTGGGTTCTCTTTCTTTATCTATTTTTGGAACATTGCCATTGTGGAGTAGCTTTGTAAAGCTGTGTGACAACTCCCTGGTGTATATGCGAACCCCGTATGATACTGAGCATGCAGTGATGATGATACACATGCTAAATAGTGTTCTGGGATAGGAGTGAGAGGCTGTCTGTTAGCATCATGCATTGGAATAACAGCTTCACGTTGGCTTGCAACAAAAAGTACCCCTGTCATCACCACAGCCTTTAGAGAGAATGGCTCTTCAGAAAAATGCAGCTTCTAAGGAGAAATCCCTCATATAGTCTAGAGACAGAAAGCTGTACTGTTGGGCAAACACTCCTCAAATTAACAGATAAGGAAATGTCACTTCCAGCTATTACAGACATTTGTGATGTGAGATGGTAATTTTGAACAGGTCTAAATAAATTCCCAGGGCCTTGTGACTGGTTGCAAAGAATCTAAAGCAAGAAGTTGGCTTCTATGGTGTAGCTAGTTCCCTCATATTGAAGCAGTCTCTCCTGGAGGGAAACTGAGTCAGACTCAGGAAGTAAATGAAATTTACAGGGCTCAGGGAGTCAACAAAACTCACAAGTGTGAAGAAGTTTCTGAAATTTGCAAGATTCACAAGGCTCATAACCAAGGTTACACAGGCAGTATAACTGCTGGGAAGAAGAGACTTCCCAATATGCTGAGCTGCCTGTGAGACCTACAGAGGGCTCCAGGGATGCAGCTTTCCTGAGTCCTCATTCATGGTGAGGAGGGCTCTCTGGTGATGCAGTTACCTTTGATTCACTCATGCTCCAGGTGATGCAGTTACCTTTGATTCACTCATGCTCCAGTAAATAACTCCAATAAACTCACTGGTTCACTGAGCTAGACTTGAGTAGAACTTTTTTTTTTTGGTCTTTTGTTGGTGTCCTATCTAGAGTGAAGAGACATTGTCCTGGCTGGTTTTGTGTCAACTTGACACAAGGTGGAGTTATTACAGAGAAAGGAGTTCCAGTTGAGAAAATGCCTCCATGAGATCCAGCTGTAAGGCATTTTCTCAATTAGTGATCAAGGGGGGAGGGCTCCTTGTGGGTGGTACCATCTGTGGATGGTAGTCTTGGGCTCTATAAGAAAGCCAACTGAGCAAGCCAGAAGAAGCAAGCCAGTAAATTATATTCCTCCATGGCCTCTGCATCAGCTCTTGCTTCCTGACCTGCTTGAGTCCCAGTCCTGACTTCCTTTGGTGATGAACAGCAGCATGGAAGTGTAAGTGCTGAATAAACCCTTTCCTTCCCAACTTGCTTCTTGGTCACGATGTTTGTGCAGGAATAGAAACCCTGACTAAGACAGACATTTATTCCTTTCTTCCCAGGAAAACTCACATAACAACTGCATGGGCATGCAGACTAGTCAAAATTGAGATTCACAAAAGCTCAAGACCTAAAGGAAATAACCTATACCAAATATGTACTTTGCGCCAAAAGAGATTCATTTAATGTTTTTTTTTTACTGGAGACAACCCTGATGGATACAATGGCACACAGCCTAATCCTAGCACTTGGGAGGCACAGGCAGGCAGTTTTCTGTGAGTTTGAGGTCAGCTTGGTGAAGTGGAAACTTCTGGTTTCTTTGGAAAATCAGTTGTGTCAAAGGATGTTTTGCGGGGGCACACAGATGAAAGGATGTTTTGCTAAAGCAAACACATGAAATGATGCATGATGTTAAGAAGGAATATAAAGATAATCCAACAGAGTGTGGATGATGCTGGATGGTATTGGTACACCTTGCCATCCCTTACTGGTCATCGTTTGTCGTGACTTCATAGAAAGAAACACACCAAAAAACTTTTGTGTTTTGACAGCTTCTTGCTGCTTCCACAAACTTAGGCCAATTGGCAGAGAGAACTGGAAAGTTCTGGATATGTCAGCTGATACAGACTCACTTGCTTGGTGCTTTGCTTATGTAAGACCCATGGAAAGACACATGGTGCTTGGACAGAGTATAAATAGGACTCAACAGACAGTGGCAGCTGCTTGCATAGCTAGCTTTGCAATGCTTTGTTGGTCTCATGTCTTTGTCTTTGCTGATCTTCACTTCGTTGAGAGAGGGACAGCAGAGAACTTCTCCTGGTGTCCCTGCTGATCCTGGTTGCTCCCACTGGTGCATGCCTGACTGTTTCTTCTGGGTTGTGCCACCACTGCTGATTTGTATTTGGTGTTTGCTACTGAACTGAACTGCTGATACCCAGACAATGAAGATTGGAATCACCCCAAAGAACTGTTTCTAAACAGGTCCACTTCTCCCGTATCCTAATAACCTTTCTTTCCCACCACCTCTAGTGAGTGGTGGGTTAGAAGGGAGGTTAAAGTATTTAAGAACCCCTATTAAAAGTAGACTTTGAAAAATCAAAACCTACAGCTTGGTCTACATAGCAAGTTCCAGGTAGGCCAGGGCTACACAGTGAGACCATGTCTCACAAGACCAAAGGGAGTATCTAAACAAACATGTATCTTTTCAGAGTCACTGTGTGTACTCTGTATCCATGGTCATCTGGAATGCAGATAACTCATTTTGTATGTTTTTCTGTGTTTGTGTATATGTATCTGTTCCTGAATGCAAACATGTGGACTTGCATTTAGAGGCCACAAGCTGACTTCAGCTCTCTGCCTTTTTTTTTAAAATAGAATTTCTCACTGAACTTGGAGCTCATTGACTTGTCTATGCTCCAGCCAGCAGCTTCCCACAGTTCCACTAGCCTCAGCCTCCCTGGTGATAGGATTATAGGCATGGATGGCCACATCTAGCTTTTTCCAAGGGTGCTGGAGATATGAACTCATCTCATGCTCGTGTATCAAGTTTGACAATCCGCCATTTAATGAGATTGGTCAAAAACTGTGATGAGCCACCACATGTACAATTGCCTAAAGATATAGGATCTTAAGAAATAGTATTTTTTATAAACACAGGTTAAAAAAAAAACAACATTTCTCCAGACTGAAGAAGTTTTGATGTATTTATGATCACACATAGTTTTTACACACAGAATAAGATACTGTGTGAATTTAAGGTGCTTTGCATCTTAGGGCTCTGTGTTCAGAAATGTTTTTGGAGTGCAGCAAAGCTAGCCAGCAGGTATATTCTATGTCAGGCACGGGAAGTGCTATGAGTCATAGGTAACTAACTTAGACTTTCAATGATATCATCTGGACTTTTCCAGAAAACACTTGGAAATAATGAAAATATAATGTAAGAGCTGAGGTATACCACTTGTTTATTATGTACCAGGCTCTAAACCAAGAGTTTTGTGTGGATGGTCCTCTACATTCCATAGTGGCTCTCCGAGGAAGCACTGTCTGCATTTGATAGGAAGGAAACAGAGAACTCCATACTGCTCTTCAGCTTCTTGCTAGGGTGTGCATGTAGGATACCAGCCCTGCATGCTTCCGCACCTGGATGGCTGTGAGTCACATTTCCTCAGCCTCCATCTATCTACTCTGGCCTCTTTTCTTTATTATTCCACCATGAAATGATGCAAACTAAAAATAAACTTAAGAAGAAATTAGTGGGGTCTATATTTGAAGAACTTTGTTTGATCAAGCAATGGATTCTCCAGCTAACATTGTAGTTTGTGAAGTGCATATGGAAGAGGCATGAAGATTTTGGCCAAATGTGTACACACACACACACACACACACACACACACACACACACACACACACACACCCAGATGATTAACTATGGCAGCTTTTAAGTAAAATATATTTGAGTATTCATGAGCCTCACCCATGTAGCATTTTCTTCTGATTAAGCAACACGCTCAGAATCCTGAATTTTTTAGATTTGGGTAGGTATTGGCCAGATTTTCGGGCTTCCGAGGGAGTCTTATCATGCAATTTCTTTTTCTTTTGATCTAGCTCCAAACCGTATTGTTAATGTTAACAGTGTAAGCAATAGGATCTAGAACAAGTATCTAGATACAATAGTTTCTATAACTGAGTTACATTTGGTAGAAGAGTACACTGGTGAGATTTCTGTAAATGTGATAAAGTATCCGAGACAATCAACTTGTAGGGAAGAAAAGTTTATTTTGGCTCACAGTCTTAAGGTTTCAGCCTATGGTCTTGCATCCGTTGGTTTTTGGTAGAGGACTATGGTAAGATCACATGTAGGAACAAAACCATATACCACGGAGGCTATAGCAAGAGAGGAAGAAAGCATAAGCATTAGGTTTCACAGTCTTCTCCATGACCTAAATACTTTTTACTTGGTCCCATCGCTGAAAAGTTCCTCAGTTTCCCAGTAGCTCTGTCATTCGGAGCACATTTTTAACATACAGGCATTTGGAGATGTTCAAGGTCTAAGCTATAGCAGAAACAAATGGAAAAATTCATGAATGTGGGCTTGACTTAATGTCTCATGATAGCTTGTTTTCCAGATCAGTTGAGTGACTTTTTCTGGCAGATGTAAAATTAAAACCTGCCTCTGTGTTGATATTGAACTCTATAGTATCAGAATTCATCTCTCTCTTCTTTCTGATTATAGATTCTATGGGACCAGAAGCCTTGTGGAGAATATTGGGGTTGCCAGGAGTTGGAGCTACTTCAACTCCCAAAAGACCGAGGGGTCCCCAGGATCAGTTGACTCCCTGCTCTGGGGCCTCTTCTCTACCAGGGAAGTCTGTAACACTTCACTTTTATTTTCCTCTGAGTTATTTTCTTGTCCTTTTATTCTGTAATTGCCAGAGAAGACATATCAGCTAGCCAGTATCAAAAGTACTGTCTAGTGTTAGAGTAGTAGAGATATGTTCAGGCTCAGACCACATAAAACATAAACAAAAGTAGACTCTGAAAAGTTACAGATTTTACACATACTCTCTCATTGTCCTTATCAGGAACTCTCCTGGTCTCAACAAACACTGTCCAATCATGAGAAGTAAAGCTATTTTCACTGTAGTTTGGAATACAGAACAGCTAAGTGGGGGCTTGCTGCAATGGCCAGCTCTGGCTGGGAATTGGAGGACTAGCCTCACTACAGTGGCCTCAGTTTTTAGTTCATTCAGCCTTGCTTGGTACTCTTGTGAAACACTTTGCCTGCTTCCACCCCTTGCCCCTGCCTGCTTAAAGTCTGGGTAAGGCCGGAGAAGCATTGTCTCTATAAAAATGTTAGATACTCCTGTTGCTTTGTTCTGTGCGGTGTATTTGGAAGCATTGGCGCATATTAATGTTGGGACTGTGGAAACAAGTGAACACATCTCCTACTATGACGGTTACTGTGAGTTTATTCTGTCATGCTCTGAGAGATTCATGTGCACATTCTTTCTCAAGGGCATGAGTGGTTTGGGGAAGCACAATCTGGCACATGATCAACTTGCAAACTGAACCTTCTTATTTGTGTTTGCTTATGTATATACAGGTGTGTGTGTGTGTGTGTGTGTGTGTGTGTGTGTGTGTGTGTGTGTGTGTGTATTTGTTATCTTGGATGTGAGTTGTGCAGGCTGTTGGATTCTGGAGTGGGAATTTGGACACTTGTGAAACAATGAGAGGGTGAAGAGAGAGTTCCCTACATGCAGTGCTCTGGCTTACTGATTGATTTGAGTTGGAGGCAGTTGAACAACATCAGGTGCAAGACAACTCTGACTCTCATTCTGTTTCTAAAAAGCAGGGGATGAAATTCCTGTGTGGAAAATGTCCCCATACATGAGAAGGGAAGCATAAATCCTATCATCAATGAGGCTGGTGAGATGACTTAGCTGTCAAGAGCTCATCCTGTGTTTCTAGAGGTGCCAAGTTTGGTTCCCAGCATGCATCAGGTAGATCACAATTGCCTGTAACTCCAGCTCAGAAAGATCTGACACCCTCTTCAGACATCTGTGGGACCTGAATTCATGCCCATACCCACATAGAGAAACATACATAATTGTACATAGAATGTTCAATTGAAAATAATTTTTATACAATAAATTCTGATCAGTTTCTTTTCCTTTATCTCCTCTCAGATCCTCCTTACCTGTCCATCTCCCCCCTCCCTTCTCTCTCTCTCTCAAACAGAGAGGCAAACAAACAAACCAGAATAAAACAAAACAAACAGGAAAAAAAACCCAAAAAAGCAAGAGAAATAGATACATGCAGACACATGGACACTCACACAAAACCCATAAAAACACAAAATCATAAACGATAATAATAAGCAAAAGTCCAGTAAAGTTAAAAAAAGCAAAAATAAAGAATTATGAGACAATTTCCCCCAAAATACCATTGTGTTAATTTTATGTTGGCATCTTCTGCTGGGCATGGGGCCTGCCCTTAAGTGTGGTTTGTGTATACACTGACACTTCATTGGAGAAAACTCACCTTTTCTTTGCTAGGGTTGACTCTTGGAGATTGCTTCTGTGTGCTTAGATTTTTCAAAAACTAATTTAATAGGGGTTCCTAAATGCTTCAACCTCCCTTCTAGGCCACTGACCAATGGTAGGGGAAATGAAAGCTTAGTAGGAAACAGGGATTGGGGACCTGTTTAGAAGTAGTTCATCTACATAGCTCCCTGAGCCACAAAGGGAGGATTTTGATAAAGACATCCCCTTTAGGACTGAGTGCTCTAAGGTCTCTTGTACTCTTGTTGTCTAGTTGTGGGTCTTTGTATTAGTTCCAATCTCCTACAGGAAGAAGTTTATCTGATAATAGCTGAATACACAGATCTATGGTGTGGTGCTTTGACTAGGAATGGCTTCCATAGACTTACATGTTTGCATGCTTGGACCGTAGGAAGTGGCACTATTAGGGAGTGTGGTCTTATTGGAGTAGGCGTGGCCTTGTTGGAGGAAGTGTGTCACTGTGGAGGTGGACTTTGAGCTCTTTTTTTTGATACTTTATTTACATTTCAAATGTCTCCCCCTTTCCAGATCTCCCCTTTGGAACCCCCATCCCCTCCCCCTCCACTACCTCTATGAGGGTATTCCTCCATCCACCCTCCCACCCACTCTCGTCTTCCCTCCTTGGCATTCCCCTATACTAGAGCATCTAACACCCTCAGGCCCAAGGGCCTCTCCTCCCCCTGATGGCTAACAAGACCCTCCTCTGCCACATATGTGGCCAGCACCATGGGTCCCTCCATGTGTATTCTTTGGTTGGTGGTCCAGTCTCCAGGAGCATTAGGGGGTCAGGCCAGTTGACACTGTTGCTCCCTTCATGGGGCTGCAAACTCCCTCAGCTCCTTCAGTCCCTTCTCCAACTCCTCCATCTGGGACCTCACACTCAGTCCAACGGTTACTGTGAAGTGAAACTTGGGTATTCCAAACTTTTGGGCTAATATCCACTTATCAGTGAGTACATACCATGTTCATTCTTTTGTGACCAAGTTACCTCACTCAGGATGATATTTTCAAGTACCATCCATTTGCCTGCGAATTTCATGAAGTCATTGTTTTTAATAGCTGAGTAGTATTCTATTGCGTAAATGTACCACATTTTCTGTATCCATTTCCCTGTTGAGGAACATCTGGGTTGTTTCCAGCTTCTGGCTATTATAAATATGGCTGCTATGAACATAGTGGAGCATGTGTCTTTATTACATGTTGGAGCATCTTCTGGGTATATGACCAGGAATGGTGTAGCTGGGTCCTCAGGTAGTATTATGTCCATTTTTTCTGAGAATCCGCCCAAACTGATTTCCGGAGAGTTTGTACAAGCTTGCAATCCCACCAGCAATGGATATTCCTCTTTCTCCACATCCTTACCAGCATCTGCTGTCACCTGAAATTTTGATCTTAGCCATTCTGACTAGTGTGAGGTAAAATCTCAGAGGTGTTTTGATTTGCATTTCCCTGATGACTAAGGATGTTGAACATTTCTTTAGGTGTTTCTCAGCCCTACGAGTTTCCTCAGTTGAGAATTCTCTGCTTAGTTCTGTACCCCATTTTTTCATAGGGTTATTTGGTTCTATGGAGTCTAACTTCTTGAATTCTTTGTATATATTAGATATTAACCCTCTATCAGATGTAGGATTGGTAAATATCTTTTCTCAATCTGTTGGTTGCCGTTTTGTCCTATTGACAGTGTCCTTTGCCTTTCAGAAAGTTTGCAATCTCATGAGGTCCCATTTGTTGATTCTTGATCTTAGAGCATAAGTCCTGTTCAGGAACTTTTCCCCTGTGCCCATGTGTTTTCCCCACTTTCTCTTCTATTAGATTCAGTGTAACTGGTTTTATGTGGAGGTCCTTGATCCACTTGGACTTGAGCTTTGTACAAGGAGATAGGAATGGATCAATTTGCATTCTTCTACATGTAGACCGCCTGTTGAAACAGCACCATTTGTTGAAAATGCTGTCTTTTTTCCACTGAATGGTTTTAGCTCCTTTGTCAAAGATCAACTGACTGTAAGTGTGTGGGTTCATTTCTGTGTCTTCGGTTCTATTCCATTGATCTACCTGCTTGTCACTGTACCAATACCATGCAGTTTTTATCACTACTGCTCTGTAGTACAGCTTGAGGTCAGGGATGCTGATTCCCCCAGAAGTCCTTTTATTGTTAAGAATAGTTTTTGCTATCCTGGTTTTTTTGTTATTCCATATGAATTTGAGAATTGCTCTTTCTAAGTCTATGAAGAATTGAGTTGGAATTTTGATGGGGATTGCATTGAATCTGTAGATTGCTTTCGGCAGGATGGCCATTTTAACTATATTAATCCTGCCAATCCATGAGCATGGGAGATCTTTCCATCTTCTGAGGTCTTCTTTGATTTCTTTCTTCAGAGACTTGAAGTTCTTGTCATACAGATCTTTCACTTGTTTTGTTAGAGTCACACCAAGATACTTTATATTGTTCATGACAATTTTGAAGGTGTCATTTCCCTAATTTCTTTCTCAGCCTGTTTATCCTTCCAGTTTAAGAAGTCTACTGATGGTGGGACACAGGGACTGAGGTAGGCAGGCATAGGAACCCTCTGGTTCCCATCTGTGGCAGGAGACCTCTGCCCGGGCCACCAGGGTTCCATAGCCAAGCAGCGCCAGGAGAAAGTTACTCTCCCAGGAGTGTGGAAAAGCCGTGAGTGGGGACAAGACGAGCACCACTGGTCACTGGACTCCGCCCAGAAACCGGGGGCCACAGAGACTGAGGGACAGGAAACTTCCGGTCTCATCTGTGGCTGGGGACCTCAGGTTGGGCCACAGGGCTCCATAGCCAATTAGTGCCAGGAGAAAGCTACCCTCCCAGGAGCTTGGAAAACCCGGGAGTGGGGCCAAGACGAGCACCACTGCTCACCAGGAACCACCCCGAACCTGCCGGACACAGGGACTGAGGTAGGTGGGTATAGGAACCCTCTGGTTCCCATCTGTGGCAGGAGACCTCTGCCTGGGTCACCAGGGTCCCACAGCCAAGCAGCATCATGAGAAAGTTACTCTCCCAGGCCCTCAGGACACAGAGACAGAGTAGGAAAAGTAAGGGACGGGAACCTTCCAGTTTCTATCTGTGTCAGGAGACCTGTGCCTGGGCAACCAGGCTTACATAGACAAGCAGTGCTAGGAGAAAGTCACCCTCCCAGGAGGGTGGAAAAGCCATGAGTGGGGATAAAACAAGCACCACTGGGGACCTCAGCCTGGGCCACAGGGCTCCAGGAAAGAGCTAGTATCCCAGGAGTGCTGACACACCTTCGAGCATAGGCAAAAACACCACTTCTGTTCAAACTCACTGGATGAAGAGGGACCCTTGCAGAGCCATCAGGACATAGGAACCAAGGGACAGCTGGGGACAAGATCCTTCTGGTTTCTGTCTGCACCCCAGAGCTGACCCTGTGCCACAGCACTCCAAACCCAAACACCTCTCAGAGAGAGCTGGTCTTCAAGGAGTATTGATACAGAGGCCTGTAGGAGGGACAAGCCATAGCCAGACAGAGTAAGATCAGCTAACATCAGAGTTAACAAAATGGCAAAAGGCAAGGGCAAGAACCTAAGGAACAGAAACCAAGGCTACTTGGCAATATCAGAACCCAGCTCTCCCACCACAGAAAGTCCCGGATTCCCCAACACACCAGAAAAGCAAGACTCAGATTTAAAATCACATCTCATGATGATGATAGAAGACTTTAAGAAAGAAATTAACACCCTTAAAGAAACACAAGAGAACAGAGGTAAAGAACTAGAAGCCCTTAAAGAGGAAACACAAAAATCCATTAAAGAATTACAGGAAAACACAATCAAACCGACAAAGGAAATGAACAAAACTATCCAGGAGCTAAAAATAGAAATAGAAACAATAAAGAAATCACAAAAAGAAACAACCCTAGAGTTAGAAAACCAAGGAAAGAGATCAGAAGTCATAGATGCAAGCATAACCAACAGAATACAAGAGGTAGAAGAGAAAATCTCAGGAGCCGAAGATACTATAGACAACATCGACACAACAGTAAAAGAACATACAAAATGCATGATTCCTTAATATCTCCTAACCCAAAACATCGATGAAATCGAGGACACAATAAGACAGAACCTAAGGATAATAGGTATCGAAGAGAGTGAAGATTCCCAACTTAAAGGACCAGTAAATATCTTCAACAAAATCAAAGAAGAAAACTTCCCTAACTTAAAGAAAAAGATGAACATAAATATACAAGAAGCTTACAGAACCCCAAATAGATTGGACCAGAAAAGAAATTCGTCACATCACATTATAGTGAAAACACCAAATACACAAAACAAGGAAAGAATATTAAAAGCAGTAAGGGAAAAAGGTCAAGTAACATATAAAGGCAGACTTATCAGAATTACACCAGACTTCTCACCAGAGAATATGAAAGCTAGAAGATCCTGGGCAGAACTCATACAGACCCTAAGAGAACACAACTGCCAGCCCAGGCTGCTATACCCAGCAAAACTCTCAATTAACATAGATGGTAAAACCAAAATATTCTATGACAAAACCAAATTTACACAATATGTTTCCACAAACCCTGCCCTACAAGGGATAATAAATGGTAAACGTCAACTCGAGGAGGGAAACCACACACTAGAAAACACAAGAAGGTAATCTTTCAACAAACTGAAAGAAGATAGCCACACAAACCTAAAAAGTTACATTGAAAATAACAGGAACCAACAATCACTATTCCTTAATATCTCTTAACATCAATGGACTCAATTCCCTAATAAAAAGACATAGACTGACAAACTGGATCCATAAAGAGGACCCAGCATTTTGCTGCATTCAGGAAACACACCTCCGGGATAAAGACAAACACTACCTCAGAGTAAAGGGCTGGAAAACAAGTTTCCTGGCAAATGGTCCCAAGAAACAGGCTGAAGTAGCCATTCTAATATCAAAA
>CM052711.1:65638479-65655042 GCA_028551405.1 Uromys caudimaculatus | reverse complement strand
GAGGAGAGGAGAGGAGAGGAGAGGAGAGGAGAGGAGAGGAGAGGAGAGGAGAGGAGAGGGAAAAAAAAGGTGGTCCATTTTACACAATGGAACACTACCCAGCTATTAAAAGCAAGGACATCATGAATTTTTCATGCAAGTGGATGCAACTAGAAAATACCATCCTCAGTGAGGTAACTTAGACCCAAAAGGATATGTATGATATGTACTTAATTTTAAGTGGATATCAGCCATAAAGTACAGGATGACCATGCTACAATCCACAGACCCAAAGAAGCCAAATAACTAGGAGGGCCTGAGAGAAGATGCTCAAACACCCAGAAGGGGAAAAAATAGATATCAGAAGTGGATGGAGGAAGCTTGGTGGGAGAAGGGGACGGGGAGAGGAACAAGGTGGGGAAATCATATATAGGGAGGGGAGAGAGAGAACAGAAATTGGTGGGAGGTGGGGCATCTCTAGGACATGCTAGAGACCTGGGATGGGGAGGCCCCCAGGGAATCTATGGTGGTGACTCCAGCGGAGACTCCTAACAGTGGAGGATATGAAGCTGGAAATGGCCACCTCCAGTAGCCGGGCAGGACTCTCAGTAGAGGGATAAGGACACCAACCTACCTACAAAACCTTAGACCCAAAATGTCTCCTACCTATAAGCTAGGCAGTGACAAAGATGGAGCAGAAACAGAAGGAATGTCCAACCAATGACTGGCGCAACTTGAGACCCATCCCATAGGTAAGAACCACTCTCTGACACTATGCTTGCAGACAGTAGCCTAGCATAACTGTCCTCTGAGAGGCTCCACCCAGCAGCCAATGGAAACAGATGCAGAGACTCACAGCCAAACATTAGATGGAGCTCAGGGGACTTGTGGAAGAGTTGGGGGAAGGATTGGGGGACCCAAGTAGGATAGAGATGTCACAAGAAGACCAACAGAGTCAACTAATCTGGACCATTGGGGGCTCTCAGAGACTGAAATACCAACCAAAGAGTGAGCATGGACTGGACCTAGGCACGTGTGTACACACACACACACACACACACACACACACACACACGGCAGATGTGCAGCTTGGTCTTCATGTGAATCCCTCCAACAACTGGAGGGGAGCTGTCCCTGAATCTGTTGCCTCCCTGTGGATCCTGTTCCCCTAACTGGGCTGCCTTGTCCAGCCTCGGTGGGAGAGGATCTACCTAGTCCTGCAGTGACTTGATGTGCCAGGGTAGGGTGATACCTGGATGGGGGGCCTCCCCCCTTCTCAAAGAAGAAGGGGAGGGGAGAATGGGGGAATGTCTGTGTGAGGAGGATCAGGTGGAGGGGCACTGCAATTGGGACATAAAGTGACTAAATAAATTAATGAAAAACAAACAAACAAAAAAAGAGCTGGAGCCTATGTAGCACTCGAGAGACTGTGCCCTGCCCCTTGCCTGGGCAGCACAGCAGAACTGATCCTTGTAGCAGGGGTACAGGTGAGCAAGCCTTGAGTGGGTGAGCATGGGAGAGCTGGTTCTGCCCCTTGTCTACTGTGGGGTGGCCTGGGCAAGAGAGAGATGCTAACCCCCTCCTTGCCTTTCTCTACCTTCAGCAGGCAGAAAAGCTAGCCCCGAGGTCATAAGAATGGGAGAGCTGGCCCTGTCCCTCACTGGCTTCTGCACTTGGGACAGCATGCCCTGCACCTCCTCTGGGCAGCACAGTAGAGCTGGCCCTGGTGGCAAAGGAGTAGGTGAGCCATCCCCAAGGGCACGAGAGCAGGAGAGCTGACCCTACTGCTTGCTGGTTGTGGCACTGGGTAAGCTAACCAAGGCAGTGCTATAAAGCTTACCCTAGTGATGTGGATACAGGAAAACTGGTGGGTCAACCAAATCAGCTACCACCCAGGCCCTGATCCAGAACTTTGAGTTGGTCCACCCCAACATCTATCTCATCTATGAACTGCTGGAGTGTGTGAAAGGGCCACGGATGCTGCAAATCCAAAACTGCAGGATCTCCATGACAATACGCAACAACAGGGTGTGTGAGAGGAGTCCTGTGAGGATCCAGTACTGATGGTGTAGCAGAAGCCAGAAGCCTTGAACAAGACCAGTGACTCATTGCAATGAACATTTGCAAAGAAAGATGTGTCGACAAAGGGTATAGCTTCCACCACAGAATTTTTTTCTATCTTATTTATGGGTGGGTTGCAAGGGTGGAGGGCAAATATGAAGAGATGGGGTGATGAATGGATTGGGGCACATGATGTGAAATTCACAAAGAATCAATAAAAAGTTTTAAAATTTTTTAAAGATCTTTATTTTCTTCACAAAGAAAATTGAACTAAATAGTCTCAGAACAGCTGTGGCCTTGGCAAAGCCAGGACAGTGAGAGACTCCCAATAAATCCATGATGCAGGTTTAACCATACAGAAGGAGACAGGGAAAGATTTTATGTTTTAATTTATTTCCATGATTATGATTCATCTGTTTGTTCTTAGGTACTCAGTGCTTTTGAATGCATTACAATAAATATCTACACCTCTACATTCTACATTTCTCAGCTCAAAACCCAGAAGGACAAAGTTAAGTGTTCTCTATGACTGAAGTTTGCTCAATCAGACACAAAAATGAGACTAAGACCAACACACCAGCCACCTTGGCTTACTCCTTCTATTGAAAAGAGAATGCACATATAATTTAAACACAAAGCCAGAAGGCCCTGCTTTTATTTCTAATCCACTTGACAGAGATTGTTTCTATGGCAGCAAGAAGTGAGAGGTTTGGGGTTTTTTTTTTTTTTTCAAAGAAGCTATTGAATTGACAAACATCGCTCACTCCATTAAGAGTCTTTTCTTTGATGATATGCAAGAACCGATGAATTGGTGCATATTTATGCCTTAATGTTTATTCTACAACTTTTCAGAAGATACCTGGAGAGGCCTTTGCTTTCTTCTATAATAAGTTTCTTCCTAGGTCCTGTGTCTGGATTTGCAAACACTCAAACCAAAGGGAGGGGATGACATTTCTATTAGGTTGGATCAGTGGTAATATGTGAGGGAGGAGGAGACAGAAAATCTACCACTGAAGCTTCTAAAGGACACAATTTACGGGAGTTCAGAGAACTGTTGCCATGATGATAAGACAAACAGTTGCATGATTGATTGTTATTCCTGTGATCCAAAGAAGGAACATTCAGTCTGTCTTTTTATTACCAGTGAGTACAGTCAGTAGTTTCAACATCAGCTGAGTCTGGAAATGTCAGCATCAGACTCTGAGACGTCAGGACCACTCTGTTTCCACAGACATGGAGCAATAGTCACTGCCCTGATTACCTTTAACTGTTGACTTTGTCCAGAGTACCTGAGAAAGGATCTGAGTTGAAGGATTGCTCAGATCAGATTGGCCTGCGTCAAAGGGAGAAGTGGACGTATTTTGATCATTAATTGATACAAATGGGCCCAGTCCAACATGGGTGGCATCAGTCTCTGGGCAAGTGGTCCTGAGCTATAGAAGAGAGCCTGAGAATAAACAAGAAAACTGTATTCCTCCATGGTTTCTGCTCCAAGTTTATAACTTGTCTTCTTTCAATGATGGACTGAGACTTGGAAGTCTAAGTCAAATAAATTGCTTCTTCCTCTAGGTTGCTTTTGGTCAGGGTGTTTGTCACAGAAATGGGACGAACCTGGAACACCCATCAAGGATCCACTGGATATGCATCATCCAGGGAAGTGCTTGCCTTGCAAGCACAAGGACATGAGTTCAAATCCCAGAGTTAAAAAAAAAATTAAAACAAAACAAACAGCCAAAAGTACACTTTTAATCCAAGTCCTGGGGAAGCTGAGACAGGAGAATCTCTGGAGCTCACTGTCAGCCAACCTAGCCTAATTATTAAGCTCCAGACCAGAAAAATGAGTGATTTGTCTAACACTAGCTGCACTCTAGAATGAAAACAGCTTTAAAGGCAGCAGGAAAGGATGCAGACATGAAAGAAAAAAAAAAAAAAGAATGATTCCAGAAAAATAAGAATGGAAAGGAGACTAGTGCTGGCTGTTTTCAGTCCTGGCTTCTCTCTCAAGTTATACCCACATGTCAAACTGATCTATGGGGCATCTCCAACTGTATCTGTGTCAAGCAATTCAAGTTCACTGCCAATGACTGCAGCCTTTAGGAAAACCGGCTTCTCTTGGGACACACAGCCCAATAACTATACCAGCATCCATGTGGCCGACAATCCTGCCCTGTCCTCCCTTAAGGACCATTTCCTACATTCTGCTATCTTCCATGGTCACAGGGTTCATGCCCAGCATCCCACCTTAGAGGAGGCTTGCAACACGCAATGCACAGCGCATTTGTGTACACAATGCAGGCATGTTTCCAGTTGTGTCAGAAGAATAGGGTGGGAGAAAGGGGCACTGAGATTAACATGTGAAAGACAAAGACTGCAAAGAAAGACTGGAGGCCCCTGCTCAACAGCTAATGTAAGAGACTAAGCTTGAGAAAAGCCAGGCTCTACAAATGCAGAAGGGAAGGGTCATGGGTCCACCTGAGTCTGCTCCCCAGCACCATTGGCCTCTATCATTCCTGTCTCTCTAGCCCATTTCCATTCTCCAGGGTGCCTTTCTCTTTCTTGATCAATTGTCTGTATTTCTGTCACTATACGTGGGTCCCTGGTCCAATTCCCTGTTATAAAACACAAGAACCTGGAAGTCCTGTGGGTGATCTCTGGACTTCAATATCTGCCTCTGACAAAGTCACATTTAAAATTTTCAGTGGTGGTCCAAAACTTTGGGGATTGTTTAAAAGCTTGAGCTGAGCCACCAAGATCAGTCCCTGCCTGGATCTCCAACTTTACATCCCAGACACTCTTCTGTCTCCTGCCAACATTGGTTCTGTTTCACAACTGCCGCCATTCTTGCCTTCCTCCCAGCCAGGCTACCTGCACGAGGCAGCATACTGGCTCAGTGTCACAAGTTTACAGGACACCAAAAGAGTTTATAAAGAGAGTCATTGGGCCTCTGAGGCCACAGAAACTATGAGCAATAGTCAAGTGCTTGTGATTTCCCCCTTCTCCGACTGTTCTGGCACCTGTCATATTCTATAATAGTAAACTAAACTGAATGGCAGGCTATCAGATGTCCCTATTAGTAGAACAGATATTTACAGAGAGAGGACTATGCGTGGAAACTTCTTCCAATCTCACTTCAGCCTCAGAAAAACTAAATCAGGGTTATTATTCCCACTCCTTAGATGAGAGAAGTGCATTAGAGGACTGGGAGGGGGCAGTATCTTCCCATTCTTCCCAAGAACAGTCTTAGTGTGCCACACAAAGAGAAATCCAATCTTGCTCCAAGCCTTTCTGCCTGCTCTTTTCACAAATCCTGAAAGTTATAAATAACAGGCTTCTGGGATTCACACACCCTACATGAACACACATGTCCATACCGCACATGCACATACAGTCACAGACACACGTGTCTCAGAAACATACACACATGCAAACTACACAGACATGTACAATCACACACCTCCAACATGCACATAAAGTAAAATACACAAATATACACATCCCACATACATACATACATACATACATACATACATACCACATGCACATACAATCACACACACCTCACAAGCACACACCCCACACCCACATGTGAATATATACACCATACACACACGTGCTCATAATAACATATACACGTGCACACATTCACATACAATCCACATGCACACCATATGAAAATTATTCTGGTTTTCTTCTGTTGCTGCGATGAATACTGTGACTAAAAGCAATTTGGGGAGGACAGGGTCTATTCTAGGTCCCGATCCATCACTGAGAGAAGTCAAGAAGCAAAGCTCCAGGCGGAAACCCGAAGGCAGGACTGCTTGCTATTCCACACTACATTACCTCTAACAAAGAAACTTTCCCAAGCCAAAGAAATTCAGCATAAGCCAAGCAGGATGTCACTTGATGGTCTGCTCACAGATTAATGCTTACCTTCCTTTCTTACAAAGTCCAGAACTACCTGCCTACAGGTAGTGTAGCCCACAGTGGGCTGGGCCCTCCCATATTAACCATCCATAAGAGAATTCCCCACAGACATGCTCACAGGTGAGTCTAATCTGGACATCCCTCAATTTAGACTCCATTTTCAGTTGACTCTAGGCTGTGTTAAGTTGACAGTTAAAGCAAACTAGGACCCATACACACATACACATACACACACACACCCCACATGCAGGCATATCACATTTACACACAACATGCTTACACACTGCTCCTCTGCAAGTCTATCTGAGCAGAAAAAGTTTAGAAATAAGCTACACTTAGGCCAATATATGACTTATTAAAGCAGCCATAGAAGCAAGTATGAGTCATATATTATACATACACAGATAGATAGATAGACGGATGGGTGGGTGGGTGGATGGATGGATGGATGGATGGATGGATGGATGGAAAGACAGATAAATGATAGATATGATAGATAGATAGATAGATAGATAGATAGATAGATAGATAGATAGATAGATAAGTGATAGATTAGATAGATAGATAGATAGATAGATAGATAGATAGATAGATAGATAGATAGATAGATAGATAGATAGGTAGATAGGTAGATAGGTAGATAGGTAGATAGATGACAGACAGATGATAGACAAAAGGAGGAAGGGAGGGAAGAAATGTGAGTTGCAGTAGAATACATACTATATGTTGCGGCTTGACTCTCGAGTGTCTCCGAAAACTCATGCATTAAACACATGGTCTCCAGCTCACAGCACTGCTGAGCAGTGGGCCCTAGAGAAAGGAAGATAGGCCTTTTGGAGCATCCATTTCCTTGAAGAAGATATTGAATCCCATCACTGCCCTTCTCTGTCCATGATCAATAGGGGACGCCTCTGCACAATTATGAGTTTGTACTGTCCCCATTTTACAGGTATGAAAATCATATTTTGGAAGAATTAAATTAGTTGGAGTGAAACTATTATGGTTTAATTTTTTTTGTATTTTTTTAAAACATATAGCTGAACTTCTAACTCTTAATGTTCTGGCTTCATTCTCTAGTTGACCAAAAGCAGCTGACGGGAGAAAAGGATCACTTTTAGCCTACATGTTACAGTCCATCGCGAAGAGAACTCAAGGCAGGAACCTGAGGCAGACCACCTGCTATTCCACCTGGTATTAGCTCTAGTCATAGAATTTACTTCAAAGACAAGAGGTGCATCTGGAATGATTGGGGATATTACTTCTGGCTGTTCCACGGGCTTATGCCAAGCTAGCTTTTATATACAGCCCAGGCCCACCTGTCTAGAGAAGGCTGGGCTCTTATAAATCAATTAATTCATAAATATAACCACAGGCCAATCTGATCTATGCAGGCAATTCCTGTCTCAAAGTGGCTCTCAATCACTTATACCCCTTGGGTGTCTAAGGACCCTTTCATAGGGGTCTCTGAAAATACAGTTATTTACATTAAGATTCATAACAGTAGCAAAATTACAGTTATGAAATAGCAACAAAATAATTTTATGATTGAAGGGGTCACCATAACATGAGGGACTGTATTGAAGGGTCACAGCATTAGGAGGGTTGAGAAGCACTGCCTAGGCTGTCAGGTTGATAGTGAAAGCTAACTAGGGCACTCATACTGATAGAATAAAGAAGCAGAACTTAGGCAGGTGAGATAGCTCCTTTATTGTTACAAAGATCTTGCTTTATTATTAATTCACTAGGCTAAAATTTTTGATCTTCTACATTTGTATCTGTTTTTCAAACCAAGAAGAAGAGGAGAAGGAGGAAGAGGAGGAGAGGAGGAGGAAGAAGAGGAAGAAGAAGAAGAAGAAGAAGAAGAAGAAGAAGAAGAAGAAGAAGAAGAGGAAGAGGAAGAGGAAGAGGAAGAGGAAGAGGAAGAGGAAGAGGAAGAGGAAGAGGAAGGAGGAGAAGAAGGAGAAGGAGGAGGAGGACAAAACAAGAGGGTAACATTGTGTAGAAAACAAATCTCTCAAAATCCTTCCATTTTGGTAGCAAATTATGTCATGTACACACAAGTACTTCTACCTGTTAATTCCCAGGACCTATGAATATGTTGCCTTATATGACAAAAATCAGTTTATGAGAAGTAGCAATGGCGTGGTATAGTTGATGGCTTTAAGGAGGAACTGGAGTAGAAGCGAACAATAGTCACAAACCCAATTTAGGAAAAGACCCAGTCTCAAAGAAAGAAGAAGAGTGACAGAGGAAGGTACTCCATGTCAGCCTCTGGCCTCCACCCTGACCAGCACTCAAACACATGTACAACGATTCATGTGGTCAGAGAGAAATTTACAGAGCTCAAACAAGCAACAAGATTCTGCCCATGAAGATGCCACAAAATCTTGTGACTTGGAAGAGATTGATGCATCCAAGTCACCCATGGTGTCATCCCTGGTTTAGAACAGCCTATCACATCAAGACCTGACAGAAGAAAAGATAAACAGAAAAACAGGAAAGCCAAAAAGTGGCAAATATTTGTTACTATTCCCATAATTTATTCATTTTTATTATGCTTCTCTCAGCCCTTTAAAGTGGTTATACCAAAATACCACATGCTGGGTGCTTCACAAACTATAGAAATCTGTTCTCTATAGTTTTACAAATGAAAATACAGGACAGAGACACCAGCAAGGTGGGTGTCTGGTGAGTGGTTCTGATGGACAGTGTCTTTTAACTATATTATCCCAAGGTAGATGGGAAAGAGCCCTCTCTCTCTCTCTCTCTCTCTCTCTCTCTCTCTCTCTCTCTCTCTCACACACACACACACACACACACACTCACACACACACACACACACACACACACACACACACACACACACACACGCATGCACACACACACAAGTCTGGCTTTATACTCTCTGTAATCGCCATCCTAAGGCCCTACCTGTTAATACCATCTCCTTGTGGTTAAAATTTCAATCTAGTAACTTTGAGGAGACACAGCAGTCATACACATTAGTGTTCCCTCCATACACAACAGCTCTTTCTGATAAGAATGATACTTCAATGATTAAATGATTATAAATTTATCAGAACTTAGGATCACCTAGAGCCAAGCTTCTGGTCATGTCTGTAAAGGATTTTATTGATTAGATTAATTGAGATAGGGCTGGGATCCAGAGGGAGGGGGAGAGAGAGAGAGAGAGAGAGAGAGAGAGAGAGAGAGAGAGAGAGAGCCAAGCACCTACATTCATCTCTCTGCTACCCGAGAATAGACGCTAGGTAACCAGCTGCCTCCAACTCCTGCCACCACGATTTCCCTACCATAGTAGACTGTATCCCTTGAACTGAAAGTAGAAAGAAAACCTCCTTTAAATTGCTTCAAATCAGGCATTTTGTCACAGTACCAAGAAAATTAACTAATCCAGATGCAAAACTGGCAAAGGGAGGTAAGAAGGCATCAGGGTTTTTCCCAAGAAGAGACCTGAAGATAGCACAGAGGTAAACGAGTGAGTTGATTAGGAAGGAATAGAACAGAGAAGAGGCGGGTACAAGCAACAGGAGGGGAGGGACGACAGCCTGCAGAAATCCTGGCCCTCTTCATTTCAGGCTTGCTTAGACAGCTCCCATCGACAGCTTAGCTCTGCAACCGTGCACATTTCTGTCCAGAAAAAAAAAAGGGGGGGATCGTGAATGTATTAATGCCGTGGACATACATGCAACTTGCATCTCCTAGGCCAGGAGGGCTATTACCTTCCAGTGTCTCTTACAAGTCTCCACTCTCAGTTACATCACCATCTAGGAAAAAGAAATGCTGTATTTTAATAGTGCCGTGGGCGCAGTTTGACCTTTAAATCGCATTATTTAAATATTAATGACATAGCAGGAAAGCAGCCTACTGACAGGTGTTATACAAGTCAGACCAAATAGGATACTAAATCTGAGCGCGGCTTTGAAACTCCCATTAGAGATAATGAGGAATAGACATGTGTTTCCACATGCTGTCCGGCACCCAGTCACTCCACATCCAGTTGGAATAAATTAACTGAACATGGTGTCTGAAGGGAAAAAAATCATCACTCTTCCTTCAAACTGCTACTTAATGAGTTCTGCTATTCTGGGCCATGATAACACCAAAGGGCCTCTTTGTTTCTCAGACTTTGAAGTCAAGGCCTTGAGACACGGCACCAGTGTCTCCCAAATGGAGTTTTCCTGCCCCCCTCTTCCACCTGGTTGACTTGGCAGCAACAGGTGCTCCCGGGTGAGGCTTTCATGTACTCTCACTGGAAAGTGAGACTTACCAAGCTGAGTTACTCCAATGGATGGAAGGTGGTTGCTCTGCTATTTCTTCCTAAGTGAAATGGTCCATGATGACTTAGGAAGTTCCTAAAACTTCCAAGATTCACAAGGTTCCCCCAACATTGTTATACAAGCAGAAGCAACTGCTAGGAAAGGGGAGGCTCTCCTATTGGCCAGTCTGTCTGCAATTCATACAGAGAGACTTCTCGAGAACCCATGCTGGGTGGGCTTTGGGTGACACAGCTTCCTTTGAGTGGTCTATGCTCCTGAAACCTACCCCTCCTGTAAGTGACCCAAATAAACTCACTGGTTCACTAGGCTAGACTCAGATGAAATCATTGCTTTGGTCTGTCATCAGTGCCCTATCTGGGGTGAGTAGACATTTCTTCACATCTCTCCCGTTAAAGTCAGACAAGCAGAGTGCATAGCTCCTTGCTCATAGACAGGCTGGGATTCCTCATCCTCAGCTCAACAGTTGTCTGTTGGGGGATGGGAAAGCAACTTCATGAGCATTCCAGGTTGTTTAGTAGCGTTCCTACACTCTGTTCCCTAAATATCAGCTCTCAGTTGTTATATACAAAAGTATATCTGAACATTGCACTCTGCGCTGAAGGCTAAATGGACTCCAGTTGAAAACCACTGGTCTTGGCAGATTTACTAACTCTGTATCTCAGTGTTGTGAGGAAGACAAGGTTTTAACTTGACCCTCCTAAGATTTATAACCTAGCCTGAGAATAAAATTGACCTCAGACAAATTAACAGAATAAAAGCACAAAAACACTAGATAACTCAAGTTTCACATGTCCACGCACCTAAGATGGAAAGACATAAACATATGTATGCTGTTCTAGTTTCATTTCTGTTAGTGTGATTAAAATATACTGACAAAGACAAACTTAGAAGAGAAAACATTCATTCAAGTTACAATTCTGGGTCACTGTCCACCACAACAGGGAAGTTGAGGCAGAAACTTGAAGGAACTAGTCAGATACACAGCCAAGAACACAAAGATAAATCCATGCCTACTTATGATCCTCCCCTTCTCTGTACTGTCTAGGGAATGGTGACACCCGCCGTGGGTTGGGTCTTCCCACATCAATTAACAATCAAGACAGACATGTCATCCTATGGTGGTTTGACTAGGAATGGCCTCCATGGCTTGGCCATTAGGGTGTGGTACTACTTGAGAAAGATTAGGAGGTATGACATTGTTGAAGAGAATGTGGCCTTGTTGGAGGAAGTGTGTCACTGGGAGTGCTTTGGGGTTTCAGAAGCCTATACCTGGCCCAGTGACACTCTCTCTCTCTCTCTCTCTCTCTCTCTCTCTCTCTCTCTCTCTCTCTCTCTCCTTCTCTCTCTCTCTCTCCCTCTCTCTCTTCCTGATGCCTGTGGATCTGGATATAGAACTCTCAGCTACTTCTCCTACACAATGTCTGCCTGCATGCCTGTCTTAGTTAGGGTTTTACTGCTGTGAACAAACACCATGACCAAGGCAACTCTTGTAAGGACATTTAATTGGGGCTGGCTTACAGGCTCACAGGTTCAGTCCATTATTATCAAGGTGGGAACATGGCAGCATCCAGGCAGGCATGGTGCAGGAGGGGCTGAGAGTTCTACATCTTCATCTGGAGGCTCCTAAAAGAAGACTGACTTCCAGGCAGCTAGGACGAGGGTCTTAAAGCCCATACCCACAGTGACACACCTACTCCAACAGGGCCAAACCTACTCCAACATGGCCACACCTCCTAATAGTGCCACTCCCTGGGCTAAGCACATTCAAACCACCACAAGGCCTCCATGCTTCCCTCATAGTGAAAATGGATTAAAGCAAGCCCCAGTTAAATGCCTGCCTTTTTAAGAGTTACTGTGGCTTCCAGTTTCCATCTGTGGCAGGAGACCTCTGCCTGGGCCACGGGGGCTCCATAGCCAAATAGTGCCAGGAGAAAGCTAGACTCCCAGGAGTGTGGACCAGCCTGTCTGCTCAGAGGGACCCACCCAGAATCCCCAGGAGACAAGGACTGAGGAGAGGTTTTCTGGTTTCTTTCAGCGGCCAGGGAGCTGATCCTGTACCACAGCTCTCCAAACCCAAATTCCTCTCAGAGAGAGCTGGTCTTCAAGGAGTATTGACACAGAGGATTGCAGGAGGGACAAGCCACTGTCAGAGAGAATAAGACCAGGTAACACCAGAGATGAGCAGATGGCGAAAGACAAGAGCAAGAATACAAGGAACAGAAACCAAGGTTACCTGGCATCATAAGAGCCAAGCTCTCCCAACACAGCAAGCCCTGGATACCCCAACACACCAGAAAAGCAAGACTCAGATTTAAAATCACATCTCATGAGGATGATAGAAGACTTTAAAAAGGAAATAAATAACTCCCTTAAAGAAATACAAGAGAACACAGGTAAACAACTAGAAGCCCTTAAAGAGGAAACATGAAAGAATTACATGAAAACACAATCAAACAGATGAAAGAAATGAACAAAACCATCCAGGAACTAAAAATAGAAATAGAAACAATAAAGAAATCACAAAGGGAGACAACCCTGGAGTTAGAAAACCTAGGAAAGATATCAGGAGTCATAGATGCAAGCATCACCAACAGAATACAAGAAACAGAAGAGAGAATCTCAGGTGCAGAAGATACCATAGAAAACATTGAGACAACAGTCAAAGAAACTGCAAAATGCAAAAAGCTTCTAACCCAAAACATCCATGAAATCCAGGACACAATGAGAAGACAGAACCTAAGGATAATAGGTATAGAAGAGAGTGAAGATTCCCAAATTAAAGACCAGTAAATATCTTCAACAAAATCAAAGAAGAAAACTTCCCTAATATAAGGAAAGAGATGAACATAAACATACAAGAAACCTACCAAACACCAAACAGATTGGACCAGAAAAGAAATTGCTCCTGTCACATTATAATCAAAACACCAAATACACTAAACAAGGAAAGAATATTAAAAGCAGTAAGGGAAAAAGGTCAAGTAACATATAAAGGCAGACTTATCAGAATTATACCAGACTTCTCACCAGAGACTATGAAAGCTAGAAGATATTGGGAAGATCTCATACAGACACTAAGAGAACACAAATGACAGCCTGCTATACCTAGCAAAACTCTCAATTACCATAGATGATGAAACCAAAATATTATATGACAAAACAAAATTTACACAATATGTTTCCACAAACTCAGTCCTACAAAGGATAATAGATGGAAAACGCCAACTCAAGGAGGGAAACTATAACCTCGAAAAAGCAAGAAAGTAATCTTTCAACAAACTCAAAATAGCCACACAAACATGAAAATAACAGGAAGCAACAATCACTATTCCTTAATATCTCTGAACAACAATGGACTCAATTCCCCAATAAAAAGACATAGACTGACAGACTGGATCCATAAAAAGGACCCAGCATTTTTCATTCAGGAAACACACCTTCGTGATAAAGACATACACTACCTCAGAGTAGTCCCCAGAAACAGGCTGGAGTAGCCATTCTAATATCAGATAAAATCAACTTTCAACCAAAAGTCATCAAAAACGATAAGGAAGGACACATCATATTCATCAAAGGAAAAATCTACCAAGAACTCTCAATTCTAAACATCTATGCTCCAAATGCAAGGGCACCCACATTCATAAAAGAAACCTTACTAAATCTCAAAGCACACATTGCACCTCACACATTAATAATAGGAGACTTCAACACCCCACTTTCACCAATAGACAGATCTTGGAAACACAAACTAAACAGATACACAGTGAAACTAACAGATGTTATGGAAACAATTGGATTTAACAGATATCTATAGAACATTTCATCCTAAATCAAAAGAATATACCTTCTTCTCAGCACCTCATGGTACCTTCTCCAAAATTGACCACATAATCGGTCACAAAACAAACCTCAACAGATACAAGAAGATTGAAATAATCCCATGCCTCCTATCAGATCACTACGGATTAAGGCTGGCCTTCAATGGCAACAAAACAACAAAAAGCCCACATACACATGGAAGCTGAACAATGCTCTACTCAATGATAACTTGGTCAAGGAAGAAATGAAAAGAGAAATTAAAGTCTTCTTAGAGTTTAATGAAAATGAAAGTACAACATACCCAAACCTATGGGACACAATGAAAGCAGTGTTAAGAAGAAAACTCATAGCTCTGAATGCCTCCAAAAAGAAACAGGAGAGAGCATACACTAGCAGATTAACAGCACACCTGAAAGCTCTAGAATAAAAAGAAGCTAATACACCCAAGAGAAGTATAAGGCAGGAAATAATAAAATTAAGGGCTGAAATCAACTAAGTAGAAACAAAAAGAACTATACAAAGAATCAACAAAACCAGGAGCTGGTTCTTTGAGAAAATCAACAAGATAGATAAACCCTTAGCCAGACTAACCAGAGGGCACAGAGACAGGATCCAAATTAACAAAATTAGAGATGAAAAGGGAGATGTAACAACAGATTCTGAGGAAATTTAAAAAATCAACAGATCCTACTATAAAAGCATATACTCAAAAAAAATGGAAAATCTGGATGAAATGGACAAATTTCTAGACAGATACCAAATACCAAAGTTAAGTCAGAATCAGATAAACCATCTAAACAGTTCCATAAAGCTTAAAGAAATAAAAGCAGTAATTAAAAGTCTCCCAACTAATAAAAAGCCCAAGACCATATGAGTTCAGTGCAGAATTCTATCAGACCTTCAAAGAAGACATAATTCCACTACTCTTCAATCTATTCCACAAAATAGAAACAGAAGGAACACTACCCAATTCCTTCTATGAGGCTACAGTTACACTGATACCAAAACCTCACTAAGACACAACAAAGAAAGAAAACTTCAGACCAATTTCCCTTATGAATATCGATGCAAAAATACTCAATATAATTCTCGCAAACCGAATCCAAGAACACATCAAAACGATCATTCATCATGATCAAGTAGGCTTCATCCCAGGAATGCAGGGATGGTTCAATACCCGGAAATCCATCAATGTATATGGACTACATAAACAAACTCAAAATAAAAAACCACATGGTCATTTCATTAGATGCTGAAAAAGCATTTGACAAAATTCAACATCCTTTCATGAAAAAAGTCTTAGAAAGATCAGGAATTCAAGGCCCATACCTAAACATAGTAAAAGCAATATACAGCAAACCAGTAGCCAACATCAAACTAAATGGAGAGAAACTTGAAGCAATCCCACTAAAATCAGGTACTAGACAAGGCTGGCCTCTCTCTTTCTATCTATTCAATACAGTATTTGAAGTTCTATGTAGAGCAATTAGACAACAAAAGGAGGTCTAAGGGATACAAATTGGAAAGAAAGAAATCAAAATATCACTATTTGCAGATGATATGATCACATACTGAAGTGACCCAAAAAACTCCACCAGAGAACAACTACAGCTGATAAACAACTTCAGCAAAGTGGCCAGATATAAAATTAACTCAAACAAATCAGTAGACTTCTTTTTTTTTTTTCAGATTTAAAGCTATTTTATTATTTTTTTTTATTTTTTGATACTTTATTTACATTTCCAATGTTTCCCCTTATCTAGGTCTCCTCTTTGGAAACCCCCTATCGCCTCCCACTCCCCACCTCTATGAGGGAATTCCAGCTCCTACCCATTCCCATATTCCCACCTTGACATTCCCCATTACTAAGGATTCTAACACCCTCAGGCCCAAGGGACTCTCCTCTCCCTGATGGCCAACGAGGTCATCCTCTGCCACATATGCAGTCCGAAACATGGGTCCATAGATGTGTATTCTTTGGTTGGTGGTCCAAACTCCAGGGTGACAGGGGGAGGGGGGGTTAGGCCCGTTGACACTGTTGCTCCCTCCATGGGGCTGCAAACTCCCTCAGCTCCTTCAGTCCTTTCTCCCACTCCTCCATCTGGGACCTCACTCTCAGTCCAGCGGTTACTGTTAAGTGAAACTTGGGCATTCTGAACTTCTGGGCTAGTACCCACTTATCAGTAAGTACATACCATGTTCGTTCTTTTGTGACTGAGTTACCTCGCTCAGGATGATATTTTCAAGTACCATCCATTTGCCTGCAAATTTCATTAAGTCATTGTTTTTAATAGCTGAGTAGTACTCCATTGTGTAGATGTACCACATTTTCTGTATCCACTCCTCTGATGAGGGACATCTGGGTTGTTTCCAGCTTCTGGCTATTATAAATATGGCTGCTATTAACATAGTGGAGCATGTGTCTTTATTACATTTTGGAGCATCTTCTGGGTATATTACCAGGAGAGGTATAGCTGGGTCC
>CM052711.1:65616389-65630921 GCA_028551405.1 Uromys caudimaculatus | reverse complement strand
GGGGTTAAAGATGTGCACTACCACATCTGGCCTCTAGGGTTTTTAAGATGCCTTTATCTTTGTAGCGATCTTCCCAGTTAACTCAGCTTTCCACCTGTCCCTTGCTGTTGGCTTGCACTTTTCCCTGTAGTGCCGATGCAAACTCCCTGCTTCTCTTTATGTAGTTTCCAACTGAAGTGATCACACACTTTCAAGGCTTTACTTGACGTCCTACGAGCCAAGGTTTTGGCTCCTAGAAGATTTCAGATGGAATCTCAGCTGCAGGATGTGAGGATTTGCCTTGCTAGATTTTTTCCCACCTTTTTTATGCCCCCAATATTCATTTCTGGAATGGGGATGCTTATTCTGTAACACTCTATATTGCTTCTCTGGGACACTTCTTCGAGTGACCTCCCAGTGGCAGGTGTCTATAGTTGCTGCGTGGTTCATCTCCTGCTGCAGGTTTCTCAATGGATGCTGCTCTTCCTCCTGTACTAGTAGAGAGAGGAAAGAGGTTTCCTTTGTATTTTTCTTTAATGAGATAGGTTTTCATGTAGTCCAAGGTGGTCTCAAACTTACTGTGCAGATGAGGATAACTTTGATTTTCCTGTCTTCCTCCAAGTGCCAGGATTGTGGTATGACCTGCTATGCTATGCTTAGGAAGATTTTTTTTTTTAATATCTTAATATTTCAACATTAATCCTTTTTATTCCTGGCAGTACTGTGGATTGAGCCTAGAGCCTCAAGCTGCAAGGCAAGTGCTCTGTAGCTGAATTACCGTTAATCCCAAAGATTCGAGAAGAAAGACCATTGACCCAAATCGTCATGACCAAATCCATTAAAACAAGCAACTAATTAAAGACAACTTTTTTATTCATGCTCAGGGTGGAGTTTGAGAGGTCAGCATTGGATGTGAGGAAAACAAGGCTTTTATAGATCAAGGGGTAGGAGGTTTCAAAATAGGGGATTTGGTAGGCAAATTAGGTAGAGTTACAGGAGCAGAACATAAGCATAATAGGTTAGTCATGACAAGCCCCTGAAGCAAAGACATGATTTCAAGATGGTCATAAGGTAGTCATAATAAAATGTGGTCATAATAACCTTTTGAAACAAAGGTAGAGTTGCAAGATGTTCATCACAAAGTTTTGAAACAAGGATATGGTAACAAAGGTAGTCATAACAACAGGCGACCATAATAACTCTTTGAAACAAAGGCATGGTTGAAGTTTGCTGGAACAGGAAGTACAAAGCTGTGGGCCAATGGACTATACCAGGAAACGTGGTATGGTTGAGTGGGTTAGAAGCTCTAGAACCTCATATAAGGGACAGTAGGAGCTTCCCCTGCTTCCCCAGGCCCTGTCTCGAGATCACATTCCTCACATAGGGACATGACCAATGGTCATGCCGTACAGAGCAGAGTTCTCCATGCTAAGAGGTATCTAGATGGGCTCTGAGGTTTTAGCTAAGAAACTTCCCTTCCTGGACCCAAATTTCTTCCTGCAAAAAGTGTTTAGTCTCTGGTCCACCTTGAGGAGATGGTATGTACCCATTTTCCACGATGAACAATCAATAAACAATTTGGAACCAAGAACTATTTCTCTCACCAATAACCGTCATAGGCAACGTGGAGAAAGCCTTTGTCTACAGAGCTGCGCCACCTATGTCTCCAGCAGAAGGACCCTCTGTGCTCCCAATCGCCAATAAGCTAAGGACAATCCCTCTGATGAGCTAAGCTGGAGATCCCATCCTCCCCTCCAACAGGCTCCTCACCGAAGGCCCATGGACTCCTCACAACTTGAGCAATGTATTGGCGCTTCCTGCACCGAGCACCAAACAGACAGCAGGCAATTCCCACACTACTGTGATGAGAAGGAATGAGGAGCTGAGCACCTCTCATTTCACCTGCCCAAGCAGTGTTCCCACAGCCCAGTGGTGGGGTGAAACTCAAACCATGCAGAACCATTTGCAGTTAAGGTTACAGGTGGGGCATAGTCCAATCCTTGAGAAACAGAAGATTAATCGCAAACAGGAATGAGCCTAATTTTGCCTTTACTATAAGATGGCTTTCAAGCCTAAGATGGAGGCAGTCTGGTTCCACATTACTGCTTTAGCCATTTTAATGAACGCTTTTAACCATGGCATGCTTCATGGCATACATGCTGTAGGCCACACCCTTACTACCATAACTCATTTCTCTAGGTCTTGTGATTTACCTACCTGAGTCTCTAGGCTTTCTGAGCTCCTTGAGGGCTTAGACTTGATTCAGAGGCTTGAAGTGTCTGGCACACAGCAGATACTCAGGAATCATACAGCAGGCGCTCAGTAGTTGCTTTGAGTCTGAATGGATGAAAAAGAGCTTGAGTCGCCTTTTTACATTTGTGCCGTGTGCTTATGTGCACGTGTATGTGCAGGGATCAATATCAGGTGTCTTTCTCTGTAGCTCTCTGACTTCTTTTTTTTTTTGAGACAAGGTCCCTTGCCAAACCTGGAGCTCAGTGTTTTAGCTAAGCGGTCTGGACAGCATGCTCCTGGAATTCCTGTCTCTGCTTCCCCAATGCTGAGATTACAAACACAAACACACCATGCCTGACTTTTGTGAGGCTGTTGGGGATTCGAACCCAGGTCCTCATGGTGTACATCAGGTGGTTTTCTTACAGAGCCACCTCGACAACACTCTTGTTACATTTTCTACTCCCCTCCATCCAGAGCTCACCATAACTATTTTTATCTTGGAGGCGGGTGTTTTACCAGCAGAGAAAGACACAGTGTGCCATGAATTATGGATTCTATCTGATCCTCATTGAGACAATCTGAATATTTTCCCTGTGGGCGTTTGAGTGAACCAAATTAGCCCCATGCCTGTCAGCTTCCTCGCACTCTTTGTGTTGCAGATGAAAGTCTGGGAAGTGAAAACTGAGACTCTCTTGACCTTTTCAAGTCTTCAAATAATGATTTTCTAGACAGATAAAGCTAAATTGCTATTGGATCTCAGTTTGGGAGCAGGGAGAGATGGCTGCTTAGGGGCTACGCTGTCTGTTCATGGCTTCATTTTCTCGTCTCCTGCTCGATGGTGGAAATTAAAACTCTGATGGTCAGATTAGGTGGCTATAAGCTCCTGCCCCTTGTCTCCTGCAGCAGATGTGAGAACTGGGCTTATCTCCAGGTTCAGGTGAGGAGGTCGATGATGGGAACAGTTGAAGAAGAAAAAAAAAAAAAACAACAAAAAACAGATGTAATAAGATCCTTAAACCTAAGGTGCTTTTGAATTGTTTTTAAATAGAGAAAGAGAGAAAACTCACAGCCGTAACCTAATCATTGAAAAAAAAAAAAAAAAAGCAATCATGCTCACACCAAGCATCCCAGACACAGGGCAAAGGACTGCCCCCATGCAGCAGAGCAGCAGGCACTGTCCCGACCTTTTGCAGTACCACGCCGCTATCCTGCCAAACTGTCTTGTCAGTCATTCTTGTGAGCTGAGGGTCTGCAGGAGAACCACCTGGTAACCAGGACACACCCTGATGGTAACCATGCACACTCAGGCATGTGGCTGGTCCGGAGATGCTGTCCACAGGCCAGGTGGAGCATCAAGGTGGGGGGAGGTAACTGATAAGGTCCGGAGATCACAAGGTACTGTTGACAGCCCATGTTAGCTACATCACTTGAAGAAAGTAACTGTGGACACGGGTTGAGCTCCTAAAAGAGAAAAATTAGGGGTGAGGTTATCATTCAGTTGGTAAAGGGATGGCCATGTAACTATTAGGGCCTGAGATACATCCCAGAGTCCACATAAAAGAAAGCTGGGCATGGTACTGCTCACCAGCAATCCTAACACTGAGGAAACAATGATAGGTAGGGTCTCTAGAGCTCACTGGCTGACCATCCTAGCCTACTGCTTGGTGAGGTCCAGGACACTCTTGTCTCATCACCAAGCTGGGGCAGTGCCTGGAGAACAATGCTGAGGTTGACTTCTAGCCTTCATGCATACACAGGCCGAGCAAGTACACACACACACACACACACACACACACACACACACACACACACTCACAGAGGAAAGAAAAATCAGTGAGTGTAAAGAAAGGTCACTGAATCACCTGCAGTCTGCTTTTCCATGGGGCCAGGTCCTCTTCAAAGCATCTTTTATCAGTGAATCCATTACTGGACACTGTATTGTTTTAGAGAAATGAAGATTAGTATGGCAGATAGAAAATTTAAGTCCTCTGACTATTCCGTGTGGTACTTGACATCGTCTTAGATGTGTGGCCCCTGCGCCATTTCTGTGTGTAACCAATTCTCTCAAGGAGTAGCTTTTAAGCTTTTTAAAAAAAATTTCTGTGTCACACAAAGGAATCATGGGTGCTCGGAGGGCTTTCTACCATGGTGCGTGTGCACCTGCATGTGTGTGTGCACACATATCCCCCAAATAAATAAATATAATTGATCTTTACACATGTTAGTACGATGTTCCCTTTAAAAATAAGCTGTCATCTTCATCAGATCCATGTAGGTAGGCCTTCTCTAGCTATTGCAGGCTAGGGAGCCCTGAGTCTACCACAAGGCCTTGTGGAATTTTTGTGCTACTATTAAATTCCTCTCTGTGTCCCCTAGTAGGGGAGATAGAAATTGAATTGTGCCGGGCTAGAAGCTTGTGCTAGAAGAATGAGCTAGTTAGGTACAGTCCTTTCATCAGTGAGCTTAGAGTCTGGTACAGATGTCAGTCTAGGATGTATTAAAATACTCTCATCTTCTATATCTCTGTGTCCTACGTCGATAGACTCAGCCAACTTTGGACAGAAAAGTATGTGGAAAAATTAGTGTAATTACTGAATATGCACAGACATCTATTTTGGGTTACTCTCTCCTAAACAACATAGCATGATAATTTTCAACATAGCAATTAATAGTTATTGAAATGAATATAGAGATGAGTTAAAGTATATAGGAAGCTTGTGTAGGTTATATTCAAATGCTTTATCATTTTATACAAAGGATTTGAGCATCTGTGGAATTTGGTACCTGCCTGGGTCTTGGAACCAGTGTCTGTGGATACTGGGGCCTCATGAAAATACGAAGCTTTATCTATGACAAGTGGATTATGACATTGCAGTTTGGGAGATAGAATTGGTCAAACTGAGGCAAGAATGATGTCTTCTTTGAGGAAATTACCTCAGTCATCGTTCTTCTGTAGGCAGAGGGAAGCTTCCAGAAGGCTGAAAGTGCAAGGCACACTGGGAGAGCCTGGGAGAACTCATGTGGCTCGGCATGCAGGAAGTTTCTGGTGATTTAGGCAAGGGTCAGAGTAAACATGGCTAATTTGTGCATGCTTTGAAGATGTTCAGATTAAAACACGGTAGAATAATTGCTAAAATGTTTGCCTAGCGGCATGAAGCCTTGAATTTGAAACTTAGTGCCACGTGAACCAGGTGCGGTGGTACACACCTGTACTCGCAGCCCTTGGGATGGAAAGGCAGAAGGAGAGCTAGTTTGAGTCCAGCTTATCTTGGGGACTTCCAATGGAAGCCTGCTTCTGCTCTGAAATGGACCTTGTGTCTTGGGAACAAAGGTAGAGGGAGGGAGAGAAACACACACAGAGATTATTAAAAATTGTTTTATTTTTTAAAGTTATGTATATGTATGTGTGTCTGTGTGGTGGTCTATGCCTATGAATGAAGACCAGAAGAGGGAGTCTGCCAGATCCTCTGGAGCAGGAGTTTTAGGCGGTTGTGAGCCATCTGACGTGGGTATCAGGGATGGAACTCAGTCCTCTGCAAGGGAAGCATATACTCTTTCTTTTTTGCATTCATCTGTTTTTCTTTTTAAAAATTCATTTATTTATTCACTTTACATCCCAATATCAGCTCCCCTCCTCCTAGTACCCTCTCACAAAAATTCTGTCCCCATTCCACCTTTCCCTTCTCTTTTGAGGAGGGGAAGCCCCCTTCTGGGTATCACCCCCCTCATTCCCCCCACCCTCCACTCCCTGTACATCCTCTCCCACCGAAGCCAGACAAGGTGGTGCGGGATTCTCAGACAGGCAACAAGCTCAGGGACAGCCCCCACTCCAATTGTTGGGGGACCCCCACAAAGACCAAGCTGCTCATCTGCTACATATGAGCAGGGGGCCTAGGTCCATCCCAGAGAAGTGCACACTCTTAACCACCTGGCCATCTCTTCAGTTCCAAGATTGTGTTTGGAAAGAATCCTTGCATGTGGTAAGTGTTCATCAGTGAACAAATAACAAGAGTTAAGATCAGCACTCTAGGATTAGCCAGCTGATTTGAAAATGACAGCAGATTTGTCCTTCCCCCCCGGAGGAGTTGGTGTCTGATAAAGGAGGAGAGCATCTATAATAAGACTAGGTCTCTGTAAATCCTAGGATTCTTATCGCTCTACGTATTTTTCAGCACTTTCCCTAGATTACACTTGGAACTTTGTACAAGGCTCTTGCTGTTTAATGCTGGGGAATCTCTCTCCCCTGCTGATAAGATTAAAGAGCTAACTCTCAGGATGCTTAGCCAGCCAGCAAGCCTGCAGTCAAGGTGACATCCAAATTTCTTGGGGACCTTGACTGTAGGGGTTGGGAAGGAGGGGTGACAGCAGCAGGGAAGGATTCTTCCAGAAGCTCTTGGTGCAGCTTGAGCCGCAGAGAGAAAAGAGGCAAAGTGTGGTAGTCAGAGACTTGAGGGGACATTTATCACAGCTCTTTGCCAGCTGGAGAGAGGCAAACAGCATGTTCAAGAATTCAGTGTTGGTGCCACAGAGCAACAAGGGAACCATCAGAGTGACGGACCTGCTCTTCAGACTCCTTTCACTTTGCCTCACTCACAGAAGGACTGCCATCTTTCTATTGCCGGATTCTGCTTCTGTGGACATCAGATTGATGTCCTTTGGGACAAAACTTTGCTTTTTAACTATGCTGGTGGGAGGGAAGACATTTTGAAGGGGTTCTTGTGCCCCTCTCTTTGGCTCTCAGACCTTTTGAAAAGAAGGATCCCAAGGAGTTTGAATTTCCCCAGGAATCTCCTGCTGAGAGAAGGAAAGGCCAAAGTTGGTGTCAGCCAGAAAGGGAGCTTGTCTCATGAGAAAAGACTTCACAGGGTTCTGTCAACCTGTCAGATCACCTTGCAGGAGAGAGGAACCCAGACCATGCTAGACTGACTGAAACTGTGTGGCGGAATTGCATCTCGAGTCTCAACTAGCACTGCCTAGCTTTTTCACTTGCCTTTTATTCAAATCTAAACCTCAAATCAGACCCCTGAGGATGGACTGGGGTCGGGGGTTAGGGGGTTAGGGGCTGCTAGCCCTCTTTGTTCCTTTCTCCATTGAATCAACTTCCTTTCTTGGCTTTTTACAATTGTCTCTTCAATTGGTCAGTTAAGATCGCTCAGTCTTTTTCGTTAGGGCTGTAGGCCCTATGCCCTGACCCTGACAACTCTAGAAACAGCTTTCCCTTCTGAGACAATGAGTGGGGTCTTGTAAACCATGCTTCTGTAACCCAATGGCTCCCCCAGAGCAGACTTCCAGTCAATGTTTGCCAAGTTGAATAAAAAGACTGTGGATGTAGCTCAATGGTAGAACGTTTGATTCTCGTGAGATGGGTCTTGGGTTTAAGGCCCAACCTTGGAAGTGTGGGGAGAGAAAAAGGATAGAGATCTCTTCAATACACAGATTGCATTCTCTTGTAAAACACAAGTGAGATTCAATGCTAGTGGACTGAACAGTTTTATTATCTAAAATGACCTTGATTGTAAAAGCAGTGGGTCTAAAAAAAAAAAAAAATGGACTAAAGAGATAAGAAAAAGGAAATTTAAAAAAATCAGTGTGGGGAAAAATTTAAAAAACAAAGGAAGCAGATTTAAAGGGACAGACAAGGAGGGGACGGACATGTTTTTCCACGTTTTGGAGTTCTATTGTTTCATAAGCATCCCATGGTCACAGCATTGTCTGCATTAATACCAAAACACAGGACAGAAGCCTGAAACACACAGTGGAGATGCCTCAAGAGTATGAGGCTCAGAATCCCCACGCTTAGGGTCTCTGTATACTTAAAATGGTCTTTAAAGGACTGCAGATCCTGCTCCAGGTTTTATAAGTACGAGGAACTAACTACGTGAGTTCTGATCCCAGCACCCATGTGAAATTACAAGCGGGCTAGGCGTGTGTAATCCAGTGCTGTGGAGGCAGAGACAGGCAGATCTCTGAGCTTGCTGTGTATCCACTCAAGCTGAATAGGTGAGCTTCCGGTTCAATGAGGTATGTCTTAAAAAAAAAAAAAAAAAAAAACCAGGAGGAGAGGGATGGAAGAAGACACCTGACTTGTCTTCTTACACACACACACACACACACACACACACACTTAAAAAAATCAATTAATTACAACATACAAATGCTTGATAGAACTTCGGAGAATTTGGTAATAACTTAAATGCCTGTTTATTGTCAGAAACAATCAAAACAGCAAAATTAGAGCGTTAACTCTGTAAACAGGGCCCATGAAGAAACAGGTAATGGTATTTTATCAGCTGAACTTCTTCCTTCTTTAAAAATGGCTGTGTTTTTATCTGTCTGGAAATGCTTTGCCTTATCTACCATCCCAGGCAAGAGTAATAAATAGAACAGCGATAAACTCAGTAATTACCGATGCTGTGGCTTCTGGAAGGTTTCCGAGGCTGAAGTTCACAGGCAGCGTTATCATCCGAGGCCATCGAACCAGGTGCAGTGTCTTTTCATGATGAATTTTCTGAGGACCTTGGTGTACCGTCCTTCTCTTCAGCGCCCCCTCATGGGAGATGGTGTGGCGTGAAGGATAATAAGCACCCGGGCTGCGGTAGTCAGCAACACTGGCCATCCCCTGCAGTGAGTCTATCGGTTAACAGCACAGCCCCATGTGAGCCACTAGATTGATTTAAGCAAACCTTGAGTTTCTTCTGTCTAATATTATAAACCCACAATGCTCACAATCCCAAGACACACATTTAGATCCTTCTACTAGTTTTGTGGCTACGATAAACTTGTATTTTCTTTTGAAATGTATGAGAGAGTTAATACTTATTTAAGTCACAGGGAGATTACATCTCTGTAAAATAGTAGGAGAAAAAGCTTGAGATGTTGAAGTCAGCCATTTGTCTGGGTCTTGTTTCTTTCTTTCTTTCTTTCTTTCTTTCTTTCTTTCTTTCTTTCTTTCTTTCTTTCTTTCTTTTTTTCTTTCTTTCTTTCTTTCTTTTTTTTTTTCGAGACAGGGTTTCTCTGTGTAGACCTGACTGTCCTTTTCTTTATTGTAACCTGCCTGGACCAAGCAGAAAAGGCGCTTGCCTGTGGGATGGACTTCTGACAGGCTCTTCCCAGTGTTCTGGTAGCATGGGGTGGTCTGAACTGTACATGAGTACTCTGAAAATGGAGGGGGCACGCGCCTCTGACCGTGAACTGGGTGCTCATCATGGAATCCCGCTTTATATAAAGAGACATTCACATCTCTCCTACTTGCATATAAAGATGAAAGGAGGGAATGGCACCACTGTGTAGAGGGGTTGAATGTTTGTTTTAGCCTAATGAAAAGATCACCGGTTCTGAGCTATCCAACTGCAACGTATTCCCCATTGAGCACATTGATCCAGGGTTTATCTCTGTGGCCATTACATGCAGAATTAGACTCCATTTGCAGCTTTCAATTGGCTGTGGTTCGGGGCCAGGCTGAGAGCGCTGAGCGTTTCCACAAACGGTGTTTTGTATGCAGAGGGTCTGGAGACTCCAGAACAAAGGTGTTATTTGTTTATTTATTAACATTTTTCCCTGGTGGGGGTTCACCTAAGACTGCTCATGCTTTGTGAGAGACCAGAAAAAGTTGAAAGGAAGGCAGGAATAAAAATATGTCTGGTGGCACAGCAGGCTCTGCCATGGCTGGCTTTAGCCATGCAGGTGTTCTGCAGGTTATAGCTTAGTCCACTTTCCTCTTTTCCCTGTCTCTCCCTGGCAGGAGTGCTGGCTGGCATTTCTCCTTGGGTGTTATTTTTCACACTGTGGCTGTGGTAAACCCAGTGAGGGAGGACTAGGAGGAGTTGAGAGAGGGAAAACATGATCAAAATGTATTATATGAAAATTAATTTTCAATAGAAAAACAGTAAAAGACCACTATCCCACCCCCCCAGAACACCAAGGCCACCCATGTTCCCTGACAGCAGCTTTCACTCAGCTCCAAAGCATACATATCCACTCAGGTCCACCAGAACGCCTTTCACTCCTCACTCACTTGCCCGGCTCCTAACCCCCCAACTTGTCTTTCTTTCTTTCTTTCTTTCTTTCTTTCTTTCTTTCTTTCTTTCTTTCTTTCTTTCTTTCTTTCTTTCTTTCTTTCTTTCTTTTTCTTTTTTTCCCCCCCAGTGGAATTTAACTCCTTATACTTTTTTCTGCTTTATTTTTCATTTACTTTATTTACATTTCAAATGTTTTTCCCTTTCCAGGTCTCCCCTTCAGAAACCACCTATCCCCTCCCCCTCCCCCTGCCTCTATGAGGGTGCTCCCCCACCCACCCATCCACCGATTCCCGTCTTTCCTTCCTAGCATTTCCGTACACTGGAGCATCTAACACCCTCAGGCCCTAGGGCCTCTCCTCCCACTGATGTCCAACAAGGCCCTCCTCTGCCACATATGTGGCCAGCACCATGGGTCCCTCCATGTGTATTCTTTGGTTGGTAGTCTAGTCTCTGGGAGCTCCGGGGGCTCTGGTCAGTTGACAGTGATGCTCCCTCTATGGGGCTGCAGACTCCCTCAGCTCCTTCAGTCCCTTCTCCAACTTCTCCATCTGGGACCCCACGCTCAGTCCAATGATTGACTGTAAGCATCTGCTTCTGTACTTGTCAGGCTCTGCCTGAGCCCCTTCCATCAGCAAGCACTTCCCAGCATCTACAAGAACGTCTGGGTTTGGTGGCTGTATATGGGATGGATCCCCAGGTGGGGCAGTCTCTGGATGGCCTTTCCTTCAGTCTCTGCTCCACACTTTGTCTCCATATTTCCTCCTGGGAGTATTTTGTTCACCCTCCTAAGAAACACTGAAGCATCCACATTTTGGACTTCCTTCTTCTAAGACTTCATATGGTCTGTGAATTGTATCTTGGGTATTCTGAACTTTTGGGCTACTATCTACTTATCAGTGAGTGCATACTGAGTATGCCGTGTATGCTGGCGAGGATGTGGAGAAAGAGGAACACTCCTCCATTGCTGGTGGGATTGCAAACTGGTATGACCACTCTGGAAATCAGTTTGGTGGCTTCTCAGAAAATGAGACATAGTACTATCTGAGGACCCAGCTATACCACTCCTAGGCATATACCCAGAAGGTGCTCCAACATATAATAAGGACACATGCTCCACTATGTTCATAGCAGCCATATTTATAATATCCAGAAGTTGAAAAGAACCCAGATGTACCTCAACAGAGGAATGGATACAGAAAATGTAGTACATTTACACAATGGAATACTACTCAACTGTTAAAAATGACTTCATGAAATTCGCAGGCAAATGGATGAAACTTGATAATATCATCCTGAGCGAGGTAACTCAGCCCCAACTTGTGTTTTAGTGGCCATGAGCTTACCTCTGTCAGTGCCCTGTCACTTCACAGGGCTGGGTTCTTTTCCTTTGAACTATTTTTCCATATCTCCAATAGCTCACCAGCTGAAGACCAGGGCCTTGACTACAGACCTTTGGTAGACATTTCAGATCCAAGTTATAACAGTTTCCTGTCATGGAGAAACGTGGAATTATATTGCCCGTTATAGAAACTCAAGAAATGGCATTTCACTCTGACTTTATTATATACATTTAAAAAACAGACTACATTCATTCTGCAAAGTGACCAGCTTCACCATGTTTTCATATATGTTTACTACATACTTTTCTCATATTAATCCCCTTCTGCCCTCTCTTGTCCCCCAACTAGTCCCCTTCCAAATATTGCTGCTTTTACTTTCATGTCATATATACATTTTGTGCATGCGTGCATATGTGTGTGTGTCTGTGGGTGTACACAATCTAAATTCACAGAGAGGAGAGGAAACATTATATTTTTCTCCCCCTTCTCGCTCTCTCCTTCCCTCCCTCCTTCTTTCCCTCCCTATCCCATTATTATTATTATTATTATTATTATTATTATTATTATTATTATTAATTACTTATTCACTTTACATCCCACTCACTTCCTGCCTCCTGGTCACCCCCTCCCCACAATCCTTCCCTTTTCCTTTGAGAGAGTGGGACCCCCCGGGTATCCTACTACCTTGGCACATCAAGTCTCTGTGAGGCTAGGGGCTAGCCTCTCCCGCTAAGGCCAGACAAGGCAGCCCAGATAGAAGAACATAGCCCATGTACAAGTGACAGCTTTTGGGACTGTTCCCTCCCCACTGCTCCAGTTGTTTGGGACCCACATGAAGATCAAGCAGCACATCTGCTACATATGTGTGAGGAGGACTAGGTCCTGCCTGTGTATGCTCTTTGCTTGACCGTTCAATCTCTGTGAGCCCCAAGGGTCCAGGTTAGTTGACTGTGTCGGCTCTTCCTATCTCTTGAGCCGTCTCATATAACTCCAGGCTGGCCTCAATATTGTTACTTAGCTGAAGATGACCTCAAACTTTGATCTTCCTGCCTCTACCTCCCAGTGCTGAGAGGATAGGTGGCTGGTTTGTTAGGGCTGACTCCAGGCTCTGATCCTGACAATTCTGGTACTATCAGGTCCATAGCAAGCCAGATCCATAGCAACCTAGTTTTGCAGCATGCTAGATCTAGCTTATGAACTCAGGGTTCCCTATGGTGCCAGGACCTTAGCTGCCTCCTCCCTCACTGGGAAGTCCCTCTGATTCTGCTAGCATACTTCAAGTGTCAGGAGCTTTGAAGCTGAGCACAGAGGAGGAAGTGTGGTACCAGAGGCTGCAGGGCATCATGTGTTAAGAGATCCAGTCCCTCCCAGAGATCTGCCTGTAGGATAGAGGTGTCTTAGAGTGCAACCTTTGCCTCTGAAGATGACACTGAACACTGAACCCAGGCTTCACTGTTTATAAACATGGAGGTTCTGTGTTATACCCTCAATCTCTTCATCTTTACCTTTACCTTTTAAAAATTAATTCTTTGAGAATTCCATACAATTATATTTTGATCAAACAAACCCACTACTCCTTCCCTAAATTTCTTCTGGATCTGCTTCCCTCTTTTCCACGTCCAGCTTCATGACCTCATTTTTTATGTTTGTTATGTAAAATCCCATTGATTTCACTTTGTGTTGTTCCTATACTCTTGGATGTGAGAGCATCCGTTGGAGTGGGGTCAACTTACCAGGAACCATTAAAGACAACGGATTCTCTGTCCCCTAGGAGCATCATCTCCTCAGTTAGGGAGCAGATCTCATGCACATTTCCCCACTTTATGCTAGAATGTGGACTAGCTTGGTCTTGGGCAGGCATGACAGCTGCCCTGAGTCCACGAGCACAGAGGTCCTTTTGTGTCCAGAAGACACTGTTTCATTCTGGTCATCCCAGACCCCTGGCCCCTTAATGTCTCCATCGCCTTTTCTACAATGTTCGCTGAGCCTTGCAGAGAGAGTGTGATACAAATGTTCCATTTATGGCCGAGCACTCCATTGTCACTTGCTCTGTGCACTTAGGCAAGCTGTGAGTGTCTGTGTTAACCACTGTCCAGTATACATAGAACCTTCTCTGGTGGGGTCTGAGAACCGTATTAACCCATGACTGTAGACATATGGATTTAGGAGGAAGTTTGATACTATGCCTATTTAGCAGATTTATAGTAGTAGATTCACCCCTGGGGCTTGGGAGCTCCCCAACCATGAGTTATTGGTCAGATTGATAGTATCAAGGGTGTGTTTCTTCCAGTGAGCAGGTCTTAAATCCAATCAGGAAGTGGTATCACATCTGTGCCACTGTGACACTCCCGGGCATATCTTGCTATTTTAGTCATTGCAGAGTTCACAATTGGGTACAACTGTTGATTTTTCTTTTTACCCCCAGAAGCCTGCATAGCACCTCCAGTACTATGAGAGCTTGCCAGCAGAGCAGAAGCTTCCAGATTAGTACTGACTTGATTTCTTCACATCCTGTGACCAATGAGTGTGGAGTCTTCCATTAGAGGATCTTAACCATCAAGTTCTGGTGGATAACAAGGAACTATGGCAATAGCCTATATTGTTTGGGGGGATTCCAGAACACTTCTAACTAACAATATTGGAATTTTTATTTGACAACCTATATAGCTTCTAAGATGAACACAATCCTCTGTTAGGTGCCTCCAGTTAAACTGTTTTATATGAATGAATGAAAGAAAAATATATAAGGCTTATAGAATAGTAGATTTCCACATGGCTCTTGAAAACAAACCTGATGTTAGCTATTCCTCCCCTCTACCCTTCTCTCTCTCTCCACTTAACTTCTCTCCTCACTATTCCCCTTTGCCCTCAGAACACCTGTGTTCTATTATGCCCCGCCCCCATTAAGATCTTTCTTCCCTCTCCTCACCAATAGTCTATTTCTAGTTTCTTGGATTCTATAG
>CM052711.1:65590729-65615889 GCA_028551405.1 Uromys caudimaculatus | reverse complement strand
GGGGGAGGGGACACGGGGTTTCCAAAGAAAAGGGGAATCATCGGAAATGTAAATAAAGTATCAAAAATAAAAAAAATAAAAAATAAAAATAAAAAAAAAAGCAAACAGACAGACCAAAAAAAAAAAAAAAAAACGGATCTTATTGCTAAGAGAAGTTCCAGTGTGTTCAGAAGTTCAGCATATGCCCGCAACCGAAATCTCAGCTAGGGCATACTGGTGAGTCCAGTGAGTTTGAAGCCAATCTAGGCATCACTGGCACCAAGGTCTCTAGCCATTGCCATGACTTCCACAGGACAATCATGCTTAATGCCTAGCAGCCTCAGGGCATCAGAGCTCCACTCTATTCTTTTTTTTTTTTTTTTTTTTTTATCTTTTTAAAAAAATTTTTGATACTTTATTTACATTTCCAATGTTTCCCCCCTTCCAAGTCTCCTCTTTGGAAACTCCCTATGCCCTCCCCCTCCCCCGCCTCTATGAGGGCATTCCCCCTCCCACCCACCCTCCCACCCACTCCCGTATTCCCTCCTTGACATTCCCCTTTCCTGGGGCCTCTAACACCCTCAGACCCAAGGGCCTCTCCTCCCCCTGATGGCCAACAAGGCCCTCCTCTGCCACACATGTGGTCCGAGCCATGGGTCCCTTGATGTGTATTCTTTGGTTTCCACCTTATTCTTTGAGACAGGGTCTTACATAGCATTACACTGATTTGGTCGGCTGACTCCTACCAAGCTCCAGGAATCTTCGTGCCTCTACCTCCCCAGATTACAGATGCACATTACCATATCCAACTTTTTGGTGAGTACTGGGGATGCATTCTTAGGTCCTCATATTTATGCAGCAAGCCATCTGAGCTGTCTCCCCAGCTTCTGTTTTCAGTTTTTACAAGCATAAACTTCTAGCCTAAAGTTGACCTGTGTACTCAATGTAACTTGAAGTATTTTTAAATATAATCCAGTTTCATATTTTTGACTCCTTATGCTACAAGATTAGATGAACAATTCTAATTTTGAGCTTTCCATCTTTCAGGAGAGATAGCTTAGCAGTTAAGACAGAGGACCTTAAAGAGGAGCCAGGTTTGGTTCCCAGAACCTGCTTACAAGTGTCTATAACTCCAGTTCCAGGAGATTTGACACTCTCTCCTAGCCTCTGCAGGCACCAGCATGCATATGGTGAACACAGAAATACATTCAGGCGAACACCCATACACATAACATAAAAAAATAAAGAAAATATAAAAAATAATAAATAATAAAATAAAGAAGGAAGGATATTGATCCCAACTGATCAGTCTTCAATCTACATGCTCAGATGTGCTGCCACGCTGTATCCAACTTTCTGGATCCCTTGTGTATACTTAGAAGAGATCTGTTGCCTCCAGGCCTGCCTAGTTTGCTGGGACTCCCTAGATCTCCAGGTGGGATTTCCTACTGAGCATCTATGATTCCTGCTCTATGGATCTTGCTTCCTGCTAGAAGACCTACCAGGGAAAAGTAGCCAGTCTTCCTTGTCCTTGGATTCCACAAGTTTATCTCAAGTTTGTCTTGACCTCACCCCCAAATCTATCCTATCCCAGACACTGACCATCTTTCCATTTCTTATCCCTGCCCTCGCTGCTTGGTTTCTCTCAGCTGGGGATGTCAATTTTTTTTAATTTTGGATATTGCAGATAAAATCAACTGATTAATAATCTAATCATTGCATTTTACCATAAATGTTGCAAGTGTTATTCACAGATCTGCCTAGTGAGAGAAGAAATGGGATAGAAGAGGTAGCCATGTTTAATGCTTTCATCCAATGTGTTATTTGAGTTCCTCTTGGTGACACAACAGTCTTGATAGGCATTGAAGATTTAGAGGTGAATAAGATTCTACTCCCTTGATACTTGTGGCCAGTAGGAGAAGACAGCCAGGGAGCCAAATAATGAGAATACAGTGTGGTCAGTGTGGTAAAGAGAGACTAGTCAGTTGTATTGTTGGGTAGATATTTCTTTCAAATTGAAAGATTCTGTTGAGACTCAGGAAATAAAATAACTTAAAGTCTCAGGAAGCTCCTAAAACTTATAAAAGTCACAAGACCCTGCCCTAAGGTTATATAAACGGTAATGGCTGCTGGGAAGAAGAGATTCTTAAACATACTGTGCTGCCTACTAGTCATGGGAAGAGCTTCAAGGGTTTGGCTTTCCTGCATCATCATCCGGGCTACATGGGCTTTTAGTACTGTGTCTTTGTAAATGACTCCAATAAACTCACTGGTTCACTAAGCTAGCCTTGTGTGGACTCGTTTCTTGGATCTATCATCAATGCCTTATGTGGGTGAGCAGGTGTTTGTTCTTGTCTCCCCAGGGAAAGCCACAGGACATGTGTTAACTGGGGATATCAAGGAGGAAGAAATTGGCTTCCCAGAAGGTAAGGATGGTAAGAAAAGAGGTGATTCAGAAAAAAAAGATTGTATTCATTACTCTATTTTCTGATGTATGTAACAAAACATCACAGACTGCGTAAGTTATGAAGAAAGAAGTTCTGATTGGTTTGTTCTGGCTAAAGGCTGCCTCTGTGGATGCCCTTCATGCTGAAAGAGTCCCAAACTACTATAGCATATATAAAATAAGATATATTATATATATATAAAATATATAAGTAAAATAAGCTCTTCTTCTTTTTATGTGATTATCGAGATTCTGTTATGGAGGCACCTCTCAGACAACTTTATGCTCCCTCATCATCTCCTAATGGTTCCACTTCTACAGTTGGGGTAATTCTGCGCCCTCTTAATTCCACACATTGAAGACTGATCTCTAATGTGAGGTTTGGAGATGGCAGATGGCTATTAACACACAGCAGATGCTGCAGACCCCTAAGGGTCCCTTTCCTCTCTTCCTTGCAGACAATACCAGCCACACACACAGAATCACACTAGCAATTCCCTGTTAGTGTTGCTACTTAAGCAAGTCCCCAAAATAAAATAAATGCTTAGTGAACCTAAGACTTCTATGATTGGGAAAGAGCAACACAGTAGCCTACAAATAGACTCAGTGAATTTATTTATGATTAATTATTAACAGGATTCATTTCAGCAGGTAAGAGTGTAGAAATCTTAAAGAAGGCTGCTTCCTAATTGAACACAGAGGTAAGGCTTGAGTGTGGGCACTTCACTTCCCTGGGGCCTAAGATCAGGATTCATGTTCCAGTAGTTGTGAGAAACACATTCTCAGTAAAGGAGTAGGGGGAGGGGAGCTGGAGAGTGCTCTAGAGCATCAGGGATGTAGAGCAATTGGAGGCAGCTTCGGTTTCTGCTGGAATTAGTCCCATCTGGAAGCCTGAAGCTGAGGGACTAGGATACAGCACAGCTGGCAAAATGCTCACCACTGAAGCATAAGGACCTAAGTCCAAGCCCCAGAATATATATGTTCCATGCCTGCAATCCCAGCACTGGGGAAGAGGCAGTAGAAAACCCCCGGGGCTTGCTAGCCATCCAGTATAATTGACACACTGCAGGCTCATTGAAAAACCCTGTCTCAAAGGCAAGGTGAAGAGAGATCAAGAGTGATGCCTTACTTATATCAGCCTTTGAGTCTCCCATTCTCCTGTAGGTACCCCTTCATCTATTTTCCTGTAAGTAACAGCAAAAATCTCATTGGTTCACCAAGTTGGACTTTCATGCAACCATTTCTGTGGTCTGTTGTCAAATACCCTATTTGGGGTAAGTAAATGCGTGTTCATGTCTCCCCAGGAATAATTTCACATAAGACAGAAAGACTTGTACACAAACATTTACATAGTATCCCTCGTAATAGCAAAAGAGTGCAGTCATTCTAAATGTCTATCAGCAGATAGAGAGATAAACACAATGTGTGCATATTGACAGGATGGAATGAGTTTACTCCTTTCCTGAGATTTATATTACTAGAGCAAAGCTGAAGGTCAGCATCTTATAAACTCAGTGGGAAAGCACTCCTGATCCTGTTGGCAAACACAGAGAAGTTGTTATGACATAAAAATCAAACATTTTGCCAAACTGGTGTCCTTAATATCGTCAGCTTCCATGTTTGTGATTACTGCCACTGCTGCCCTGGCTGAACTGAGTAGTCCAAGTGAAACACCTTGATCATCTGTCCCTTACAAACAGAACTACCTCTCAGCTGTCTCATAGTCAGCAATAGTCTGCAATGTCCCCCTCCCTCCTCTTGCTCACGACATCACCAACAGCATTTCTCAGTGCAAATACCTAAAAACTGAATTACAAACAGAAGCCAACTTTGCTTGACATAATTAGTGGATTAGACATCAGAGAAAATCCACTTCTTTTCACAGCTCATCTGCCTCCTCTCTTTGAACCTCCCACCTCCTCCTTCATCTTCCACTAGGAAATAAAGGTTCATACAATACAAAGTGAGATGGGGTTTTGTTACTGAGGGACAATTACACAGCTATTGAATTAGTTTTTAAATGATTTTAAGTATTATCTTCTCTCAAATTGAATTAGATCTCCCTAAAAAAAATTAAGCTGAGGCTGGGAACATGGCTCAGTTGGTACAGTACATGCCAAACAAGCATGAGGACCTGAGTTCAGATCATCAGCACACACAGGAAAGCCACACGTGGCAATGTATATTTGTAATTTCAGTGCTGGGGAAGTCTAGTCAGAAACGTCTATGCCTCTCACTGGCTAGCCAATCGACGAGCTTCACTACAATGAAAAAAAAAAAAACCATCTCACAAAGTAACACGAGAGAGTGATCAAGGAAGACAGTCCTTTGTGGCAAGCAGTCTTGACACGTGCTCTCATACATATGTATACACACGAACATATTTGTACACCACATGCAAACAAAGAAAAGAAAGCTGAGCATCTAAAGAATAATGCCTAAGTCATAATATATCATTAAAATCTGGGCTTTTTTTTTTTTTTTTTTTTTTTTTTTTTTAGCTAGTTATTTTGGAAAGAATTCTTGGGAACAAAATCCACCAAGCATTTAAGTTGGTTTCAGTAGGACTCAGTGTCAAGGCTCTCAGGTTTGTGTCTTTCCTCTGCTAGTTTTGTCATCTTGACAGGTCATGCAACTTTTCCATACCTATTTACATATCTCAAAAAATAAATAAGGTTGCAAGAATCCAATGGGATAATTCCTCTAAAGTGCTTTGAACAGTGTTTGTCACCTAGCTAACACTCAACACAGTTTGTATCATTAGTCTTCACCTCCAGATCAGCTGAAAAGAAGTCATATCTTGGTCCAACCTTGACCTGCACTGTACATGGTGCAAACATCAGAGGCTGCTTCTCAGTAGGTTCATTACCATAAGCGTTATCCACCCAGCACTGCTGTGTCAGTGACTGGTGGCTTGTGGAAGGAGGAGTTGACAGAGGGAAGAAGTGAAAGCAATTCAAATAAATTTTATACATATGGGGAACTGTCAAAATATAAATTTAATTAATTAAAAACTTGCTGATGTGGAAAGATTTTAAGTTAAAACCAGCCTGGGCTACATAGTTAGACACACACACAAGATAACAAGAACAACTTTGGATAGCTTTCTTGTTTTCTAGATTCCATAATGAGTTCTACCATAGTTCATGGATGTGTACATGTGCATACTTGAGTATGCATGTGCACGTGTTTTTCCATGAATATAAAACCAGATGCTGGTTTTAACTGTCAGTTTGCCACAACCTAAAATCACCTGGGAAGAGAGTCACTATTGAGGAACTATCTAGAGCAGGTCAGCCTGTGAGCGTATTAATGGGGAATTGTCGCTGATTATTGGATAATGCGTGGGAAGACCCACCATGATTGTGGATAGTAGCGCTTCACGCTCTGGGCCTTGAAATGTTTAAGAGTGAAGAAAGCTAGCTGAATGCTAGCAAGCAGCAATCAAGCAACAACGTGCTTAATCCCTCTGCTCTTAACTGGGTTTTTGATGATATCAAGGTCCTTGAGTTCCTGTTTTGACTTCTCCAAAATGATAGAATTTTAAGCCAAATAAACACTTTCTTCTCCTGTGTTGCTTTTTCACAGCAATAGAAATGACACAAGAGCCCCATCTAACACTCAAGATCTCTGAGTAACTTACTCTTCTCTTCCAAATGAAGAAATGGGGCTCCAGGACACTTAAGTCCACGCACAAAGTTGCTTGTCTAATACATGAAAGAACTGGAAACACAAATCTATCAAGTGCACGTACGTCACTGCAGAAGCCCATGTCCTCAGCCTCCCTGGAAACCAGGAAGGACAGTTTGGGAGACTGGGGCTACATGATTAGTAGTCCAGTCACAGCTGAATTTCAAAATTATCTCACCCGGACAATGCAAACACAGCAATCATGAGCTAATACAGTAGTTCTCAACCTGTGGGCCACGACTTCTTTGGGGGTCATATATCAGATATCTTACATATCAGATATTTACATTACAATTTACAACAGTAACAAAATTACAGTGTGAAGTAGAAATGAAATAATTTTATGGCATGGGATCACTACAACATGAGAAGCTGTATTAAAGGGTTGCAGCATTAGGACTCTTGGGAATCACTGGTCTAGTACCTTCTGAAAGGAGGCTGGGAGCTTAGAGGGATACTGTGTAATAAGAAGATCCACCCAGGGAACACAGAAATTATTCCCCTAGCGAGCTAAAATACTCCTTTAAAATTACTATGACTGGCTCACATATGTTAGCTCAAACCTGCCCTTTTCTGCTAAGATAAGCACAAGTTTCTGTGCATTCACTCAACTTAATTTTGCAGGCTGTAGCAGAGTTGGTACTCAGAAAATATCCCTATTAGTCATGGTTCTCTAGAGAAACAGAATTGATAATATGAATATATATGTATATATAATATATAATAGGCTTATTAATTATACTATATTAATATTATATATTAAATATTTCACATATATATTATATTACAAGGGGACTATTAGATTGGCTTCACAGTAAAGGCTGGGTAATTCAACAATGGCTGCCTGCAAACAGAAGAGACTGAGAACCCAGTAGATGCTCAGTCCTCAAGCATAGATATGTCAGAAATGTTAATCAGATACTGAAGGCCTCAAGGATTCCTGGAGAACCACTAGTCTGTAGCTCCTGCTATAAGACCTAAGAAGCTGAGTTCTAATGTCAAGGATAGATGGTAGTGTAGACAGCTACAAAAGCAAGATAGTTGTGCTTGCCAGCAAAATGGGAAGCACGGAGGCAAGGCAGCCTTGCTTTTCCTTGGGACCTCTTTATGTATGGGCAACGCAGGAATGTGGCACCCACCGGAAGGAAGGGTCTTCTCCTCTCTTATTATTATTCCCTTGCTGATCTACCCCAAAGTGGTTCCAGATCCAATCAAGTTGACAAGCAAGATTGACTCTCACAGTAGGTGATGAGGTGAGTTGTTAGAACAAAATCATTTTCCAGATACTCCTTCTTCAACTAAGGGCCCTTGTGTTCACAGGGAACCACACTTAAGGTATATACTTAAGGGTATAAAGGTCTGAGACTCCACTTTTCATCTCAGGAAGTATGAAGCATGGCTATAGGGATGATTCGGCAGGAAACCACTTACAAGCATGAGGAACTGAGTTCAATCCTAGAATTTATGTGAAGAAAAAAAAAGCCTGGTGTGGTAGCACGCATTTTCAATCCAGCTCGAGGAGACAGACAGGTGGATCCTGTGCAGCTTGCTAGGCAACCTACCCAGCAAGTGCCAGGCCACTGAGAGATACTGTCACCGAAATGAAGGTGGGCAGGCCCTGAAACAGTGACACTTGAGAATGTCCTCTGGACTCCACACACATGCACACAGACAGATCTGCACACACTCATGAATACAGGTAGAAAGGAGAGAGGGAGAGAGGGAGAGGAAAAGGGGAAGGAAGAAGAAGCAAAAAAGAGTACAACCCACAAGACTCCATGGCAGAACAGAGACTGATGCAGACACCCAGGGAACGCTCACTAGGGCCTGGAAGCAGAGATGAGGTAGGGGGAGGAACCCTTAGTTTGGATGGCCAAGCAAGATGTCAAGAACTCCGGACTCCTCTCTGTATCGCAAGAGCCTTGCAGATATCTGGGACACTGACAACACAGTGACAGCATAGGGTGTGCTTAGGGAGAAGAAATAGCAGGGTAAAAAACAAACAGAATTCTGAAAGGAGACCCCCAGTTCTGAAAGAGCTTGGAAGAAATGGAGCAAATATTTGCCAGGCTGTGCTCTGGAGAATAGAGCCAAGCAGGCTGGCAGGCCTTTCTGGACTGTGCTAAACAATTTGGAGGGATGACTTCCTTGCTTGGAAGAGAGTTTTCCTTGTAACTATTAAATTGTCTTTGTGAGCTTCGGCTGGGACAATGGGTCAGCCAGTGAACTGCTTGAGGGGCAAGCATGAGAACTTGAGTAAGAGCCCATGCAAAGATCTAGACATGATGGTGCATGTTTCTAATCCCAGATCTGGGTAGGCCCAGTCACATGGATCCCTGGAGCTCACTGGCCAGCCAGTCTACCCTGCTTAGAGAATCCAAGGTACCAGTGAGAAACCCTGTGTTAAAAAAACCAAGGAGGCTGATTCTTGAGGAATGACACCCAGGATTGACCTCTGGTCCCTTCATGCATGCACACACATTACACATGCACCTGTAGGAATGTGTATCCATACACATATGTACACACAAACTTGAGCTTTGAATTCCAACAGAACTAAGCTCAAAAATCCCCCTTCTCTATATCTGCCAGGTGTCTCATCTTTCCACATCTCTGGTTTACAAAAGGAATAAACAAATTTTCATGGGACTAAAATCAGCAGGGATCAATAATTCTTAGTCCTTCCACTGTTTTGCCAATAATTAATTTTGTTTTCATTTCAAGACAGTCAAGAGTTTTCCCCAGTACCTGGTTTGGAGATCTATAAATATTTGAGAGCTTCTCTCAATGTGACTGTCTGTTTTGTGCTATTTAAACAATGCCTGAGATTGGGTAGTTTTATTTTTAAAAAAATATATAGAAACTTACTATTATAGCTTTGGTGAATGGAAAGGTCCAAAGTCAAGGGTCTGTTTTTGGTGAAGGCCTCCTGGATCATCACCCTGTAAATGGAGGAGTAGAGACAAGAGAGTGTGGGGAAGAGAGAGTGAAAGATGAACCCATATCCAGGGTGATAATGTCAGTCCTGTGATAAGAGAACTAAGCCACTGAGGTCTTTGCAAGGGTAAATTGTCATGCAAGCATCCCACTCTGCAGCATCTTTGCTCGAAGAATTGAGTTTCCAAGACATGAACTGTACTGACACATTCAAGTCATAGCCCAATTCAACAAGAGGAAATAAACCTGAACTCTCTGGCCAACACATCAGACAACACCTACCCCATACCTCCAGAACTGTAGATAACCATACATGTGAAGCTAAGAGAAGAAAAATTACCAGAGAAAGTGACCAAGCAACTGTCTTGTGTATTTGGAAAAATATCACATTTTTCTTCTTTAGTAATAAAGCAAAAATTGGGACTGGAGAGGGGCTCCGTTGTAACGTTCTTGCTTTAAAAGCACAAAGATCTGAGTTTTATCCCCAGAACCCATGTGATGACGCACATCTGTGATCCCAGCTCTGGGAAAGCAAAGACAAATGGATCCCTGAGCCTCCCTGCCTGACAATTTACCAAATCAGTAAGTTTTGGTTCCATGATAGACCCCGTCTCAAAAGTGAAGTAGAGGGCAGCTGAGAAATGACAGCCAAGATTGACCTCTGGCCCCCACAGACATGTACACAAGTATGCACAGATATGCGTGCGTACACACACACGCACAAATGTATATGCACAGAAACATATACATATAAATAAATAAAGAATAATAGTTCAAGATTTAATAAGCACTTTGTCCAACTACAATCGTGTTATTAAGAAGGGGGCCATTTCAGTGAACCAAAACAATTATGTTGATGGGCTCTTTTCAGTCAATTTCAATAGTTTAGATAGAGATTGGCAATCCTCTAGGAAGTACCATATAGTAATTATCACAGTATTTATGGGCACAGTCTCTGTAACAGGTGCTCAACTTTGTCACCATGGTGTGGAAACAATTAAAACAAGATCTAACCAAAGGGGCAGCCTGGGCTGCAACATGACTGTTGACACACTGACATCTGGATCTTGTACAATGCACATATCAGAAAATACGGTCCTCAGAGACCCCTAGCTCTCCCTTAAATGCTTGCAGAAAGCAATTTGGGCTCCACTGGCTGCACAGAATAGGTACTTATTGGATGTGGTGTTTTGCTTGCCGCGCTGACCTGGTCACAGGCTTTAACAGAATCTCAGGAGTTATCCTGTCTAGCCCTTGTGGAGAATGCACCTACAAAGGGAAAGTTCACTTATTTATAATCAGTGGGAATTCTCAGATCAGCATCAAAGACTGTGGCTATTGCTGACTCAGAGAAAGGAAAGGAAGAAAGAGAGGGGAGGGAGAAAGGAAAGAAAGGAAGGAAGGAAAAAAGAAAGGGAAGCTGTGAAGGGAAGGAATGGGAAAAGAGGGAAGCCGGGGAAGAAGGCATCTTAGTTACTGTTGTAGTGACTATTTAATTTCAGTCAGGAGCTTCCACCCCACCTTTGATCATTCAGTTCCCAGATAAAAAACACATAATTTTTATATTTATAATAAGTCTTTCACGTTAGAGTTGGGCAGATATCTGTCCTCTATGCTATTGAAATTTATTTCCCTATCAATAGCACCAGATTATAACTTGCTATGTTCCAAATGGGCTTTTTTGAACCCCAATTGGTCAGCTCTTATGGTCAAGTTTTTACAACTCACCTACCCCTTGGCATCTCCTCCTCTCCTCTCCTCTCCTCTCCTCTCTCCCTCCCCTCATGGTCCCTGCCTCTGACTCCAAGCCCAGGAACCAAAAAACTCTGCCTATCTCTCTTCTGCCCAGCTATAGGCTGTACGCATTTTTATTCAGCAATCGTGGATAACTTTGGGGACAGGGTTACATAGTGTCCCTTGGGTCTATGTCACTTGGGGTCTTTGTGTAGATTGTTTCATCTCTGGGAGCAACCAAGCCTTGGGTGCCAGTATTTAGCATTACAATATATAGCAAAAGACGAAGCAATTTACTTTCTATTGCTGTGACAAAGGAACTTCTAAAAAAAAATTTAATTGGGTGCTTGCTTACAGTTCCAGAGGACGGGTCCATGACCATCATGATGGGAAGCCTGGCAGCAGGCTAGCAGTCAGGAATGGCACTGGAGCAGGAGCTGATCGCTAACATGTTAAGACAACAGCCACAGACAGAGAGAGGGGCAGTAACTGGGAATAGCATGAGCTTTTTGAACCTCTAAGCTCAACCCCAGTGACACACATCCTCCAACGAGGCCACATCTCCTACTTCTTCCCAGAAAAATACCACCAACTATGGAACAAGCTTTCAAAAATATGAGCCTATTCAGGCCATGCTCATTCAAATCACCACAGAATGGAAAGGAGGGAGAGAGGCAGGGAGGGAAGAGGCAGGGAGGGAGGAGGCAGGGAGGGGAAAAGAGAAAGAGGAACAAAGAAAACTCTCTTTTTTCAACTTCTTGTTTTATTCAGTGTCGATGCCAAGATTTGGATTTGGGCACATCCTTACTTTCCACACATTTTAGTTTACTTGGTCATGAGTTTGCTGTGACGAAGCTTCCTAGAAGTGAAATGGGATGCACCACACGTCACGACAGGCGCCTGCGCAGTGTGCTCTCCGCTCACATGCTATGAGGCATTCAGGTGATAGAAGCTGTAAAACACTGCGCTGTCATTTCACCTTCACACAAAACCACCAAAGGAAATCGAGTCGACAAGACATAAAAGTACACTTTCTCCTTTTAAAATTGCTTTACATATTTTAATTCTTGTGTTTCCCTTGGGGTTAGATATTTCGGTCGCACGGTTATCCAATTAAAATGAAAACTCTCTGCTTTATCCTTTAGGCTAGGACAGCTGCCAGCTGCTAAGTTTTATAAAGTCTTTAATCTTGTCCATAAATATTTAACAAAAACTGGTTGGTACACAGACCAGAACACAGTAAGAAATCAAAGGGGAAAATCTTAAGAGTAGTAACCTCTATTGCATGTGAAAGCCATATAAAACAAAACCAGAATGACCACCCTCTTCCTTTTACTAAGAATGTAAAGTATTTCTGAGTATTTTGATCAGTCCTTAACCTGCTTGTCCTCACAGATGTGCGAGAATGACCAGATTATAAAAAGGTATTTAATGAACGGTCTACCCTTTTCTTCAGTTTCCTGCCATTTGCTTCAGAGCTGGCCTCTGCTGTTTCCATGGAAACCCAGAGGAAGGCTCTCTAAGAGTTTTAGCAGCATTTGACCTTAGAAACTTTGTGTGTGTGTGTGTGTGTGTGTGTGTGTGTGTGTGTGTGTGTGTGTATGTGTGTGTGTGTGCATGAGCACGCACACATGTATATGTGTAGGTGTGTGTACATGTGTTGCATTATGTGTGTGTCATGTGTGCACATGTATGTGCTGGTATATGTACTCAAGCATACACAGGGGAGAGCCGAGGAGAATGTCAGGTGTCCTGCCCTAATAGTCTGTTCCTTATTCACTTGAGATAGGGTCTCTCACTGAACCAGAATCTAGTAGCCAGCAAGCCCCAGAAATTCTCTTGTTTCGGGCCTCAACAGTCCTCAGGTTGGAGATGTGCCCATAGCTTTGGCAGCTGGAATCAAAGTCAGCTGCTCATGCTTGCACAGTGAATGCTTTTACATACTGAGCCATCTCCCCAGCCCAGGAGCCCTTTTGTAAAGTTCTCATTTATATGCATGCACAGGCACACATACATAAACACACACCTCTCTACCCAGACTAGCAGCATTCTATACACCATTGTCATAACATTCCATAGCCATTAAAACTTACAATAAGCAACTTAATACCCACACACATGTACACACACACACACACACACACACACACACACACACACACACACACACACACAGAGGATGGGAAGGAAATAATTAAAGATACGCCAAATCTGTATACCTCCCGTCATGTTACACTCAAGAAGGAAGCTTGGACCTCCTTATCCTGGGTATTGAGACTTGGTTCTCTCTCTCATCATTCTCACGTCCATTCTGCACCAGCTTTGACCTTTAAACAAAGTCTTCACTTCCACGTCTCCTTAACCATTTGGCTACTGTGGAACCACAGGGCATGCTAAAGAAGGCGCTGACAGATCTTTCAGACCAGAACTGAATGACTGTTGCTGGTAAGAATTCTTCAGTGCCAACTGGAGTCCTCAGCTGTGCCCTAAGCTCTCTTGATTACATCCTGACTCTTTCCACAAGCAAACAAAAATCAGGCAGCAATGGTTGTGTAGATGGGCTGAGTAGTTGTTACTTTTCTCACTGCTGTGACAAAGCACATGCCACTTAAGGAAGGAAGGGCTTGTTTTGGCTCACATTTTGAGGGTTCACAGTCCATCCTGGAGGGAGAAGCATGATCACAAGACTATGAAGCAGCTGCACACATTGCATCAACATTCAGGAAGCAGAGATGGGTCAATGACACCTCTTTTTTATTTAGTCTAGGACTCCAGCCCATGAGATCATGCCACCCACATTCAGGATGCATGAATTTTCTCCCTTCAATTAACATACTCTAGAAAATAAGTCACAGACACATCCAGAGGTCCATCTTCCAGGTGATTCTTCATCCTGTCAAATTGACCATATTAACCATCCCTGGTAGGTAAAGGGTAACCTGATGGAAGGAGAGACAACCTAAGGTTGTGTCTTAGTTAAGAGTTTCATTGCTGTGAGGAGACACCATGACCACGGCAACTCTTATAAAGGAAACCATTTCATTGGGGCTGGCTTACAGTTTCAGAGGTTCAGTCCATTATCATCATGGTGGGAAGCATGGTGGTATCCAGGCAGACATGGTGCTGGAGAAGGAGCTGAGAGTTCTATATCTTGATCTACAGACAGCAGGAGGGAACTAGGTTCCATACTGGGTGGCACTTGAGTATAGGAGTCCTCAAAGCCTGACCCCACAGTGACACACTTCCTCCAACAAGGTCACACCTACTCTAACAAGGCCACGCCTCCTAATACTGCCACTACCTATGGGCCAAGCATTAAAACACACAAGTCTATGGAGGCTAAAGCTATTCAAACCAGCACAGATGGAATAACACTGATTGTTTGTTCCTTAGCCTTCTTTGTTCTAGTTCAATAATCCTGGACCTTCAGGTCATCCCTCATTCCCCCCACCCCTCGCTTTATTCTGCCTTGAGTCCTTCTATCATCAAAATGCAAGGTTTTCTCCTTACGAACCTTGGAGAAGCCAGGATGCTTACTGTAGGAGTTTCCTAAGCCTTTGGGGTTGCTTTCCTCAAATTGTTGCCTCTCCCAATTCAGTCCTTTATACCAGGTACAAACATTCATTCGCGCACTCAACACTGCAGTCATTTGTGACAAACAGAACATCTACCATTTGGCAAGCACAATCTAGACAGTGGGATCATTGTTGGGTAGCATACTTTACAGAAGTTGTCACTTTAAGGAGCTAGAAGCTGCAGCCTTGAGATCTCTCGCTACACAGCCCTGCACCATCTTTTCTGACACAGTTAACTGTCAATGACTTCTGTGGCCCTGCGGTGTTTCCCCAAGCCCAGCACAGCAGGCAAGCCCAGACCCTGCTGTCATCCAGTGTCTTCTTGACTCCTGACGCCCCTACCTAGTGCCTCTGTGACTCTTAGCATGCAGACTCAGTCACATGATGTAGAACTTTCTCCCTCCCTCAGAAACCAGTAACAACAAAGGTGTTTCTTTGTCCCATGTGACTGGAGACTCTTTCTCTCCCATCAGGACCCTGTCACTTTGTCATAGTGCTGTTGTGCTCTCACCTGAAGGATGACTGTCTCAGCACCTTGCTGTCAGACCTACAGAAACCTTGATCTAAAATTCATCTAGTACTTAGAGCAGAGACATAAGGACCTGCCTCCATGGACCCTGGACATTGTGGTCAGCTCACCCAGCCTGGTTCTGACTCCATTCCTTCTTAGTCCCTAACTCACAGCTCAGCCTCGGGTTGTCACTCCTTCATAGATGCCTACATCAGTGCCTCACTGTTTTGACTAGCCTCTACGAGATGTTGGCTCAGATATACCCAATGTTGTGTTTTACTTTTATACTATCTCAAGTTAAGTTGTTAGATAACTCCTGTCTAACTCTTTTTTCTGTTGCTGTGATAAAACACTATGACCAAAAGCAACTTCGGGAAGAGAGGGTTTATTTGACTTACATTTCTGCATCACTGTCCATCCTTGAAGGAAGTCAGTGCAGGAGCCTGGAGGCAGGGGCTGATGCAGAAGCCATGGAGGAAGTCTTACGTACTTACTTACTTACTTACTTAATTAATTAATTAATTCTCATAGTTTGCTCACTCTGCTTTTTTTGTTTGTTTCCATTTTTTAGATTATAGTATAATCACATTTCTCTCTTACCTTTCCTCCTTCTAAATACTCCCTCATAGCCTTCTCCAGTCTTCTTCAAATTCATGATCTTCTTTCTAATTGTTATTATATATATATATATATATATATATATATATATATATTCTTAAATATAACTTGTTCCATTCACATGTTACTTGTACATACGTTTTGGAGACTGACCATTTGGCACTGGTGTGCTCTTCCCTGAGGAAACCACCTCTCCCACTCCCAGCCTTTCTCGGTCGCCTATAGCTCTTCATGTAGAGTTGAGGCTTTGTAGGCTGGCTCACATTCACTTTGGCATCTCTACAGTGGCCATCCTCATTCAATCCAAGTTAGGTTACAGACCTAACGGAAGTTATCACTTCAAGGAAGCAGAAGCTGCAGCATTGAAGAGCTTGAGCCACACTGCCCTGCGTCATCTTTTCAGACATGTTAATCTGACAATGCCTTCTGTGGCCCTGTTAGTGAGACTTCAGAGGTTCAGTTTCTCTTAGCAAACTTCCTGATCCTGGTTCTTACAGTCTTTCTGTCTCTTCTCCCAAAAACATTTTCCCTGGGTGAAGGAGTGTTTTGAACATGTATTTATTGGGACTAGGTTCCTCCACTCTGCTTATTGATTAGTTGTGATTTTCTGTGGTTTCTGGCTGTTGCAAAAGACGTTTTCCATGATGGAGGATGAAGACTACACTGACCTGTGGATATAAGGACAAATATTTATAGATTTTTATTATGATTTATGCTGGTTTAGTAGATTAAAGGTTAAAGAGTCTCCTTCAAAAACCATGACTTCACTAGCACTGAGTAGTTAGCTACGTTTCCAGTATCACGCATGGTATCTCTCTTGTTAAATGGGCCTTAAATCCAATTAAAAAGCTGTTGATCGCTGTCCGGGTATGCATGATAACCTTGGGGTTATCATGCCATGATGGTTATTGCTGTCATTTACAGATATCATCACAGGGTGGGACTATTAGTTACCTCCCTCCTTTGGAAGTTTGCATGATGCTTTCTTGTACCATGAAAAATAGTCCCAAGGGAGGAGGCGTTCCAGTCAGTTCCAGCTAAGGGGTCTCTGGGCTGTTTTTGATGTGCATGGTGTCTTCAACAATGGGTATTTACCTTCCATCTTTCAGGAGTAAGCCAGGGCAACATCAATAGGCTATACGTTTGAGGAGTCTCTTGGTAAGCCTGTCAACAACTCACAAAATGGCTTCTCATGTCTGGAATTAGTTTGTGATCTTGGTGATCTTGGAGGGAGCACTTTCAGCCCAGATGAAAAAAGCTCATTAAAGCCTGCTTTCTTATACAACCCAGGAGCACCTACCCAGAGATGGCACCACTCAGAATAAACTGGGCTCTCCCACATCAATCACAAATTGAAAATGCCCTACAGACATGCCTAAAGGTAATCTGATGGAGGCCCTCTCTTCCCAGTAAACACTGGCTTATACCAATTTAACAAGAAAAAGAGACAGAGACAGAGAGGAGAGAGAATAGGAACAGTCCCACTATCTCAGGCAGACAGTTTTTATCGAAATACGTGTGTTGTGTGCCTATACACATGTGGTATATGTGTCCATATGTGTGCAGATCCAAAGAGGCCAGAGGAGCAATGTCAGGTGTCCTGCTCTATCATTGTCCACCTTTCTTGAGATAGGGCCTCTCAGTGGAACTGAGGTTAGCCTAAGGACCATCAAGCTGTGTAGATCCTCTAGTCTCTTGCCACCCACAGCGTTGAAGTTACAGATGCATGTATAGCCTGGCTTTTCACATGTGTGCTGGAGATTTGAACCTGCTTTGGCGGCAAGCACTTTCAATCACTGAGCCATCTCCCCAGCCCAACACTAGGTTTTCAAATTTTTTAGACATTGTGTTGCCTAGGTGCCAGGTGATGTTTAAGTACTTCATTTGGTAATTCATCTAGATGTAGACCCACTGTTGACTACTAGAGAAGCTATAACCTTCCCCTAAAGCCTTCCAGACCCAAAAGCCCAAATGAGTTTACCTTCTATGGCCTGCCATGTGCTCCAGACATTTTTATTTTCGCCTTTTTGTTTACATGTATGTGGGATATTGCATGTGTGTGCATATGTGTGCAAGTGTGCATGTGTATGTACCCATGCATGCACTTGCATGCATATGTGCTTGTGTGTGTGGACCAGAGATTGAAATCTGATGTTTTCCATCCTCGGTCTCCACTTTATTTACTGAGGCAGGGTCTCTCCCTGAACTCAGAGCTCACACTGTCCTAACTAGCTAGCTTACTCCTGAGATCCAGACTCCAAAGCACAGGAATTGCAAGCAAGCCACCACACCCAGCCAGCTTTTCACATGTGTTCTATAGATCTAGACATCTGTCCCCATTCTTGCACAGCAAGCACAGACCCATCTCCCTCACCCTGCCCCAAAAATTCTTACTACTCTAGTTATGTTTCTACCCATGTATACTTTGCCTCAAGATCATCCAAAACATGGTCCTTACCCTATGAAAAATACTTCCTCACTCAGCATTCCTCATTCATCTTCCCCAGGAAAACTTAAGTAGTTCTTGGCCAAGGGCATTGCTTTGGTACCACCTGTTCCATCCCCATCCCCCAGTGATAAAGAGGAACATGTCAAAGATTCATTTTGTCAAACCTCAGAGAGCGTGTGCTCAAGCATGCTTCCCGCATCGTCACTCTGGTCCTATAAAAGGTGTTTGGATGTTGCTATCCCCCCATCTGGTGCTTCATTATGCGATCTGCATGACATCCTCCCTCCTTGACGTGCCTCATCCCTCATGTAATGATGATTACCAGTCCTGAGTGCCGCTCTGGTCTCCAGGGCAGCATCTCACAGATCTGGCCTCTGCCGTATTTATTATGTCTCGATGCCATTTCTTGCCTTAATTAAACTCAGCCCCGGGACATCGGAAACCAGAGAATTCATATTTTCTTCTTTTTTTGGATGAAAGCAATATTGTTTCCCCCACCCTTACCTCTCATCCCTCCTAAAACTGTAGTTGTTTCTCTTTTCTCAAGCACTCTTTGTCCTGTGTTTCCTCATTTCTGTTTCACTGTGTATTTCAAAGTTTGATTTACATTTTAATGGCTTCGGAGTCAAAGGCAGGAAATGAATGAGAAGCAGCTTTCATTTCCTACCTTTTTCAGGACCAGTTCCTATCATTTTTTCCAAAGCATTGAAAAGCAGCTATTTTTTCATTCTTTATGATCTTCAAGAAAGGCCCTTACTGTTATTTACACAAATGGATGGAAAAGGATCTGACTGATTAGAGCGGCTCTCAGCTATCCAGGGGCTGTAAGAACGAGACACCGCAGATCTCAAGCCTCAGTAAATGGATGTCCATCTAAGCAGTGCATCTTGAAGGTTCATCACAATATTCGGGCTGTCCTCTACTTTTTCCATTCTCATTTTTGGAAGAAATAGACAAACAAAATTCTGCTTTTAGGTTCATACAAAGTCATTAATGTCTCGGTATAATGGACACACTGACTTTCTCCAAGATGAGCACGGACAGTCACTATAGCCAAGACAAAGGTTCTCCCCTCAACAAGCCATTCCTCTTCCATAGGCTGGAATGTTCTCTCTGGGACATTATGCTACTACCCTGCATAAGCATCCATCGTGATTACTGGGCTGGGAGTATAGCTCAGACGGGAAAGGAACTTGCCTTGCAGGCATGAAGACCTGAGCTCAATGAACCAGAACCATATTTAAAACCCAAACAACAACAAACAACAATGACAACAAAACTACAAATAAAAGCCAGGGATAATGCTCTGGGGAGACAGAAACAGGATCCCTGGGGCTCACTGGCCTGCCGCTGAAGCTGCATCAGACAACTGCATGTTTAGTGAGAGATGCTGGTGCAGAAAATTAGGTGGAAAGTGGGTGAAGAGGACAGTAATATTAAGACTTCAACTCTCTCTCTCTCTCTCTCTCTCTCTCTCTCTCTCTCTCTCTCTCTCTCACACACACACACACACACACACACACACACACACACACACACACACACACACTTAAAAAACAAAATTCTTATGATCAGCCATTGTGTTGAGGCTGGACTCTAGGCTCAGTGGCCCATCTGCCTCTCTAGCCTCACTGTTGAGCACACAGCACACATCCCCATCCTCTGGTGCCACCACCCCATCTGCCCCTTTCACTTCGGCAGTCAGCTCTACTCTCCCACATGCTCTTTATCACACTAACCCTTGTCCTCAGCAAGACCCAGTTCCAGGTGCTAACTCCTTCAGGAAGCCCTCCCTGATTCTCTATCCCTGGTCTATTTTACATTCCGTGGTAGTCACATGTTCCTCTCCACCATGACACCAAATGCAATAGCCACTGTTTTCCCTATCCACTGCCATTCTCTTGGGGCATGAAGGGAAGCTCTCACGTATGGTTTCCCTATGCTTCCTAAAAACAATACAGTAAGTAACTCAGTAAGAGAAGTAAACACTGGAATAAATGGTTCAATGAATGAGCAAATAAAGCCAGGCATGGTGGTATGTGCTTGCAATCCCATCACCAGTGAGGCAGAGAAGAGTAGATACCTTGACAGCTTATCTAGTCTACTAGACAACTAGGAATGACAACTGAGGCTGTCCCCTAGCCTTCACACGGGCACATATATAATGCACACCCATACCCATATGGACACACACATTCACACAAATAGAATAAAATAAAATAGTGAATGAAAGAACATGGAGAATTACTGAAATATATCACTCCAAGAGTCACAATTTTCCTGACAGCCATCGTTGGTGGTGAAGGCAGATATCCAGCAGCTATCTGGAAGTGACATATAAATTATAAACTCACAGTCCCAGGAGAGTCCACCTTTGAAATGCTCAACCATGAAGGTCAGTCTCTGACATTTTCCCCAGAGGAAAGGTTGCTCATTGCAGTTCTGACTGTCCAAGGTATCAAGCCTTCATGACACTTCATCAGCAAAACCAACATGGATGGTGCTGTAGTTTCTTCTGTTGCTGTGATAGAATAGACTAACAAAAATGCAAATGAAGGGAGAAAAGATTTATTTCCACCTACAATTCCAGGTTATAGTCCACCACAGTTGGAAAATCAAGGTAACAGGAACGTCAAACAACCAGTTAAATCATAGCCACAGGTAAGAGCGAGAGAAATGGATGCACACATGCTCCCTTAGTTGCTTGAACTCAGCTTATTTACCCAACTATTACAGAGTTCAGGGCATATGGCTTACTAAATAGTGCTGTCAATGGGGAGCTGGAGCTTCCCATATTAGTTAACTTCATTAAGACAATCACTCAAACATATGTTCACAGGCCAAACTACTATAAATAAGCCCCCAATGGATCCTTCTTCTCAAGTGATTCTAGGTTATGTCAAGTTGAAAGTTAAAGCTGACCATCATAGATGGCTAACAAGAACTCCCTCAGCTCAGTTGGAGTCCAAGGGACTCCTGGTATTGAACCAACTTAAAGAACAAACAAAAAGAGACTTCTCCAAAGAACCCTGAGTTTATACGACACTGGAGGATTACAACCAGGAATGTGCATTTTATGGGGCTATAGGCAAATCCAAGGAGGAAACTTACATAATTTGTTTTGAAACAAAGAGAATAGTGATCCAGGTACTTATCTCAAGAGTTAATATCAGTGGTAGTAGGGAAGGCACATGTGACAGTTCCTATTGTTTGTCAATTTGACAAAATCTAGAATCACCTTGAAGGTGAGTCTGTGTGCACACCTGCCAGTGATTATCTGGATTTAGTTAACTGAGGTAGGAAGACCCACTTTCTGATCAGCATCATTCTTTGGAAGTCCTGGACTGAACAAAAAGGAGACAGTGAGCTGAGCACCAGCATCCACCACTCTGCTTCCTGACTGTGGATGCCATGTGACCGGTTACCTCCCGCTGCCTTGCCTTTACTGTCATGGTGGACTATCTGACCACAACTGTGAGCCAAAATAAGCCTCTCCTCTTTTCATTTGTTTTTATAGTATTTTGGCACAGTGACAAGACAAGTACTAATACACAGTATTGATAATAATACTTAAAAATACACTATGACAAGCTAGAGTTTGGAAAATCCTTGGTGAACGTTTTCTTTTGTTCAGTTTGGTTTTTACAGACACACATGTGTAAGAACCTACCCATCAGTCCCATGAAAAGCTCTTTCCCTGCTTGAGAACAAGTACATACAAGCTTTAAGTCTGCTTCTTAGACAAAACACCTCTCCAAGAATTCTTAATTATCCATATCTGTGGGAGATAATCTGAACAATTCGCCCTAGTCAAAGATAATTTATTTTAGCTAACACTCTTCCTGGGGAGATGCAACACAAACCTCTGTTCACCTTGCATAAAGAACTGACAACAGACCGAAGAAATTATACCACCAAAATCTCATTTGGTCAACTAATGTGTTCATTGAAGTTACAGGGGAATGGTGAGGGGCGACTTATATAATCAGGAACAACCCAAAAGCAAATGTATCACAAAAGCCCACACGGATGCATGATGGCTCACAGAGACTGGAAGCCTGGAGCTCTGTGTGACTTAGAGGTAACTCAAAGGTCAGAGAGTTTCTTCAAGACAGCTTGACTGAGCTCTGGGTCCTCAGGGGCATTGTGCACTGAGTGAGTTTCAGGGACTTTCTGAGACTTACAAATTGTTCACTTCCTGAACGCTAAGTAGCCTTCAATTAGAACTTCTTGAGTTTAAGGAGCGTCCTTCCAGGACGAAAGCCAAGACTCAGTGGAAATTGATTCACAACTCTAATACAACACTGTCTGCTTCGTCACCACAGCAGCCACTAGTGGCTTCCTCACTGCCCAGCAGACAAGTCTTAGAAAAATGTTCAAATAAATACATGTAGATAATATATACTTTATAACTACACCAGTCAGGGGACTGGTATCCCAATATTTATTGGGAAAAAGTTTATGATAAAATCAACACCTGGTTTTGTTAAAGAAAGAAGACAGCTTCAGTTTGGGTCAAGCAGAGTAGACATGCAGTTTTACCTTTCCTCCACTAAGAATGTCTTAACATAGTTTACATCTTAAATGGTCCTCCAAGATTTGGAGAGATGGCTCAGGGGTTAAGAACTCTTGCTGTTCTTGCAGAAGACCTAACAGATTCCAGCACCCACAGCAGGCAACTCACCACTACCTGCAACTCCAACTCCAGGGGATCCAAAGGCCCCTTCTGGCCTCTTCAGCTATCTGCACACAGAATGCATATACCCTCATGCATGTGCGGAGTGAAGGAAGTCCTGAGTGTTTATGTAAGGAGTAGATGATGTCCCGAGTCCATGTATGTTATTGAGAAGGAGGTCAATGCCTGAGACCCACAGGAATTGGCAAAGCCTTGCCCTGGTCAGGCTCAGGGATTGGTAAAGTCTTCTGGTCTGTGTACAAATGTTAACAGAGTACACAAACAACATCAGCTTTGGCTTCCTTCTCTCTATGTTTATTGCATGAGAATACACCCCTATAGAAACCTTCTACCAAGACTGGCTAACTCCTCCCCATGCTGTACATAATAAAAATACTGAGGTTCTGGGTTGTGTGCACTTTGATGCATTCCCAGCATTTCTGTACGTATGTCTGTGTGTCTGTCATTGCTTCATTCCTTTATTACCCCAGTCAGGTTCCCAGAACTAAACCACGAAGGGTACAGCCCACACACAAACATATACATAAAAATAAAATAAATCTTTAAATGTCTTCACTAAAGGCCTTGTGTTAAAGGACGAGTCCACAGCTTGGCACTGCTGGGAGAAATGGACCCTTTAAAGGGTAAAACCTAGTAGGAGGATTTCTAGTTATCGGAGGTGCGCCCTCAAAGGAGACAGGACATGCTGGCCCCTTCCTCTCTCTTTCTTTTCCTGTAAACAAAGTAAGTGATCTGTTCTACCACATACTCCCACCAGGGAATGCCAACTTGTCCTAGACAAAACAATGCAAGGCCAATAAATTATCAATTGTAACCTCTAATAACATGAGCAAAAATAAACCTTTCTCTTTATGAGCTAATTAGCTCAGATATTTTGTCGTGTTAAAATAAAGCTAAAGATTCTGGAAATTATAAATGAACAAACACAAGAAGACTCTGAAGAACATACAGAAGAAAGGAGATGGCCTAGGAACCTTGGTACCCAAGGCACGGTGTAGTTGTGGGTTGCCTGGGTTTTCTTTCAACTTCTGGGACTGCATACACAGTGCTGAGGAAGCTATCAGTCTGGAAATAACAAGGGTAGACAAAATATCAAAGGTATTACAAAGGCACGCTTTCCTTGGTAAAATAGCCAAGGGGACAAGTGACCTGACTGAAGATATAATTTTCAGTTAATCCACCATCTAGTCAAAGAAAACAAAAATAAACATGGCACCACTGTGGCAGCAAAGGTCTGAGCTTCCATCTTTTCTGACTCTAACAAGGGGCCTGACCTCAGTCACTGGATGGTGTCTGAGAGGCCAGTCAGGAGTCAAACTGTCATCATCCCAAGCAGTACCCAGGTTAGTTCTCCATGCCTCTAATGTAGGTGAATGCCAACTGGGAGGCCTAAACCAGCTCCCTGGCAAGTCCCCACTCAGTCTCCTATTCCTCCATGCCAGTGGGGTCCAAGGAAGACTGTGAGTGAAAACAGATATCGAAACCACCTAGTAGTCATATGAGCTGCTTCCAGTGCACATGAGAGCAGTAACACAGCACACCAGCCCTCCTACAAACTCACATAGCAAAGGTCTCATAGGGATACAAAGTTCAAACCCTACCCAGTCACAACAAAGAGAGGTCTTCTTCAGTGTAAACTCAGAACAAGTCCAAAACAAAGGTCTCTGCCACTACCTGGAAAATCAGGTGGTGAGTGTTTAACCTTATTCAGCTAAAATAGAAGGTATACATAAGACCTGGATTGGCAAATATATCCATGTTTTATTTTTTTAAATCAATACATAAACTATGACAAAAATATAACACAAAAAAAGAGGAAAATCTCAACTGGAATGATGAGAAAAATAGACACCTGTACAAAGCAATGAGAATTGTATGGCTTAATTCATCAATGAAAAATTAGAGACAAATGAAAATACAGAATCATTCAACAAGGAAAGGAGACACTTCAATAGAGAGCAGATGCTCTAGAGAATTAGATGGGAATTTTAGAATTGGAAATTGCACCTACTTAAATAAAACTTACCAGATGGACTCAGCAGAAGAATACAGAGGCAGAAGAATTGTGACCTAAAGAGAGAACAAGAGAAACTATACTATCTGAAGAGAGAGAGAGAGAGAGAGAGAGAGAGAGAGAGAGAGAGAGAGACTATATATGCAGATACAGAGTACAGACATACAGTACAGACACTCTGTGTGTTTTCTCTTATTACTGCTTGCCAACATAACTATCTCCAAATAAAAAATTAATGAAAAAAGAAGATGGGAAACTGGAGAGAATTTTCGAAAACCGTTTCACTGAAGATCAAATTGGTATAGTAAAAAAGGTTGAGAAGAAGATTGAAGCTTTCTGGTAGTTCAATCGAGACAGGTTGTTGCTGTTGTTGGTGGTGTTATTGTTGTTGTTTTCTTAGAGTGTGTGAGGGGAGACAGACAGACAGACAGACAGAGAGGGGGTGTTATATATAGCCCAACTTTGCCTCAAACTCAATATTCGGCCTAGGATAACCTCAACCTTCTGATCC
>CM052711.1:65562066-65590229 GCA_028551405.1 Uromys caudimaculatus | reverse complement strand
GGGGGGTGGGAGGTGGAATTCCCTCCTAGAGGCGGGTTGGAGACCCAGAAAAGGGGAAACATTGGAAATGTACATAAAGTATCAAAAATAAAAAAAGGAAAAAAAATTTAGTTTTTAAAAATTTAATGGACAGGTAATATTGGTATATACTTATATGGTACAATGCAGTGTTTTGATACATGTATACTATGGAATGATCAAATCATAGTGGTTAGCAGACTGAGCACGTCAAATATTGATTATTTCATATTTAATTGTTATATATTCATTGTACACATTGCTAGGTCTCATAAATTCAGTTTCTTTAACATATATTATGCATTTTGACCATATTCAGCCCCATACTTCCTCCTGTATCCCTTCTGTCCACCTCATTCCTATAAGTCATATATATCATATATGTAACATATATGACATAAACAGACATGTACTTATTTTATGTATCTATAAAAATCTAGGATTTATAAATGACAAATTAAAGCATACAGCATTTGTCTTTCTGAGTCTGTCTTATTTCACTTAATATGAGTATTTCCATTGCACCTATTTTCCAGACAACAGCAAAATTTCATTCTTTTTGTAACGGAATAAAGCTCTATTGTGTACATATGCCACATTAAAGAAAATCTATTCTTGTGTTGATAGACACCAAGGGTGGTTCCATCACTTAGCTACTACCAATAGTGCAGCAATAAACATTAACGTTCAGGCATCTCTGTGGTATGCTGATTGAGACTCTTGCAGATATATTGTATTTTCATTCCCCGTTGCTCTGATAAAATAACCAGACAAAAGTGACGTAAAGGAAACAGGGCGTATTTGGCTCACGCTTCCAGGTTACAGTCCATCATTTCAGGGAAGCCAAACCAAGAACATGGAGAAACTGGCCACACCATATCCACAGTTAAAAGCAGAAAACAAAGCACAAGTACTTATAGGCTGCCTTCTCCTATGTTTTTACAGTTTAAGATTCACTTTTTGTCTAGGGAATGGGCCACCCATGGTGGCTGGATCCTCCTACTTCAATGACCATAATTAGAATAATGCCCCCCCCCCACACACACACAATGGCTACCTGATCTAGACAGGTTCTCATTGAGACTCCTTCTCAGTCATTCTCCATAATGTGTCAGGTCAACATAAACCTCCACAAGGTATATGCTCAGGCATGGTGTAGATAGTCATTTGGTAGCTCTAGTTTACTTATATGAAGAGCCTTTATATTAATTTCCTTAGTGAATGAATGAATTTACATTCCCGCCAGCAGTGTACATCCCCTTCCCTGAATCCTCCCCACTCAGCATTTATTTGTTTCTTATGGGAATACGAACACATTCCAGTCCAGAGAAGATAGATTAATGCCGTAACCTTGGTTATTTCTGAATAGCAGCACTACCAGGGGTTTGTCCTTTATATTTTACATATCCAATTTAATACAACCATCCTGTGCATTAAATATATGCCCAGGTGATAATTGAAAAGTTGTTGTGGTCCCTGGGGAGAGTGGGAGAGAATTCTGTTTCTGATCTTCCTGCTCTCCCCTGGCATGGTACCACATGCCTTCCCATCCTCATGCTTCCTTACCCACCTGAATACCCTGTGATGGCACATGATGGACCATTCAGTGCTGGCAGAGCTGGAGTCGGTTGTGTTTCCAGGGCCTGCCTGGCTTGGGTGAATTATTTAATCTCTGTAAATCTATGTTTTTCTACCCTTGCAAAGTGGAGCCAACCTTTCAGCGTGGCTGCAAGGGCCAATGGGGGTGATTGACGGCACATCTGCCCATGATTAGTCTGTAGTGCTTGGGTCTTGGTGGGGCTGCCCCTTCTTTTCTTCTCCTAACACATCAGTTCCAGCTTGCTTGTGGTGATGACCCTGCTGCTGCCCCTCTGTTCCGTCTTCCGTAGGAAGGAACATTAGAGCAGAAGGAAAGGATGATGCCTTCAAGCACCAGGGAGACGGTGACTAATGCTGAGGGCCCCGTGCTTCTGAGTAGCTGGCTTTTCTTTTTCCTTGACAGGGCTGCTGACAGGCCCTTTAGCAGAACAGAGGCTAATTACTCGCCAGGAGTGAAAGAAAATGTGCTGTTTGGTTGTTCTGGAGTTTCCCAGTGCAATAAATCACAGCCATGGTCTCTAGCTTCATTTGATTTAATAAAGATTTTCAAAAGAGAAAAAAAGGTTTTCCTTGGTTTTATTGAAGACTGTTGGTCATTTGTGCCTCCTGTTTCATCATGAGCTCTCTCTCTCTCTCTTTCTCTCTCTCTCTCTCTCAGTCTGTATCTCTGTGTGTACATGCTTATGTACCTACAAGGAAATGGGAAATATAAGGTGTCCTGCTCTGAACTTCTTTTCCTTGTTATCTGAGACACACTCTCACTGAGACTGGAGCTAGGCTGGCACTGGCAAGCCCAGCAACCTCTTGTCTCTGTCCCCCCCCCCCCCCAGCCCTGTGTTCACAGGCACCTATGTGTAACCTTGCCCCATCCTTTAAGTGGGTGCTGGGGATTCAAGGTCAAGTCTTTGTTGTCCTCTGATCCACCTCTCCAAGTCCATGTTAAGGACTCTTAATTGCATGGAACCCACTCCCACAGCAAATGACACCTGGTACTTCAGAGATCCATTGTCCATGGTCACACTCATGTCCCCATTTCCCTAGTGGGCACTAGTTTCCTTATCTAGACTCTCCAGTGCCTCAGTGCCAACCATTCCTTCTGGTTCCTCAGGGGGGCTTTGTTTCCACAGGCGATGAATTCCTTTGGACACTTGGAGTAGTGGCTTGTCTGTGACCTCATCACTGTCTCTTAAAATAACCTTGTAATTGTTGGTGGGTCACTGTACAGCTGTTGGTGAGGAGCATCAGAGATTTGTAATACAATGACAATTCGGAATGGAGGAGCTTGAAACTTTGAAGTGGTTTTTGTTTGTTATCAAACCAGAGAGCGCCCAGTTAAGACCGTCCAAGCAAATAGGGCTTGACATTGTCTCTCTCTGGCTGATATTAAGATCTGTGACTCCTTTAAAAAAATCCACAACAGAGAATGCCTAAAAAGGAGATCCCTGGTGTCCTATAGCTGTAGGACACATGGGAATATTTAGCTTTCTTCTTCCCTCTCTCTTCTCCCCTCCCTTTCTCCCTCCTTTCCTTCTTCTGATCCTTTGACAACGCCTGTGTATTTTATGGGCTACAATGTGATATCTAAGTATTTTGTTGGAGTAGTCAACTCCCTTAGTTCCTATCAAGCATCTCCTTATCCCCAGTTTACTGGATATAATTGTCAAATAAAAATTGAGTATGTCCTTAAAGAATAGAATTTTATATTTTGTCTACATTTAAAAATGATTCCCGCAATCAAGTTAGTTAACCTACCTAGAACTCCTGGTTGATATATTTCCCTCTTACTTCCCCCTACCCTGGTTCCTTCATTTTCCCCCTCTTTATCTTCATTAAGATATGCTTTACTGGTAAATATCAAGCCACAGAATCCTATTTGTTACCATTGTCACATGCTTATTAGATTCCTAGGGCCCACTTACCCTGCACACCCGTAACTTTTTCCTTTTTTAATGGCCCCTCCCTCATCCCTGCAGCTCCTGGCAACTACTGTTCTTTTCTCTGCTTCTGTAATTATCTTCAAATATGATTGAGGACATACATCATTTGTCTTTTTCTCTTAGGGGCAGAACTGGGGCCTGGACCCAGGGTCTTGTGCATGTTAGATGGGTGTAATAGGGTTCTCTAGAGTCACAGAACTTAAAGATGGTCTCTATATAGTAAGGGAATTTGTTGATGACTTACAGTCTGTAGTCAAGCTCCCCAACAATGTTCAGCAGTAGCTGTGAATGAAAACCCGAGGATCTAGCAGTTGCTTAGTCCCACAAGGCTCGCAGGCAAAGAAGATTGAATCTTCCTCCTTCCAATGTCCTTATGTAGATCTCCAGCAGCAGGTGCGGCCCCGATTAGAGGTGTGCGTCCCACCACACCTGAAACTTGTGTCTTCCAGACTCAAGATCTAGATCACTAGATCTAATTCTGGATTGTAATTCACTCCAGATATAGTCAAGTTGACAATCAGAAATAGCCACTACAATGGGTGCTTTCCTACTGACTTACACTCTCACTTCCCAGTTCATTTTACTTTATTTTGAGACAACTGTGTTGCTTGGGCTGGCCTTGATCATACCTTTCTTCCTCCTAGGAATTGGGACTTGAAGTATCAGTCATCATTAGATTACTCTATAATAGTGATGCGTGAAGACTCCAGTTTTCCATGTGATCGGAAGTGGATAGCTAGCAGATTCCTCCTTTAGCCTGGCAGATGAGACAGAAGTTCCTGATGGAGAAGGGACCTAAGGCAAGTGTGAGTATGGATAATAAGCCCAGGTATCTTCACGCTCCACCTGCTCTTACTACCTCACTCCTAGCCATTTGTCTTCTCTGTTCAGGAGTGTTCTGAGGTTCTCTCTTCATGCTACCTGTCTGGCCAGGTTCAATGTCATCTCATAAATCAGTTCATTCTACTGACCGAATAGCATATTGTCATCAAATTCATCATTGTCTCTGTCTTTCTTCTTCATCACCATCATCACCATCATCATCATCATCATCATAACCATCATCATCATTTTTTACTTTTGCTAGGAACTTGTACCACAGAGGGACCTCTAGAACAGGAACCTGGGGTCTCTATACCAAGATTGTCTAATTAAATTGTTCCTCAGAAAGTCTAGGACAAATAAGTTTTACAGAGGCTCATCAGTTGACTCTAAAGTACTGACTTTGCTAGAAATGTTGGTGTAAAGATGAAGGATAGCGTCTCGAAGGATTCTAGTCCATCGTGGCTGCTGCAGAGACTTGGTGCAGTGGTTGCTTCTATCCCACCCTAACCCAGAAGGGCATTACATGGTTTTCTTTCCTCTGCATCTCTGTGTGGTTTCTCAGGGTGTCTGAGATGAAATGAAATGAAGACACAAGGGATGAATCCAGCCAGGACTTCTTCAAAGGGTCTAATTCTTTTCTTGCAGAATGCAGTTCCATTTAAGCCTGCTCCCCCACCCCCAGGCAATAAAGCTGGAGCCCGTAAGCTGGTGGTACACAAGTCAGGTCTCGTATACACAGTTCTCTTTGCAGTCCAAGGAAATGCTTCAGTAAAGAAAGTGCTTGGCCTTGCAAGCACAAGGACCTGAGTTCAATCTCCAGAACCCATGGTAATAAAGAAAAGGAAAAAGAAAAACCATCTGTTGTGGTCCATGATTATATTTCCAGCTCTGGGGAGACAGAGAGAGGTAGATTCCTAAAGCTCACTAGCCAAATTGGTAAGTTCCATCCAGGCTAGTGAGAGATAGGATGGATGGCTCCTGAGGAACATCTGTGCTTGACCTGTGGCTTACACACACACACACACACACACACACACACACACACACACACACACACCCCTGCATCCACAAGCACACCTCCCCCATGTCAGTCCATGTACATACAAACTTGAATACAACACATGCACCCCCTAGATTAATAATGGACAAAAGCAAAGACCAAGTGCGTCAAAACTGAGACAATGGCTATAAAATGTATCTTACCCTTCACCTGGGGAGTTGGCTTCCTGCTCTGCTCTCTTGATGGTAACTTATGCTGGAGCCACGTTGGGTTGCTTCATTCTGAGGCACACCCATCACTCACACGCTTCAGGCTCTACATGTTGTGCTGCCTGCTTATGACTAGACTGAAGTGATATGAACAGCTGCCACGAAGGCCTGCTTACACTGCCTCGGGATTTTGGTCTATGTCTGTTTTTGAGAATTTTCTCCATGGAGGGATGAGGCAACATATACCCTCCTCTTATAAGGTCCCAAAGGGCAAACCAAAGTTACCTTGCACGAAGTTACCCTGCCATCCCAGGCCTCCAGCTAGTCACCAGAGAGGGGAAGGAGTAGCAGAGGGTTGGGGTGAGAAAGGACATCCCATGTCTTACTTAACCCCCATCAATGATGAACATTACAAAATACTACCTGAAACTACTTTCATTAAGAAATGGAAGAGAGCAGGAGCTAGCTCAGCTGGTAAAGTGCTTACTACACATACCTTAATTGCTCCTTTAAAGCTATGTTTTTTAAAAAATGTAAATACAGTGGCATTGAGAAAAGCAGGTTCTGGAGGCATATTAGCTGGTCAGACTAGGCATAATGTTACACTCTAAGGACTGACAAATCCTGTCGCAGAAAGATGAGGTGGGTGCTGGAGGAAAGCTCAGTGGTTAAGAGCAGTTGTAGTTCTTAGAGAGAACCTTCAGCATCCACATGGATGCTCACAATCATTAAAACCCCAGTTCCAGGGTATTCAGTGCCTGCTTCTGATCTCTTCAGGGACCAGACACTCATGTGATACACAGACATATATGTGAGCAAAGCCCTCACACATCTAAACTAAAATAAATATCCAAAAAAAAAAAAAATTACAAAGGAAGAGAAAACAAGGTGGATAGCCATCCAAAGAGTTATACCAGAGGTCAACTTCTGACATCTACATGTACACACACACACACACACACACACACACACACACACACACACACACACAAACACACACATACATACACACTCATACAGACATATATATACACACTCATGGACACACAAACTCATACACATACACACACTCACTCATACATACCTATATGCAGACTTATGTACACACACATGCACACACACATGCACTCTTGAAAGCACACTCACGCCAATCCACTATCCACAAACTGAAAGCTATGCTATATCTCAGCTCCTACAGAAGGCATTTTACGTTTGGTTTTATTTACTCTACACAATAGCCCACTTAACCCACATACTTTTTTTCTGAAATAGTTTCTGAGAAGCTGAGAAAATTGCTTAAAGCCACATAGTTACTAGATAATGAGCAGGTATTCTAGGAGTGTTCAGTTAGTTGCTTTTTATAAGTTTATTACAGCTAAAAAGTTTGAAAATAGAATAAACTCAGCAGAATTAAAGAAAAACGACCCTCCTCTTCCTGTAGATTGCATACTAGTTTGGTGTACTTTCTTCTAGTTTGTTTTGCATGTGTCATATATGAAGTCAAAAATATTTAGTAATTGGAGCTGGGGAGGTAGCTCGCACAAGCATGAGACTATGAGTTTTGACCCCCAGCGACCTGCATGAAAGCCAGGCGCAGTAGTGTACATCTATAAGCACAGTGCTGGGGAGTATGGACTCAAATAGGGAGACCCCTAGGGCTCCATGGCCACCCAGTGCAGCATAAACAGAGCCCCTGGCTCAACGAGGGATTGCATTTCAAAAATAACATACAGAGCAACTGATGTTGACCTCTGGCCTCCACACACACATGCATGACTGAGCATAACCCCAAACCCCAAACACGTACACATGCTTTCATGGGCCATGCATAGCTTTTAATTTTACTAACTGGAAAAGCTCATAAATGTTGGCCACGCCACATTGAGAGTCTACTTAAAAGACAATTTTAGTGAGCTGCTAAATGAATTCAGTAAGGTTTAAAATAAAGGTATGTTCACGGACAGGTGTGAAAGATGTACAGTCACAAGATTAGAGTGCAGTGCGATGAATGTTTTAATAGCAATTAGTCCTGGGGATTTCGGAGATCATGGGAGATATGCAGTCAAGGGAGAGAGTGATATATAAGACCAGACTCTTTGGAACAGCACCACCTGAACTGAGTATTGCAGTAAATGAAATAACCCAATGGAGGCAGGGGGCAGAGGCCAGTGACTAGGGGGCAGGGGGAGGGAGGAGGAGGGAGGTGGAGGGAGGAAGAGGGAGGAAGAGGGAGGAGGAGGAAGGAGGAGGGAGGAGGAGGCAGGAATGGTCATACTAAGTGAGGCTTGCACATAAGTCTTTAAGGACAAGGAAGATTATTTTAGCATGCAGCATCTGACCCCACCCCCATCCCCAAGACATTCCACACTGGATATATTATCCTTTGCCTCAATAGAAGATACAAGTCAGGGACTCATCAGTAGTTTTCTCTTCCACCTCTCCCACAGAGTCACTTAGAATTCTAGGCTCATGCTTCCAGGAGAAAGTTACACAGTCTTCGATGTATCCAGTGGGAAATATATTTTTTACCCATGGCAGAAAATCTGTTTAATCATTTGCACATAATAGACCATATGCTAGCACGGGGCTGCAAGGTGACATGATAAAGGCAGAGAAAATGACTTGCCACAGGTTTGGGTGATGAATGTATCAGACAGGTCTTCGCCTAGGGAAAGAGTGTAGATTCAAGGGTGCTCAAGTATAGGAAAAAATATCTTCCCCATCTGGAGGGCCATGGCCATTACTATAGAGGTTGTGCTGGGCAGGCACAGTTCTTGCTTAATGAAACTCTGCAAAGGGCGACATCTCTGCCCGAGTCTCTTCTAAAGATGAATTGACAAAGAACTGAAGTTATCTTTCTCTGACCAGATCAGATAAAAAAAATCATGAACCTGTAAAAATATCTCTTTGGCATATAGAAACTTTATGTTCTCCACGCAGCCATACCATACATCTCTCCACTTTTGACCCAGTCCCATTGCTCCCTACACCTACCAGACTCCTTGCTAAAAATTTGTGTGTGAAAGAGTAATTAATGACTTCAGTAGGAGACCTCCAAGGACAACTTCCTGCGTGCTTCGGTAGGAAGAGCAATCTGTAGAGCAGAGTCACAGTGGAGACAGCTGGGAGAGGCTAAGGAACTCGAAGAAGGGCACAGCCAGTGAGTAGAGCTGGGATTTGAACCCATGTCTCTTGCACCTCAAGAATCTAGGGTGTAATTGTTGATTTGGGGCTGTGTATATACGTGTGCACATGCATGTGGAGGCCAGAGAGTTATGTAAAGTATCTTCCTTCGTTATTCTCTGCCTTATCATTAGTATTTTCTTTAGAGAAGACCTTTTACTGAACCTGGAGTTCACTGATTGGTTAGATTATCTGGCCATTGCGCTCCTATATCAGTGGTTCTCAACCTTCCTAATGCTGAGACTCCTCAGGTTGTGGTGAGGCCCAACCATAAAGTTATTTTTGTCCCTACTTCATAATTGTAATGTTGCTACTGTTATGAATCATAATTCAAATAATTTTTGGAGATAGAGGTTTTCCAAGGGAGTCAAGACTCACAGGTCGAGGCTCACTGTCCTAAATCTTCTCATCTTCCTTCTCCTACTGCTGAGATTATAGGCTCATGGTACTGCGACTGATTTTCACTTACTCTTTAAAACATAGGTGCTGGAGATGTGAATTCAGGCCTGCATACTTGGATACTAAGTACTTTACCCACAGAGCCATCTCCCTAACTCCTTGATTTTTCAATAATAAAGTTCTTTTACCAGAAAAAAGAGCAAGTCAGTACTGGAGAGCTCAGACAGCCTGTACCACTCTCAGTGGTGTAGCGGCTCTGTTTGTATCAGCTTCCCGCCTTTTCTCTCCTTCTAGCTGTACAGTCTAACTCTGCTTCCCAAATCACACCCATGCACCCTACCATCTGTGCCCAGAGATCCTCTCCTTACCTTTCATCTAAACTCCAAGATTAAACTTCTCAGGTCTAAACCGCTTTCCTCCCCCAGAATCCAATCACCTCTCGTCCCCTCAGCAGCTCTTCCCACCCTGTGACCCAACATTACCTCCTGCTTGGTTTGAGGGATAGCGCCTGAAAATTATCCCTGTTTCAACTGTGGGCTACTTAACTCATTCTCTACCCAATAGCCAGCACAATACTTTTAGAGTGGAGGGAGAGCATGCGCTCTTTCTGCTCAGAATTCTCAGATTTCTTCCTGTGTGATATATGAGTCCTTGCTGTGAATCCTCTATGCCCTTTTAAGTTCTGTCTGTCTGTCTGTCTATCTCTGATTTATATATCAATAATCAAATAATATACATCTATCTTTTATGTATCTATCATCTATCTCATCTAGCTACCATCTATATATCTTATGTATGTATGTATGTATGTATGTATGTATGTATGTATGTATGTATCTATCCATCTATTCATCTATCATCAATCATCCATGTTTTTGTGCATACATGCATCCTTGGAGGCCAGAGGACAATCTCCATTTGTCATTTCTGAGGAGCTGACCTTGTCTATGGTCCTACCACTCTGAATGCACTACGTAGAGCTGAGGATGACTTTGGACTCGCTAACCTCCTGCAATCAACTATTCTGCTGGGATTACAAGCCTGTGCTAGCACATAGGGATTATATGGTGCAAAGGATTGATCTCAGGGCCTTGCCCATTCTAGGCAAGCAGCTTACCAACTGAGCCACATCCCAGTCCCGGATTCACTTTTCTTCTAATGACTTTTACATTTAAGTGAATTTAGTGAAGAAAAACATTAGATTGGCTTATTTAAAAAATCAGAGTGAGAAAGTGTTTATATCTAATTGAGACTTTTAGGTTATTTAAAAAAGATTTTTCCTTTTCCCCCTCTCTCTTCCTTTTTGAAAGGTAAAACTAAGAGAATACACACAGATTTGCTTGAGAGAAATCCCTCCAGCCCGGGAGGAAATCACTCCAATCTAAACCATATGTGATATGTAAAGTAGCACTTTGAATATTCATGGTATGATGTGAAAATCAGGTCCCCAGAACTATGCGGTCCTCAGAGTGAATGGCAATGAAGACAGCAGTGTGAATGTCAGCGCTCTCGGGAACACTTCCACAGTTTTGCCCAACATTCTTTCTTCCCCATAGATTGGCCACTAGAGAAAACTCATTCTTACAGACACAAACATGCCTGTGTTCTAATTATATGGGGCACTTCAGACAGAAGACACAGTTTAGAACATCTTTCCAAGTGAAGTCTAATCCTGTAACGTGATGTTATTATTCTTATGGTTCTTCTGGCTTACCTAGCGTTTTGCAACATTGGCAATTTATCCTCCGAAACGTATTGGGTGTTTACTTACAATCTACACATTCACAGTTCTGTCTCTAAAGCTTCAGCTATAACGCCAAATGCTTCTCTCCCTGATTTCATTCATCTGGTTAGTCGTCCTCTCAACAGATTTGCCTCAGACCAACCGAAATGATCTTCAGTTTCTTTTAGTAGAGAGAGAAGGAAAAATTGGATTGCTTTACAGCATGCGTCTCGCCTTACTTTAATGAATACATTTTATATTCTTATTCTGGCACACCTACTAAGTCCATTTCAGCATTATTCATCTTCATTTACACTGTAAATGGATGCTTTTCAATTGCAAACTACTTACAGAATCAGTATCGGGATACTTTTTACAGCTGAATGAATGGGTCCATATGTCCATAATACTCAATCAGCCTTTGGCTTCTATCAACAAGTTTCCCCTTTGAAAGAAGCTAGCTAATAGGGAGGCCCCAGAGAGTGGCGGTTAATCCTGATTCTGGAATACTCTTTTGTGGATATGGCTGGACTTTTTCACTGGTCTCAAGTTCTAATGTTCTTACTTAAGGAGATTGCAGTCTGAGGACAGAGTTCAATTGGTAGAATGCTTGCCTAGCACAGGAACTCCTGAGTTAGATAAAGTCACTGCATAAAACTAGGCATGGTGCACACACTTGAACAGATAAGAAGTTTGAGGATCCAGAGACAAGAGGCACAACACAGCACTCAGGCCTGCATAGATAGACATCTCTGGGGCCAGTATAGAGAAGACCCAAGTGAAGGTCAGGGTGAAACGGTAAGCAGGAGCTTTCCTGACGTTTCCTGACAAAACAGGATGAACAAACAGTTCAGTACTGATTAGTCTAAAACATTTTAGTACCTAAAAGGTATAAGAAGGTCTGAGGGTACCCTGAGATTATTAAGGACGAGTATTTCCTCCTGAAGTGTTTGGGACAGATAGAAGTAGAGCTCAGCATGTGTCAGTTGGTTTGTCTATGGCAGTTTTCTTTAGCTGCCTTTAAGAATGGCCTTGAAGGGAGAGTCTATCTCAGCTGTAAGGGATTTTAAAAGATGTCAGAATGTGACAGTGCACAGGATATCCATGGCCACTACTATGCAGTGTCAGCCTCTCAGATCCCACTGTGACCCAAGGTGTTCTGTTACTTGAATGTCTGAAATGGGAACATATTCGAATCTTCAGAGGCTGATGAGATGGCTCAGTGGGGAAGAGAGCATGTTGCTAAGGCTGAGGACTTGAGTTTGATCCCAGGTCCCACTCAGAGGGAAAGAAACAATTCCTGCAGGTTGTCCTCTGATCTCCATACCCACGCCATGGTACACAGCTAACCCACCTACTCTCACAATAAATAAATAAATGTTCAAAAAAAAAAAACCACTGTAAATGATCACAGTTGAATGGACATTTATTAAAATTTCACTTCATGTTATATAACTTAATTTCATTCATGAAAGTGTGTCTGATATTCTTAAATTCTCTCTTATTCTTCCTTGGACCCCCTCGGTGTAAAGTTTTGATATCCAATATGATCCGAATCAATTTTCAGCCATTAGTGGCCACAAATCCCAATTCTTTCCCATGAACTTAAATGGAATTTCGCTGTCAGAATTATATTACTTATATTACTGTTGCCGAGAGTTATCAGTAATGCATTGGGGTGTTGGGGTCCAGGAGTCACCTCCAAACCACACGGACACCTATCTCAATCAGACAGGGATAGTCTGTTGAACATTCACCCTGGGACTGATTGATTAGGGCCAAGGACCAGACTCCAAGCTGATTTGGACCCTGAGTCAGAATCCTACAAAGCTTTTAAGCCTGAAATCCACAAACATCTGTGCCAAGTTATTCCACCAATCAGAATTTAGGGATAGGGGACTTCCTTAGTAACATGTCTTTGTTGTACACTTATCTTGTTTCCGTTGGTTGAGTTATTCAACTATGGGTGCATGGGGGGTGGGGCGCAACTTGACTTGTCTTGCATTCATGCTAACTTGCTAACCAGGATGGCAGGTATGTACATACATGTCTCTTTCTGCCAAGTAGGATGTCAATTTCCACGGAGGTCTTGGGAACTTAAACTTTATTTGACTTCTACTCAAAGTGGAAGTTTTATTCCAAAAAGCTTCTTATATTGGTGCAGATGTCTCTCTTATTTTGGGGTCCATCCCAGGGGCATCTTATAAAAGCAAAAAACCATAAAAGCTCATATATAGGTGCAGGAAGTGCTGCCGGGTGGTTGGTTCGTGTCCAAGCTTATTATGGCTAACTATACAAAGCAGTTCTCACTGACCTCTACTGTGATTGCTTTCCAGGAGCACCAAAGCACAGAACATAACAGAATTTGCAATCAACTCAGGCATGAGGAAGTTCCTAGTAACAGTACATGAGGTTTCCTTGTAACATAACAGCATATGAAAAAAGTTTCCTTATGACATTAGTAATAGCATAAAATGTCTGGCTAGACAGGTAGCAGTTACCCAGGCCTTAACAGGAGAAAGAAAACCTGGAGTTGATCCTTTACCACTGTGGAGAGAGGAGGGGGAAGAGGAAGATCTCCTTGGCAGCTTAAGAAGTAGTCTGCAGCTGGAGAGCTGACCACGAATCAGGCATGGTGTAGAAAACTCCAGAGAAGGCTAAACAGTAAGCCCCAGCTAATTCTCCATCTTAGCTGGGCCTCAGCTTGAACTGAGGGGCTGTGAGAGTTAATCTTGGTTGGCAGTTTGATTGCCTCTGGTAACAAATAACAGAAAGCTTCTGGGCAAGTCTGTGAGGGAAGTTCCAGGGAGGATTAGCTACAGATTGAAGCCCTCCCCCATGTGGTCAGCACCTTCTAGTGGTGGCCCAGATGTAGAGGTCTGAGGAACAGCTGGGCTGTGTGCTTGGCCATCTGTCTCTACTTCTTGCTGGTGAATGTGTCTTAACCTGTCACCGCTGCTGTGATCCTCCGCTGTCAGTCACAGCCTGCTTCTTCAGCCTTCCAATACAGACTGGAGACCAGCAGCCCTGCAAGACTCTGCAAGCTTCCAGCATCCGATCAGGACTGCTGAGGGACCTAGCCTCATGCACTGAACAGCTACCTGGATCTTCATTTTCCCACTCTTCAGACAGTGCCATTGTTAGACTACCCAGGCATTTTCATATAAGCTAATCTGATAAATTCCCATTTAATATGTATTCATTCTCGATTGATTCTGTTTTAGAGAAACCTGAGAAATATAGTGGGATTAAGACTAGACACACAGACACAGACAGACAGACAGACAGACAGACAGACAGACAGACACACACACACACACACACACACACACACACACGAAGCTTGAGGCACATCTTTCACCGATGCCCTTTATACTGTAAGACTATGTTCCCTACCTGCCTAAAAGGCAACACAGAGGCCCCTTCCTGAAAAAATACTATATATAGGTGTCATGGTGTTGTTCACTTTGATACAACACAGCTCAAGCACCCAGTCAATGCTGAAAAGATAAGTTTATTGTTATTAAGCGACTATTGATTGATCAGGGACGGAGAACAGACTCAGAAACCGAACTTGGACTGTGAGCCAGAATGCTATAGGGCTTTTAAACACAAACTCACAAAAGTCTTAATCACCTATGCCAAGTTAGAGTTACATCAGGATTCAGGGATAGGAGACTTTCATAGAAACACTTCTTTGTGGTACACGTATCCTGTTCTCATTGGTCGGTTTGCTCAACTGTGGTAGGGCAACTTTCCCAGCATTCATGTCTCAGCATGCCAACCAGGATGTATCTCATCCAGGGAGGTCTAGCTTGAACTTTGACTCCTATTCAAAATGTAAGTTTTATTTTAAAATGCTTCAGTTTGTTCCTTTTTACACAGGTTTGAAGATGAAACTCTGCTACCTCTCTTGTCATCCGACTAATAAATACTGATACAACACAGAGCACTTGGGAGATGGCACAGAGAGTAAAGTGCTTACTGTGTAAGCCTGAAGGTCTGAGTTTAAATGCTAGGCACATGGGTGCATGGTTGTAATCTAAGCACAATGAAATACAGAGACAGAGGGTTTCTGGGAACTCAATGACCAGTCAGTCTAGTTCAACTGATGAGCTTCAGAACAATGAGATCTCAACTTGAGGGAGATAGACAGCCTTCCTGAGGATGACACCTGAGGTTGTTCTCTGACTCCCACACATATACGAACACACACACACACACACACACACACACACACACACACACACACACACACACAAAAGAACAGACACACACACAGAGAAGAACACACACACAAAAGTACACATACACACACAAAACAGCACACACACAAAAGAACAGACACACACAAAAGAGCGTACACACACACACACACACACAGACACACACACTCACACAGGGGCCAGAAGAAGTCAGGTTAGTGGAAGGCTAAAAGAAACTAAAAGGAACTCTAGTCTGAAAGAGGGAGCTGCAGGAGCCAGCCAGCTCTGACTAACCTACAGCGATGGGATGGGATGCACACATATGGTTGGATCCTGAGTCTGCTGACTCAAAGGTGATAAAATGCAATGTTGAATAAAGAGAACTGATCAAAATGAGCGTGCTGTCTCCACACTGGATTTAACTCTCCCACGATGTGGAAAAGAACCTCAGGGTACTGTGCTAATGAGATGTGGGGTGACACTTGGAAGCTTAGCGAACGCAGTGGGAAGTAAAGATCCCAGATCTGTGTTAGACAGTAGAAGAAAGGACCAAAGGGCTCAGGAGCGGGGATGTGTTAGAGTAGCTGGCCTGTTACAAGTGGGGGAGCTCACTTGGTTACTTAGGAGAGCCTGTAGGGCATAAGGCACTGAATGGAATGTGGACAGGACCATCAGCAACCCCAGAGCACTGGTGGCTGTCCTTTATAGTCAGGGCTGATGAGAGCAGATGCTGTGACAGAGCCAAGCTGTCTGAGTGCAATGGAGATGATCAAATCCCAAAATAATAGAGATTGGGAAATGGCACTTAATCAGAAGCAAGTGACTGAAATTATGGTAATGGGAAGCAAGGTTGGGAAGACAGTGAAGGGGCAGGACTCGGAGAAAGCCATGGAGATGATTGACAGACATCCAGTCCCCAGGAGATGGGAAGCCTAGAAAGCAACTTCTTAATCTTTGTGGTATAAGCATAGGTGTGTATGTGTGTGTGTGTATGCGTGTGTGTGTGTGTGTGTGTGTGTGTGTGTGTGTGTGTGTGTGTGTGTGTGTGAGTGTACATGCGCATGTTGGTGTTTGTGCCTGTGCCTGAATGTGGGGAGGCCGGAGTTACATCTTGGGTGTCTTCTGTCTCGGTCCACCTATTTTTTGAGGCAGAGTGTGGTGTTAGTTTATATTGTCAAGTTGACACAACCTAAAGTCACTTGGGAAAGAACAAGTTCAACAAAAGAATTGGTTCAGTTAGATGGAGACATCTGTGGCCCTGTCTGTGAAAGATGGTCTTGACTGACAATTCATGTAGCAGGGCTCAGACCACTCTGAGAGGCACCATTGTTGGGCAGGTGGATCTGGGCTATCCAAGAGAGCTAGCTGAGCAGATGACCCTGTGAGTGAGACAGTATGAAAGTGTTCCTCCACAGTTCTTGCTTGACTTCCTGCCTTGGATCCTCTCAGTGACGGACTGTGAAATGTCTTAAGTTGCTTTTGGTCAGTACCTTTTATCACAGGAACAGGGGGCAAACTAGAATTAGGTTCTCAATGAACCTTGACCCCAACTGCTCAGTAAGACTCGCTGACCACCAAACCACAGTGTTGAGCGCTTTAGGGATCCCTGTGCCATGCTAGGCTTTTGCTTGGGTTCTAGGGATTTGAACCCAGTTCCTCATGCTTGTATGATGAGTGCTGTGGTGACTGGAATAAAATGGCCCCCAGAGATCCATAGGGAGTGGCACTATTAGGAGGTGTGGCCTTGTTGGCGTAGATATGACTTTGTTAGAGGAAGTGCATCAGTAGGGGGTGGGCTTTGAGGTCTCAGAAGTTCTTATCAGGTCTAGTGGCTCACGGTCTTTCTATCCGCTAATCTAGATGGAGAACTCTCAGTTCCTTCTCCAGCATCATGTCTGCCAATATGCTGCCATGCTTCCTGCCATGATGATAAGGGACTAAACCGCTGAAACTGTAAGCCAACCCCCGTTGAATAGTTTCCTTTGTAAGAGTTGCTGTGGCCATGGTGTCTCTTCCAGCAATCGAACTCTAGCCAAGACATGTATTTTACCCCACAGAGCCATTTTCCCAGCCCAGGTGGCTATAAGTCTTAACCTAATTCACTGTGTCATCATTTCCAGTAACATTATTTATTTTCAAATGGCATTTAAATTAGATGTGTATATTCTGGACAATATAATGTTTTGAAGTCTCTATATATTATGGGAGGCTAAATCTATTGAATTACCACACTCATCTCTTTACATAATTATGGCTTTTATGGTGACAACACTTATGGTCTACTTTCTTGTATTTTTCATGACTATGACATACAATGAGTAACTGTACTCACTAAATTGTGAGACAGGTCTATTAAAATTGTTCTTTTTAATTTTTTAGGCTTTACATGTGTATGGGTGTGTACCTGTGCATATGCAGACGTGTGTGCATGTGTACATGTATGCATGTTTATGCATGTGCAGAAACCAGAGGAAGATATCTCTCAGGATGTCATCTACCTTGTTGTTTTTGAGACAGGGTCTCTCATTAAACCTGGAACTTGTCAAAGAAGCTGGCTGGCTGGCTAGGTAGCCCCAGGGATCCTCCTGTCCCGCCTCCTCAGTACAAAGGTCACAAGCATGTGCCTGTTTTTTTTTTTTTTAAATGTAGGTCCCGGGGTCAAACTCAGGTAATCACTCTTGCAAAAACAAGTGCTTTCCAGAATTGTTTCCTCAGGTCTGTCTGTCTTGCCTATATCTGGTTACGGACTCTGGAAAACACCACTACCTGATCCTGCTCTTAACCAGTCTGCCTTCTGATAACATGCAGTCTACTCTCTCCTTTTATGACAGCCTCTCGGCATCTGAGTTCTACCCTATGCTCTCTGTTTCTCTGGGCTTGGCTTATTTCTAGAAGCATGGCATGGACCCATACGCTCAGTCTTCCCTTCATTTCGTATACCCTCAGCAGTCATACACAGGACTGTAAAGCATTAGAAGAGGCATATGGCAGCAGATGAGCTCAGCTTAGCCAGGCTGTATTCAAACTACCTGAGGAGTGGTCATTTTTGTTGTCATGGTTGCCCCAATCAAAGAGATGGATAGAGGGTCTTGGGGCGGCAGCTGTTTGTCTGATCATTTAACCTTCGGAAGCCGATTTTATTAAAGTGTTCCTGTTGCCGAAAATGAATTACAAAGCTTTCCCTTCTTCTGTAGGAAATAAGAGTGCCCAGATGAGATTACACGGCTTCCTATGATATCTAAATAAGATTAGTTTGCTGAAGATCACATTAAAATCCCATTAAAGAGACAGTTCCGCTCCAGCCCCCCTCCTCTCCTCAGGCAAGTTCTGAGAGAGTTGATGAAAATTGCTCAGGGATGACACGCAGGCTTTGGATACCCTGTGGAGACCCAGGAGAGGGGGTGGGAATATTACCCTAGCCACACTCATCACAGGAGCAGGATCTGTGTGCATGGCCCATTACTTACAGATGACAGTTCCTAACTCTAAGCAGGAAAGACTTTAGGGAAGAATTGGTAATAAGATGAACAGAACACAGGATGGAGCCACTGAGGTCAGTCCCAGAGAACATCCAGGAAATCATTAATTCATTTTTTTTCATGTGACAAGGATAACAATATTAATGTTTAAGTATTTATAGTCTTCCCTCGAGCTTGCTTCCAAGAAAGAGAGACTGTTTGCTCCTAGGAGGCTGCCAAGCCTGGACAGCCCTTGCATGTGGAATGTAGGCAACATTATCTCCTCCACCCTGTCTCTGTGCATACTGATTGGTGTGTGGACTCGCATGCACACCTATGTGGACTGCGGAGAACAGCACCTCTCCCACCCCTCTATGTGCATGCTGATTGTGTGTGTGTGTGCACATGCACACGTGTGGAATGTAGAGCACAGCCTCATCTGTCCTTCCTCAGGCACCGCCCACCTTGTATTTTTGAGACAGGCTCTCTAACTGGCCTGAAGCTCACCAAGTAGGCTGGATGGCTAAATAATGAGAGCCTGGGATCCTCCTGCCTCTATCACCTCAGTGCTGTGTTTACAGATGCTGATGTCCTCCTCTAGCCCCCACAGGCTTGTACATGCAGCAAACATGCATACACATAAAATAAAAATAACATCACCATGGTTCTGGATATCAAACTGAGGTCTCGTGCTTGCTGGGATGGGGACATACCTTACTTGCCACTTGTCGTTTTTCTTCAAACAAACAAACAAACAAACAAACAAACAAACAGTTGTTCTAGAAGAGCTGAGGAGATGGTTCATCCTGTAAAAGCCCTGGCTACTCTTCCAGAGGACCCAGGTTTGATTCCCGGCATCTACCCACATGGCAGTTCTCTTCTGTCTTAGCTCCAGTCCTTAAGAATCTGAGGTCCTGGGTATCAGACTCAAGCGGAATGAATATTGAGTCCAGTTGCACTGATCTTCACTAGAAAGGGAAGGGACTGACCTCATAGTGCCAAGCAGGACCAATGCGGTGGCTGGAGCTTGAGTAGAGAAAGCTGAAGCCCGGTGAAGAGCTAAGAGGTTGCTTGGAAGGTTCTGTGACAGCAGATGGTCCTTGGGGAAGATCAGACAGGCGAGGGTAGCTGCAAGAGACTCACTTGGTCTATCCGTCAGTGCTTCTTTAAAGATCCTTTTCAGTGGTTATGTACAATTTGTCTTTCTAATGGCCTTGAAATACCCAAATGTTATTTGATCCTGATTGATCCACACAGGGAAGATGCTGAGATCATCAGTTTTGTGTTACTTTCACAGAACACCTGAGATAAACAACCTATAAAAGAAAGGCTCACATTGGCTTCTGGTTCCAGAGGCTTTGGTTCATGGCATTGACTCCTTGCTTTTAGTCCTGTGATGAGACAGAAAAGCCTGGTGATGTGTGTGTGGTAGAGTGCAGCTGCTCACTTCTTGGTAGCCAGGAGGTAAAGATTAAACTGGGGCCCTGACTGAGACCATGTGCCTTGAAGAGCACATGACCAGTGACTCAAGTTCCTCTTCCCCGTCCTCTCTTTACAGTGTCTTTCATTTGTTCCTTGACAGTTTCATAGATGTCCAAGGTTTATCTTGGTAATATCTACTCCTGACTTAATCCTTACTTACAGCTTGGTCTGTAATGCTGTTGAATGGGTCTTTATGGTTTGAGGGACCCATGACAGGCAGAGAAGATCACAAACATCATCTCACTTTTTGCTTATCAAAGGTGTAGACCTTGAGGAGGGCACACATCAGGCATCTTGTCACCAGCACCTCACAGCTGTCACTAGGTTAATTAATTTGTTTCATTTTGGTTTTAAGTTATTTTTTTAATTAGTTGGTGCTTCTTCTCTCTCTCTCTCTCTCTCTCTCTCTCTCTCTCTCTCTCTCTCTCTCTCTCTGTGTCTCCAAGGTGTCTGTCCTTGGAGGCCAGAGAGGACACTGGATGTCCTGGATCTGGAGTTACAGGCAGTTATGAGCCACCTTATGTGGGTGCTACAGGAGCAGTTCACAATCTTAGCCCCTGAGCCACTTCTCCACCTGTTTTGGTACCTTCTGCTGTTACTAGCACCTCATAGCTGTTTAGAGATCAAATGACTTGTTCAGTTTTACTAACTGTGTGTATTAGTCAGGGTTCTCTAGAGTCACAGAACTTATGGAATGTCTCTATATATTAAGGGCATTTATTGTAATGACTTATAGTCTGTAGTCCAACTAACCCAACAATGGGCAGCTATGAACAGACACCATGACCAAGGCAGCTCTTATAAGGACAACATTTAATTGGGGCTGGCTTACAGGTTCAGAGGTTCAGTCCATTATCATCAGAGTAGGAACATGGCAGCATCCAGGCCGTCATGGTGCAGGAGGAGCTGAGAGTTCTACATCTTCATCTGAAGGCATTCAGGAGAAGATTGGCTTTTAGGCAGCTAGGATGAGGACCTTAAAGCCCACACCCCACAGTGACACACTCTTCCAACAAGGCCACATCTCCAAATAGTGCCACTCCTTAGGTCAAGCACATTCAAACCACCACAGTGTGCTTATATCTTTGGTCCCACATTTCACCTTTTCTGTGTTAAAATGGACAAACAGCAATTCCTTTTCTGTTACTTGTTTTAAATATGAAAATGAATCTTATCTACATGTAAATACAAGTGGCTTTAGCTACCTAGGATACTTTCAATTACTGTGCTAAAGCTAAATGTAAACACAAAACATTTCTAAGGATAAATGAGTGATATACATTTTGAATAATCAAAATACACTATGAATAAGTTTTATTGAGAGATTACAGAATGAGATTGAGAAACATCAGCGTCCTCCATGAGCTCATTTTCTGAGGCATCTCTAGGTGTCACTGTTGAGACACTACCTGGAAAATAATATCCAGATTGGACACTGAGAAGGGCTGCTGGGATAGATTCTGAGTGTTTTTGAGCACACACACACACACACACACACACACACACACACACACACACACACACCACACACACGTGGGTATTTGGGATGAGGGAACCTCTTTGGTTGGGTGGATGATGACACAGGGTCAGGTGGAGTAACACAGAGAACTTACCTCTGACATTCTGCTTCCGCATTCTTAGATTAATAATTTGGAGAAATAGCATTTCCCTGTCTTCCTTTATTTCATTTCCTATAGCTGACTCAAGATAGCCAGAGTCTCAGATTATATGCTAAATTAATCGTTTTTATTAAATACATTTCATTTTCTAGGTTTCAAAGACGGCCCTGACCCTTGCCTTTGAATCTCATTGCAAAATAGCAGTGGGAGCATATTGGATGAACTGTGGGGACGTTGACTAGTATGGACAGATGACAAAGATTAGGGTTCCCACACTTGCTCAGGCAGGGGTCATGGCATGTTTTAGGAACAAATTTGTCCAGCCAAGTTCAAAAGTGTTTACCCTAAGGACAAGGTTTATAGAGTGATCCATTTTGGGCATGTAAGAAATCACATACAAAGAACAAACAAAAAACACCAGAAGTGTCTGGAACAGTGGGAAGCTAGGTGTCCCTGAAGACCTAAAGATGGGGATATGGAGGTGGTATTTTCATGGTGACTCCTCTTTGATGCCCTCAGAACCTTACCATGTTTCAGCCAAAGAAACTGACCACAGACATTACTCCCCCCATAAACATAGCTTATCTATCTATCTTTCTTTCTATCTATCTGTCTGTCTATCTATCTATCTATCTATCTATCTATCTATCTATCTATCTATCTATCTATCTACACACACATATTATATATATATTCATACATATACACTCTTCATGAATGTGCATGTATGTGTGTGCACGTGTCTGCGGAGGCTAGAGGTTGACATCAAGTGTCATCTTCCATCACTTTCCAGTGAACCCGGAGCTCACCAATTCACCTAAGTGGGCTGGTCACTGAGCGCCAGGGCTTTGGGTGTTTCTGTCTTCCTGTTGTTGGCAGTACAGGCATCGGTTCAGCTTTTATACAAGTACTGCAGACTGAACTCGGGCACTCTTGCTTGCATGGCAAACACTTCACTAACCAAGGTATCTCCTTAGCTTCTGTTTATCTCCTTTAAAACAAGCGAGGTGTCTGATGAGAGAAAATCTAAGTTAGAGTTGACAAGTATCATTGGGTTTTTTTTTTTTTGTTGTTGTTGTTGTTGTTGTTGTTGTTAGACAGTAATTGTTTTGATGACTTATTTTTTTGCCTGATGAGCCAGTCAAGCAGAAGGATTGTATGTGGGTTTTCTGAACTGAGGAGAGAAGCACAACTCTATCACAACAGGTAATAGATGTTTGAGCTAACGGCTAACCATCAGCTGGCCTCTTGCGGTTGATATGGAATGGCCAGCACTTCTACAGTGCTGGCTCTTTGCCAGGCATGCTTACAAATACTCTGCATGTATTCACCCATTTGCTTCCTGTCAGGTAGATAATAGTGCCATCCCAATTTTATCCCTCAATAAATGAGGCATGTTGTGTTAGAAGATTCTGCTAATGTCCCATCACTAACAAGAAACAGAACTTGGATTTGAGCTCTGGCTACTCTGGTTAAGGTTACACATGATAAACTAATTGGGTATTAAGTGTTAGTTAATTACATTTTATGACAATTGGCGTTTTCAAAATTATAGAGATAAAAACATGCATTATTTTGGGGTGTCGGGGGCTGGGGTTGGGGATTGGGGGGTTGAGGGTAGGCGTCTCTGGAAGAGTAGCTGAGGCCTACATGTTTATGGCTAGAGGAAGTAGTGTCAAAAGTACCAGAGCAATCTCACCAATTCAGTAAGTCTTCAGGGGTGATGAGTAATATGTTTTTTATTTCTGGAGATGGCTACAGTGGCAAAAGAGAAAGAGAAAGAAAGGTGGTGTTGAGAGAGAGGAGGAGGGAGGAGGGAGAAGGGGAGGAAGGAAGGAAGGAAGAAAGGGAGGGAGGGAGGAAGCAAGGGATTGACCTGGGTGTGGTGGCACACACCTGTGATTCCAGAGAGATAGAGGCTGACACATCAAGGGTTCAAGGCCAGACAAAGGCACATAGCAAGTTCAAAGCTAGACCATTCTATGTGACACTGTTTCAAAAAACAAACAAGAGTCTGGAGAGATGGCTCAGTAGTTAAGAGTGCTGGTACTTTTCCAGAGGACCTGGGCTTAATTCCTAGCATCTGTGTGGAGGCTCACAACTGTTAACTCCAGTCTCGGGATCCAACGCCCTCTTCTGGCCTCTGTGAGTACTGCTTGTACATGGTGCACTGTCCTACATGTGGACACACGAGCACACACACACACACACACATTAAATAAAATAAAAAGAAAAAATATCTAAATAAAAAGGGAAACAAAAGGAAAAAAAACAGAAAAGAAAGAAAAAAGAACAACAGGTAAAGAACTGTCTGTCATCTTAGACATTACTTTCTAAGTTATTGTTAGGAATAACCCCAAATGTATGGATCAGATTCAAGAGTTTGTCAAAATGTACACCGAGACTGTAAATCTTGCTGTTTTGTTTCATGTGTGTGGAGCAGCAACGGTATCCTGGGGCTGTTCAAATTCAAAACGACATCACTGCTGCCCTGAGGGTTGACAATGCAAACAGTCAGATTTGATATTTTTTTAAAACCAGAAGCAAATGTTATACATCGCTGGTGCTTCTGCTTCTTTCCATTTTAAATTGGTGCTTATTCCAAGGGCACCAACATCTACCTCGCTGATTTCACTCAGTGCCTCAGTGAGGGAAAGTAGGATATGCCTAAAATAGTTCTTTCTCTGCAGCAGTTATACAGAAGAAGAGACATTTCTCAACCGTTCTGCACAGGGCAGTCAGCTACTTCTATTAGCTTTTCCTGTCAAACAGAAACGTCAGAATTAGAGGGACAAGGAGGTTGGCAAGATGGCCCAGCAGGTGAATGTGCTTCCTGCGGAGCCTGATCACCTGAGTATGAGAGTTTGATCCATGGGAGGAGAGAACCAGTTGCCACAGGTTGTCCTCTGACCTCCACATGTGCTGTGTGTGTGTGTGTGTGTGTGTGTGTGTGTGTGTGTGTGTAGAGAGAGAGAGAGAGAGAGAGAGAGAGAGAGAGAGAGAGAGAGAACACACTTTAATTTACAACAATATAATAATAATAATAATAATAATAACAACAACAACAGCAACAACAACAACAACAACAACTGCAATAATAAAAACCAATACCAGGAACTTGTGGACAGCCACCTCAGAATGAATACTGGAAGACACCTGGTAATTTCCCCATCAAGCTAATGTCTTTTGTGCCAAGAAGTCTCATTGTCATTGTAGAGTCTGTACACCATAGACTTCTGACCCAAGGTTTATGATGCTCTACCTTGCATGCCTATTGTTAAATGGGTTGATTTCTGCCAGTAATACAGCAGTTAATCCCCATTCCTAGGGTGAAAAGCCAATAACTGAGCTTAAGTGACTTGCACAGCGCATCTACGGATGACTGCCTACTGTTGTAAGGTGGTCAGCCTGCACACCCTCCTGAGGACGAGCCCTCAGGTGCGTGGAGCTCACAGTGGAAACCCTGGCATGAATATCAGGCCCGGGACAGAGTTGGCTTGGTTCCTGAAGTCCTATCAGCTTGCAGGGTGATATAAACTCATTGTTGTTTCATCCTAACGGATTCCAACAAACACGGTGGTCAGTCACCATGCTCGGCGCTGCCACCCAAAGTCAGGGACTATCTGGCTCCATCCCGAAGAAATGCCAGGTGCATCCACTGGATTTTGTTTTGTAGATTTATGTACTTCTTCCTTTCAAATGGTCAGTGGGGGATTTTAAAATCTCTGTAAGTGGAGATGCAGGGAAGACTTCCAAACCTCTCATTACATTAGTGCCTGGCAGAAGGCCAAAAAAAAAAAAAAAAAAAAAAAAAAGTGAAAACTCTGGAGCACTGAGAGTAAAACAGAAAAACAGAATGAAAGAAATCATCACAATAAATAGGTGTGGGACACTCTAATAACAGAGCAGCATGGAGAGACAGACTTCTTTATAATGAGGAGATGTGTTGCCATTTCACAGAAAATCAAGTGGCTGTTAACTGGCTGTGTGAGCTACAAACTCCCTTAATGTATGGCCTATCTCTTGTGTTACCTGGGGTCTGAGTGGCCAGGTGTTTCTAGGTTCTTGGCATCTTGCTCAAAGAATCAGAGAAGAACACAAAAGTAGTTAATCATCAAAGGGGTTTCCTTCAGACACACTGTTAATGCACAGAGTAGGCATGGTTTAAGAGGACTGTGGGCTCTGAGCAAGCGTGAGCTCAAGGGCTCCTGGTGACTCTCTGGGTATCTCTTTTAGAATTCAGGAGGAGGAAGAAGAGGAAATGCTGATAAAAGCAGATTATTGGTGTTTCCCCATTTTTGTAAAAATATTTTTAATTACGTGGAGGTGTGTAGGGGTATGCACCCCTGAGTGCAGGTGCCAGAGGAGGCCAGCAGAGGGCATCCGATTGCCCAGAGCTGGAGTTACAGGTGGTTGTGAGCCACCTGTATGCAGGATATGCTGGGGACTTGACTCAGGGCCTTTGCAAGAGAAATATGTGTGGTCTTAACAGCTGAGCTATCTTTCCAGCCCTGGTGGCTTTCTGTTTGATTGGGCTTGAGATATGTAAGCCATTATTCCCTGAACACATCCTTTCCCACGATATATTTGATTTTAATCATATGCATGCCCAATTATGCAAAGGCTTAAGATGGCAAGCAGGGAATTTTCTTGAAATGTTCATTCTGAGGATATAGGTTGCCTTATTCTGAATGCATCTAAAGCCACTTCAGGCTGGATTCCCTTGCCACCCCTGGTTCCCAGATATGTTCCAGAGTGTATTTGACTACCAATGGAGAACTACTAATATTTATCCTATGCTCAATATTTATTTTCCTCCTCTTATCTAATCACCGTGTAACAACATTTGAAGATTTTTAAAAAATTAAATATGTTTGTATGAGAACATGATTACAGCTTCTGCAGAGGCTGAAAGACAGAATTGGATCCCCTGGAGCTGGAGTTACAGGTGGTTATGAGCCATCCAATGCACTTGGGGCCTTTGCAAGAGCAGTACTCAATCTTACCACTGAGTTGTCTTTCTAGCTCTTGTTTGTAAGATGCCCATAAAACATCTGGAAAGGAGTAGGGCAGATCTGAGGATCACAGGGCTTAGACTTAAACAAGTTTCACCACTACTCTCACACTCTCTATAACAAGAATTATAGAAAAATAGTCTCTCTGACAATGGCCTTACCACCGGTGCTGTAGCTATGCTGGAATTCTCGATTCTCAGATGTTGAACAACTTCAACCAGACTCTGGAGTGGGAGCTCTGTTTTATTTTCACTCACCCTACAAGTTCCCTGTCTTTCTGTTTCAAGTGAAGAATTGCCTCTCATATTGGCCTGTGAGTTTGTCTGTGGGGAATTGTCTTAATTGCTAATTGATGTAGAAAGCCCAGAGTATTGTAGGTTGTACTATCCATAGGCAGGCAGTCTTAAACTGCATAAGAAAGGCAGATGGGTATAAGCCAATCTGTAAAACAGCTAGCAAGCAGCATCTTTATGGTTGCTGTGATATGTCTTCGTCCATGGACATGGTTGGAGATAACGCTATGTGGAATAAGAAAGAGGTCTGTCTTTAAATGCCTGCCTCCAGCTTCTTCCTTGACCTCTTTCTTTTCTTTTCTTTTCTTTTTTTTCTTTTTGGTACTTTATTTACATTTCCAATGTTTCCCGCTTTCCAGGTCTCCACTTTGGAAACTCCTATCCCCTACCCCCTCCCCTGCCTGTATGAGGGTATTCCCCCTCATACACCCACTTGGTCATCCACTCCCATATTCCCACCTTGACATTCCCCTTTACTGGAGCCTCTAACACCCTCAGGCCCAAGGGCCTCTCCTCCCCCTGATGGCCAACAAGGCCCTCCTCTGCCACATATGTGGTCCAAGCCACGGGTCCCTCCATGTGTATTCTTTGGTTGGTGGTCCAGCCTTCAGGAACATGGGGGGAGGGGGAGTCGGGCCAGTTAACACTGTTGCTCCCTCCATGGGGCTGCAGATTCCCTCAGCTCCTTCAGTCCCTTCTCTAACTCCTCCAAGACCTCACTCTCAGTCCAGCTGTTATTGTAAGGTGAAACTTGGTTATTCCGAGCTTTTGGGCTAATATCCACTTATCAGTGAGTTACCTCACTTAGGATGATATTTTCAAGTTCCATCCATTTGCCTGCGAATTTCATGAAGTCATTGTTTTTAATAGCTGAGTAGTACTCCATTGTGTAAATGTACCACATTTTCTGTATCCATTCCTCTGTTGAGAGACATCTGGGTTGTTTCCAGATTCTGGTTATTATAAATATGGCTGCTATGAACATAGTGGAGCATGTGACTTTATTACATGTTGGAGCATCTTCTGGGTATATGCCCAGGAGAGGTATAGCTGGGTCCTCAGGTAGTATTATGTCCATTTTTCTGAGGGTCCGCCAAACTGATTTCCAGAGTGGTTGTACCAACTTGCAATCCCACCAACAATGGAGGAGTGTTCCTCTTTCTCCACATCCTCGCCAGCATCTGCTGTCACCTGAGTT
>CM052711.1:65524047-65555991 GCA_028551405.1 Uromys caudimaculatus | reverse complement strand
CTGTTGGTTATGCTTGCATCTATGACTCCTGGTCTCTTTCCTAGATTTTCTACCTCCAGGGTTGTCTCTTTTTGTGATTTCTTTATTGTTTCTGTTTCTATTTTTAGCTCTTGGATGGTTTTGTTTATTTCCTTTGTCTGTTTGATTGTGTTTTCCTGTAATTCTTTAATGGATTTCTGTGTTTCCTCTTTAAGGGCTTCTAATTCTTTACCTCTGTTCTCTTGTGTTTGTTTAAGGATGTTATTCATTTCTTTCTTAAAGTCTTCTATCATCATCATGAGAAATGATTTTAAATCTGAGTCTTGCTTTTCTGGCATACTGGGGACTCCAGGGCTTGCTGTGGTGGGAGAGCTGTTTTCTGATGATGCCAAGTGGCCTTGGTTTCTGTTCCTTAGGTTCTTCCCCTTGCCTTTTGCCATCTTGTTAACTCTGATGTTAGCTGATCTTACTTTCTGGCTATGGCTTTTCTCACCTGCAGGCCTCTGTATCAATACTCCTTGAAGACCAGCTCTCTCTGCGAGGTGTTTTTTCCAAGCTCCTGGGAGAGTAACTTTCCCCCGGCGGGCACTGCTTGACTATGGAACCCTGGTGGCCCAGGCAGACGTCTCCTGTCTCAGCTGCCGCTGTTGGGATCCAGGGGGTTTCTATGCCTGCCTACCTCAGCCCCTGTGTCTCGCAGGTTCAGAGCAGTTCCTGGTGAGCTGTGGAGCTTGTCTTGGGCCCACTCCCGGCTTTTCCAAGCTCCTGGGAGGGTATCCCTCTCCTGGTGCTAATCAGCTATGGAGCCCTGTGGCCCAAGCTGAGGTCCCTGGCCGCCAGTGGAGTTATGCTGGGTTTTTTTCTGCTAGATAGTTTTGGCTTCCTCGTCAAAGATCAGGAGACCATAGGTGTGTGGGTTTATTTCTGGGTCATCAATTCTATTCCATTGATCTACCTGTCTGTCTCTGCACCAATACCATGTGGATTTTACAGCTTGAACATACTTATTTTAATGAATGCTTTCATAGGTGTTGTTCTTTTATGTGATTATAGTTTTTTTTTTAAAAAGATTTGTTTATCTTTTGTTTTAAGTGTTTGTACCTATAAAGGCTAGAGGAGGGTGCTGATTAGATCTCCTTAAACTGGAATTATACAGAGCTGTGAGCCCCCAATTTGGTGCTTTAAACTTAATCTCTGGAAGATTGTGAAGTGCTCTTAATCACCGACTCAGCTATCAAGTCTGTATAGGTATAGGTATAGGAATAGTTATAGGTGTAGGTATAAATATAGTATAAACACACACACACACACACACACACACACACACACACACACACACAATTTCTTGCATTGGTAATTACATTTGTACCTATTCAATTCAAACTCCTTAGAGTGAGCTAGGGCTATGACTCCGTGGTTAATAGAGCACTCTCTACTCTTGCACAGGATCTGGGTTTTGTTCCCAGCGCACACATGGCAATTTACTATAAACTGTAACTCTATTTTCTGGGGCTCTGATGTCTCTTTTGGCCTCCACAGGCACTGCACACACTGTATGTGCAATACACTACAAATGCAAGGCTCTACACCCGTGAAAACAGCACATGCAGAACATGCACTGCATTGCACACACAGCCACTGCAGACACTTGCAGGTCCACACATGAATACAGTAAATAAATTAAAAAGTATAAGATCCATATGTTCCCTGTGATGCCTACCCTATGTTTCTTACCATGCCTTGCTTTCTTGTCTGCTCTGTGATATTTGAGAAGGTTGAGCTTTATTTTGACTCCTGGGAATCATGAAGACCTAAACCAAAGATGATTTCCTCTAGAGACGATCATGTTGGCTTCTGCCATGGTTTCTCCTGTTTTCTTTGCATTACATTGTACTTCACTGATGGTCTATGATTTTTTTACTTTTACATCTTTTAAAAAATTAATTTATTCTCTTAAATATTACATCCTGACCACAGTCTGTCTCCTCCCTCTGTCTGTCCTCCACCTTTTCCACCCCCACATCTTCCCTCTCTATCCAATCCTCCTCTGTTTCCTTCAGAAAAGAGTGGGTCTTCCAGGAGTATCAACCAAACAAGGCATATCTAGTTCCAATAAGATTAGTCATCTCCCCTCCTTGTAAGGCTGGACAAGACAACCAAGTAGGAGGCAAAGGGTCCTCAAAGCAGGCAAAAATGTTAGAAGAGTCCCACAAAAACATTAAGCTACACAATTATAGCATATATACAGAGAGCCTAGGGTAGACCCAGGTGCCCTGATTGTCAGTTCAGTCTCAGTGAGCCCCTGTGAGTCCAGGATTGTCGATTCTGTGGGTTTTCTTGTGTCGTTGGACCCTCTGGCTCCTACAGTCCTTTTGTTTTTTCTTTTTCAACCGGATTCTTTGAACTCCACCTAACGTTTGGCTGTGGATCTCTGTACACTTTCATTAGTTGCTGGATATACCCTCTCTGATGACAATGGGATCATCTCTGTATCCCCCATTACTAGGAGTCTTAGCTAAGGTCACTCTAATAGATTCTTTGGCATTTCCATTGAGTTAGCTTTCTACTTACCCCCGAATTGCCCCCCTTCTATTTGTCTTCCCCAGTACTCTTTATCTCCATCCTCTCTCTACCTGATCCATCATATTCCCATATCTCCCTACCCCCAGTCCAATATCTATTCTATTTCTCCTTCCCTAAACCTTCCTTGTTACTTAGCTTCTCAGGGTCTGTGTTTATCCTTTATTTGTAGTTAATATCCACTTATAAGTGAGCACATACCACGTTTGTCTTCTAGGTCTGTGTTACCTCACCCAGGATGATTTTTTTCTAGTTCCATCCATTTGTCTGCAAATTTCATGATGCCATTGTATTTATAGCAGAGTAATGTTCTATTGTGTAAATGTAGCACATTTTCTTTGTCCATTCTTCATTTGAGGGACATATAGATTGTTCTCAGTTTCTGGCTATTACAAATAAAGTTGCTATGAATATATCTGAGCAACTATCTTTGTGTTTGGATGGAGCATCTTTTGGTTATATGCCTAGAAGTGATATAGCTGGGTCTTGAGATAGATCTATTCCCAATTTTCTGAGAAACTGCCATATTGATTTCCAAAGTGGCTGTACAAGTTTTCACTCCCACCAGTGATAGAACAGTGCTCCCCTTGCTCCACATTCTTGCCCACATGAGCTGTCACTTGCATTTTTGATCTTAGCCATTCTGACAGGTATAAGATGGAATCTCAGAGTCATTTTGATTTGCATTTCCCTGGCGGCTAAGGATACTGATAATTTCTTCAAGTGCTTCTCAGCCCTTTGAGATTCCTTTGTTGAGAATTCTCTGTTTAAATCTGCACCTCATTTTTAAATTAGATTATTTGGTTTGCTGATGTCTAGTTTCTTGAGTTGTTTATATATTTGGAAGTTATCCTGTCAGATGAGTTGATGAAAATATTTTCCCATTATGGAGGCTGCTGTTTCATTGTAGTGACTGTGTCTTTTGCCTTATAGAAGTTTTTCAATGTCACGAGGTCCCATTTATTGACTGTTGATCTTAGTGTCCGTGCTATTGGTGGTCTGTTCAGGAAGTTGTCTCCTATGCTGATGCATTCAAGGCTATTTCCCTTCTTGTCTTCTATCACGTTTAGTGTATCTGGATTTGTTTGTTTGTTTGTTTGTTTGTTTGTTTTTGAGGTCTTTGATCCACTTGGACTTCAGTATTGTGCAGGGTGATAGATATGGATCTATTTGCATTCTTCCACATGCCAACATCCAGTGAGGATGGTCTCTGGTTTTATCACGAGAATTTTATACTTAAATTTCCCTTTCTTTGCCATTCCGAAATGTTGCCTGTAGATTTTAATGTTGCTGAGACACTTGTTCTGTGGGAAACCTCCCCATCACCATTTCTTGTGTATGTGTTGCATATGTATGTATGCATGCATGCCAGTTTTTGCATACATGTAGGCACACGTATGTGCATGCATATGGAGGACCAATGTTGATAGAATCCTTATCAATCACTCTTTCATCTTATTCACTGAAGCAGGCATTTTCAATCAAACTCCAAACTTGCTGATACATCTCTGGGGATTCTCTGTCTGTATCTTGGAGGCTGGAATTAAGGTGATCAAGTATACCCACCTATCATTTACATGGTTTTCTGGGGATCTGAACTCTAGTTTTTGCATTTTTTTTGGTGAGTGCTTTATCCACCGAACCATTTCACTAGCCCTGGAAAAGAAACTTCACAATTTTTCTGCTTTCTTCCAGATTTACTTTCAACTTTGGTGCCAGGCTGACTGAATTTCCTTTCTTCTTGGAGGTCCATCAGTGCATAAAAGCTATATCTTACTGGGCATGTAGGGTTTTTTTTTAGTACAGTAGATATGTAGTTTGTGACTCTGCCAAACACAGATTTACAAATCTGCTTATAATTGATAATTTGATCAAATCTCCTGATATTGAAAATCCCCCAGAAGGATCTATGCTTATGAAAATACTTTGATAAATATTTCAGAAGATTGGACCAGAGAAGCTAAGAGACTGGTGTAGGAAGTAGGCCAGCATATGCAGGAAAATGTAGCCAACAAAGATAGAGACATCTGTTGAATTCTGATGTCTAGCTTATATTTGTATGTATGAAGAGGAAATGTCCAAGTTGTCCTGAGGTTTGTCTTACACTTATACTGTCAAAGCCTAGTGTTATTGTGTGTATGTACATAAGTGTGCATACACATGTGTGTATGCACATGTATGTGCAGGTAAGTCTGTGCATATGTGTGCACATGTAGGCTAAAGGTTGATGTTAGGTGTCTTCTTCAATTGCTTTCCATATTAATTATTTCCTTTCATTTTCATTTTACATGTATGGGGGTTTTGCCTGCATGTATGTCTGTGTACCAAGTGTATTTCATGCCCATGGAGGCCAGAAGAGTGTATCAGATAATCTGGGCCTGGAGATGCAGATGATTGTGAGCTACCATAAATGTGTTGGAAATTGAACCTGGATTCTCAGAAACAGCAGAGAATCCCTTAACCACAGAATCATCTCTCCAAACTCTCTCCATCTTATTCTTTTAAAGATAGGTTTTTTACTAGACTGCCTGACTACGAAACCCAGAAGATCCTGCTATCTACGTTCTCCTCTGTGGTGGGCTTACAGATGGGCTCCAACACACTGTGTTTTTGTCTGGGTGCTGAGACTCCTAACTCAAGTCCTCATGAAAGTATGACAAGGGTCACATTGAGTAAGCCATATCCTGAGACTAATCTCCTCTTCTTCACTAAAAGTCTCTTTCTCCTCTTCCCTTCTCTTCTCCTCTCTCTCACTTTACATTCTCTTCCTCCCCTTTCTCATCCACCTCCCCTTCTGTGGTAGTTTGAATAAGAATGGCCTCCAGTGGCTCACATATTTGAATGCTTAAGAGTGGCGGTAGGAGGTATGGCCTTGTTGCAGGAAGTGTGTCACTGGGGCTGGGCTTTGAAATGTTCAAACTAGGCTCAATGCCACTCTCTCTTCCTGCTGCCTGCAGAACTCTTGGCTCCTTCTCTAGCATCATGTCAGCATGCATGCCCTTCATGCTTTCTGCTAGGATGATAATAGGTTAAGCCTCTTAATCTGAGAGCAAGCCCCAATTAAATGTTTTCCTTTTGAAGATTTGTATGGTCATGATGTCTCTTCATAATAATAGAACATTGACTAAGACACCTTCCCTCTTCTGTCTCTCCCTCTTCTGACTCTTTTTCACCTCCATGTCTCTGTCCTTTCCCCTTCCCCTCTGTCTTCTCTTTCTCCATCTTCTCTCTCTTTCCCCCTCCTTCATTCTTCTTTTACACTGTGTAAACACTCAGACAGAAGGCAACTATCAGGAAGGCTCTATCTCCAGAATCCAGTTATTTTGAACACTCTTTAAAATTTCAGTCTCTAGATCCATGAGAAAACAAGGCCCATGCTTTGGATGCCTCATCTAAAGAATATCATGAAGGCAAACTGAACTGGACTGATGGAGATGTTTTTATCAGATAGTGTAAACTGTCATAAAAACATAGACCTCGTTTCTATAGTTCTGAGAAACTGAAGGGGTTCAAGCAGGGATGGAGGAGAGAAAAAAATATAGAAAACTCAAAATTTAAAAGAAGAAAGTAACTATGTGATTTATACAAGGCAGAGATGTATAAAAATAATTATTAGATCTAAGGTTATAGGTAGCTATATATTCACTCAGGCCTAATCTCATTATTCCTTCTGGCATGGGACATGGAGTCCACCAGATCCACAAGCTGGGTGCTATAAGCACACACAACATTCTTTCTGCAAATGCTCAAACTATGGAAAGTCTATTTTTTCTCACTTTGGGAAATTCATTTACCTTCCAGGATATGTACAAGGCACTTATTAATCTTCACGTCTATTTTGAGTAGAGAGAGGTGTGTTGAAAGAAGTAATCCTATGATTATTTTTAATGTTTTATTATATATTTCTGTTCTTTGGGATGAGGTGTTTAAGACATGAAACTAATGTGTAGATTGCATTTTTTCTTGTCTCTGTGTATGTATTGTGTATATCTTCATGTACTAATGCGTGTATTTGTGAAGGCCAGAGGATGAGACCCACTCCTCCTTATGCTCTTGATACAGGGTTGGTTTCTCACTGATCCTGGAGCTAGGCTGGCAGTGAGTAAGCCGTGTCGGTCTTTCTCTTCTTTGGTCTGCAGTCACAGGTGCATGTGCCCACACCTGCCTTCTGTGGGTGCTGGTCCTTATGCCTGTGCTGTGAGTGTTGTTACCCCCAAGCCAGCCCGACAGTCTTATGTCAATTTAATTTATTTTGAGCTTGTGTATCAATTTGTTTTATGTTCATTCCTGTTCTTCAGTATGGATAAGAACTTCCACCCCCACCTTGGACAACTGGATGAATTTCTTGTGGGGTTATCTCTTGAAATAATGAATTGCTTTCCTCTCTGGACAAAAGGAAGATGCTCTTCCCGACAAATGAAGCCCACCAACTCTCACCTATCTGAAATTGAAAAAGAAAAGACATCAGATTACCTCCAAACTCCTTTTAAGAAGGATGATAGAGATGGACCTTCTGTGAGTGTGAAACTTAATGATCTCACTTAGCAGCTTTGCTGTGTTCCATCAAATGTCCCACAGAACAAGTTTGGTCTGCCACTACATTTTTTTTTGCTTATTGTAGTTCACAAAGGCACAGACCGAGACTACAGAATACTCTTTGTCCTGTATTATTGCTCGATATCAGATGGGAAGAAAACATGACTGCTGACTTCTGTTACACCACAATAAGGCACAACAGACAATTTTATCTAGAAGGAGAAAGAACCATGCTGCCTTTTGTTTAGTGTCTCAGTTTAAACATGAAGCAGAGATGCTTGTAATTGACTGGATACTGGCCCTTGGTTCCCAAACTGACTTAGTGTCTGTTTCAGAAAGGTTTGGAGAGGGTTGGGCTGATGGCTTAGTCAGTGAAATTCTTGCTGCACAAACATGAGGACCCGAGTTCAGGCAGGTCCCAGAATCCATGTCAAAGGTTGTGCAAGATAGCTTGTACTTGTGATCCCAGGGCTGGGGAGGTAGAGACAGGTGTATCTTCAGGGTAACACTGGCCAGGCAGCTAATCTTACGTGGTGAGCTCTAAGCCCACAAGAGGCCATGTCTTAAAAGCAAGCAAATGAAATGAGGTTGGATGGCTTTTGAAGATGGACATCCAAAGTTTTCATCTGACCTCATGCATGTATGTGCACACTTGTACACATGTAGCCATGCACCCATACATGCATATACACAAAAATATGCTCACACATCATATAGACACAGAAAAGGAAGGTTAGAGGAACCATCATCTTCCATAAATTAGGTAAGACACTCTGAGTAAGGGAAAAGAAGTTTATAACATTGTCTTTGAATTCTGGTTTTAGACAAAAGAAATAGAACTAAGAAATGTGTGCACTAAATGCTAAAGCAATCTAAAGTTTGCAGACATTTTGGTGAGTTATTGGTTTCCTTGTTATGGGTGACAGTCAAGAGCCATCAGATGCTTCAATTTTGGAGGAAAAAAATGACCTTGACGATAGCATTTTAAATTTCACGCGATTTCAAAGAAGTTCCCAAGGTTAAGCCAAGAAAGTGAGCTCAGAAGCGCACAAAGGCACAGACAGAACTTTCATCTCACAGTGGCATGCCTGGCTCCCGATAGAGCCTTCAGAACACCTCGGATGAGCACGCTGAGCCTTCAAGGAAAAGGTCTCATTGAGTTTTATAACTATAGGGAATCCTTACTGTACAAAGAATATCACGAATGAAAAAGCAGAAAATGAATCACAAGCTTCTACCACCTAGTAATGAAAAGTCTTAACTTTTAATTTTTTTGTATTTAAATGTATTTTATTAATTCCTTGAGAATTTCATGCTTATAATTTAAACATTTTCATCCTCCTCCCCATACCCTCCAAGACACCCTCCTCATCCTATACCCATCCAGCTTTATCTCCCTAAAGCTCATTGAGTCCCAGGAGTACTGCCTATATACTTGTAGGTGTACAGCCATCCAACAGAGAGAGAGCGTGGGGGATGTATGTGGGTCACAACCTTAGAGAAAGCAGAGTCACCCTTTCCAGGAAGTGCTGAATCTATAATAGCTCCAAGGGACCACAATCCCTCCCATCTGAGCATTTTGTCTTTTTATTTTAAGTATGTATCTTTTATGCTTGTTTCCCTCTGTTTTATTCTATGATCTTTTAAGGTATATCAAGTCTGCATTTTACATCTCTCTCCATTTCTGTTTCTTTGAATACTTTCCTTCACATGTCTTCAGCATTACGTATATACACTGTGGCTTTTAATTCACTTTAAATTTGTATAATGACATTTCTTCTCCTCAGTTTTCTCGTTTAAATATTGACTTGTTTATTCTTATTTTATAACTATGGGTGTTTTGCCTACACAAATGTCTGTGTGCTATTAGCATGCCTAGAGCCCACAGAAGGCTGGAAAGGATATCTAATGTCTTGGAACTGAAGTTACAGGTGGCTGTGAGCTGCCTCATGAGTGCTTAGTATTGAACTGGGTTCTCTTGAGGAGCAGCCAGTACCCTTAACTACTTAGTCATCTCTTCAACCCAACCTTGATTTCCCCCTTAAGTCTTCAGTGGGTTGTGTTCATCACTTTCTTTATTCTGTTGCTGATGCCTGACAAGAAGCACCTTAAGGAAGGGCTTGTCTAGGCTCACAGTTCGAGGATGTACTTCACTGGGGTGGGAAGGCATGGCTGCAGGAAGGCCATGCAGCTGGTCACACTGTATCTGCACGAGAGAGGAAAGATGGTGCTCAGCTCCCTTGGTCTTTTTTATTCAGTTGGGGCTTACTGCCAGGATGATGCCACCCATGCTCAGAGTGATTCTTTCCACCTTAACGAACCCTATCTAGAAGCTTTCTCGCAGACAATCCAAGAGATTCTAAATCCTATGATGCTGACAACCAAGATTAACTATTGCATTTGGCTACATAGGAAGTTTGAGGCCAGCCTGGGTTACAGGAGACCCTGCCTCAAAAAGCGAATACAGTTTTCATGGTCAACTGTACCTTAGTAAATCTGAGGGGGTGGTTTGTGTTTGTACCTGTGCTTGTGAAATAGCAGGAATACAATGAAGTCCCAGCTAGAAGAAATAGCATAGATACGAATGAAGGGGAGAATATGAGGTGTTTGTCTTTCTGTGTCTGACTAAGCATCACCTCCTTATGGAATTTGGCTTGTTTCTCCCAGTCTTGTCTAATGAAATCTTCCTCTTAAGCCCTTATGATTTCCCATGCTTGGCTATATGCATCCCACAGTAGGCTGTATCCCACAGTAGGCTGCATCCCACAGTAGGATGCATCCCACAGTAGGATTCACCACACAATAGACCGACTTTATGCTTTGTGTGTATTGTCAAAATGGTCTAAGATGTTCTGCACACAAACACTGTCTTGCTCTACCTTGAAACTGCAGAGTCCAGCACGGTTCTTGGCACAGGAAACACGTCCCATTGAAAAAAAGGGAAAAGGTTGCCAATAAATGGGGGTATAAGCACACAAATATAGTGCTAATTTGAAAGGTTAAGAGAATAACGAACTGTGTGCTTTCCTAGTGCACTGAGTGAAGTGCTGGCTCAGCTCTCCCCTGCTGGAACTCCCAGGGAGACAGAGTTCTTTCTAGAAGTCTCACTTCTCTTGCTGTCCAGCTGAGGGTGCTGCTGTTCTGTTTATCTTCCTCTAGTCCACTGCTCTTGCACTTAATTCAAAATGCTTAACACAGAGCTATTAAATTGTTAATAAGCAGGAATAAGTATGCCATTAATTTGAAAATATTTTATTCAGAGGATGGACTAGCTGCAAGATTTCAGAGGTGGCTGCACAATAATTAATGAACTTAATTTCCAGTGCTAAATACATCATAATTTGAGGCTAAGTTTATGTGCTAATTGCAATTAGGCCTAGAAGAGAGTATGTTTTCTTGGCCTGCCATCATCTGTTTAGATTTGATTTTCACTTTAAAAGTACATCTCCTAAAATGAAACTTCCAGGAGGCTGAGGTACTAAGAACACTGCATGAATGGAGACCCCATAGACCCTCACATGCCCACAACTTTGGTATTGTCAAGAATAATGGTGTTGGTGCTAATATAAGGGAGCGTTGTGCAGCAATTTCCTTGGCATGGAAACATTTTCTCCTGGGGGAGGGTAATGAACTCCTTAACATTAAACAAAGTATAGAAGGCTCAGGAAGTCAACAACTCACAAGTCTCAGAAAATTCCTGTAGTGTACAAGATTCACAAGATCCCTCCCCAGAAAAGTGACGACTTCTGGGAAGAGGAAGCCTTCTGAAACTGCCTAGAAACTTTGTCGAGAGATCCAGGGATGCAGCTTTTATCATTGAGACCCAAGCCTACCTTTCTAATCCCTCAGCCATGCTTGAAGGCAATAATTTAGAATAGTTACTTTAAGCCACTTGCTAGCTTTCCAACCTGTTACCCAGCTTCTGGCAGTGTGAAATAGAAAGAACTGCTATTTTCAAAGTCCGTGATAGCTACAAATGTGGATGTAGCCCAACACAAAATAGTAAACCTATTTAAAACAGCATGAGCTTTTTATAAAACAAAATGTAATTTTTATTTGCAACTTGATTGCATGGCTCTCTTGTCTGAACGTTGAATGTAAAGAGAATATTTCTTTTCTTTTTAAGATTTATTCATTATTGTTTATAAATGTGTGTGTGTGTGTGTGTGTGTGTGTGTGTGTGTGTGTGTGTGTGTGTGTAGCTTTGTGCAGGAGTACAGATGTCCATGGAGGTGAGTGGCATCAGATCCTCCTGGACCTGGCCTTTTAGGTGATTGTAAGCTGCCGGACAGAGGTGCTGAGAACCAGTGAACTCAGGTCCTCTGCAAGAACAATATGCCCTCCTAACTGCTGAGGCAGCTTCCCAACCCTGACAGTAGCATTTCACTGTCAAAAGGTCGGGCACATCTGGGTTAGTTGCTTTACCCCTTTCATGCACTAACGCTGTGACTGTGTGTTAGGACAACCCAAATTCAAATCTGAGGCATCAAACCAGGCCAGGGGCAGCGTAGTCTCTCACTTTGTCTGTTTCCCGTGCCTTCTAGAATGCTGAATGAGGAAAACAGGTGGAAGGGCAGGAGACCCCAGGTATTTGATCTGTTTCTTTAGTGGCCTGATGTGGGACCAGGTACTTAGAAGTAGCCCTATGCTCGCCAGTACATCGCCAGAGGAGCATGTGCACCTTGAACCTCTGTGAGCCAGCAGTCCCCAGCTTCCCCACTAATTGAAAGGTTTCAGGGAAAAAAATAATAGGCTGGGGAGAAGGCTCAGTCAGGAAAGTGCTTCCGTGTAGCATGAGAACCTAAGTTAGAATCCTAGTTCTTATGGAAAAAGCAAGGCAAAGCCCTGGGAGGTAGAGACAAGAAAATCCCTGGGGCTGGGAAGCCATTGTGGCCAAATCGGTGAGGTATAAGTTCAGTGAGAGACCATGTTTCCAAAACATGGAAAGCATTTGAGGAAGACCAACTTTGGTCTGTTCACACATGTGCACTTGCACACAGATGTACCTGAATATACAAGTGCATGTGTGCATGTGTACATAAAAATTACACACATACACATAGAGACACAGAGAGAAACACACACACACACACACACACACACACACACACACACACACACACACAGAGGGGGGAATCTCTCCACACTAACCTGGCTGTTAAAGGTTTCTCAGCTATGGGTATGTAGCTCTCACTGGGGAGACCACAACCATAGTCTAAAGCTCATGGTGCTTGGACTTAATTAATTCAATGTTTCTTATCAAGTTGAAATCAGCAGGGCTTTGGGGTCAGCTTGCCTGGGAGGCTACCACTGCTTTCCTGGATAATGAATGCTGTAAATTAGGGATAAGAAGGAGAGCTCTTCAGTTCCGGTTCACCCAAAGGACCTAGGTCAGCAGAAGCTCAAACAGCTAGATGTCCTAGCTAGTCTGAGCTGTTTTGTTTTAGCTGTAGAACAAATGATCAAGTGAGATTATTATTGTTTGATAATGCATTTTCCCTGAAAAGAGCAACTTCAATGCTGTGACACAGTTAGAATAGAGCCTCTACCTCTGCCTGTAATAACGTATCATTTCTAAGTGATAATTTTGAGGTTATCAATGATTCTGATATATTAAATGGGAACTGAATTATTTTCCATAGGTTGAGTTGGGACCACTGTTAGCTAAAGGCAAAACACTCATTAGCTTCCTGCAGCATTTTTTGTGTCTGTCTTGTTTATTTCCTCCTTGCCTGAAGTCCCTTTACTGGGTGAGAGACATGTTTCATCATCAGAGATCAGACTTAGGAGCCTGGATATATGGCTTCGCAGTGAGGAGTAAGGTGTGTTGCTTTTTCAGAGGACGCTGGGTTTGGTTCCCATTAGGCAACTTACAGCTGACTGTAGCTCCAGTTTTAGGGAATCTGACACTTTCTTCCAGCTTCCTCCTTGGGTACTGCACTCATGTATGTACAGACATATACACAGAGACACAGACACAGACACAGACACACAGACACAGACACACAGACACAGACACACACAGACACACACACACACACACACACACACACACACACACACACACACACACAATCTTTAAAGAACTTTGAATCCAAAGAGAAGTACATGACTGTTTCCTAGCACCATGGACAGAGGTGAGGTCTAGACAGGCTATTGCACACCTGGTTGGGGGAGGCACAATGAAGGGAGACTGACATGCTGGGGAGAAGGGGCAATCCCCTTCTCCTCCTCCTGCTCCTCTTTTTCCTATGTTATGTTAAAATGAGATTTATTTTTAAAGTAACATAAATATTAACCAAAATATAAAAAATGTGTATAGCTTAGAGGGAAAGTATGTAATGAGTCACGTTAAACCCAGGAGGTGAGCACGTTTACCACCTCAGCTTTCAGTTTAGGTGATGCAATACTCCGAGCAATTTTCAAATATATATAATTATTAGATATACTTAAAATAGGTCTATAAAATAGATCTCGCAAACTTATTCTTACTGTCTAACTGAAAGGATGCAACCCATACACCCTCACAAACATTGTACATGCACACACACACACACACACACACAATATTAACAATAATTTGTGACTGATATTTTTTTACATAGGGAGGATAGATGAGGCAGGGTGATTTGAAATTGACATTGAGTGTCAAACATATTGAATGCCTTTAGGAGGTGATTTAATTAATTTGTTGACAACAGAATCTCATGTAAACCAGGCTAGTCTCAATCTTATATAGTGAAGGATGCCTTGGAGTATGTGAACTTCTTATATTATCAACTGCAGTTATGACATATGGGGATTGAACTCGGGGCTTAGTGAATTTTTAAAATTAATTGATTAATTAATTAATTAATCTTCTCTCATATATTACATCTCAAGTGCAGTTTCTCCTTCCCTCTCCCCTAGATTCCCCTTCTCTTTTTCCTTCAGAACGGAGCAGGCCTCCCAGGGACAGCAATCAAACATGGCACAGTACTAGGCACAAACCCTCAGATCAGGGCTGGATGAGGCAACACGTAGGAAGAAAAGGGTCCCCAAAGCAGGCCATAGAGCCGAGGGGCAGAGATGTGGCTCAGTTGGTACAGTGTTTGCTTAGAAGGCACAAGCAGGGAGCTGTCTCTGGCCTTGTGAACGCTGCACCAACCGAGCCACTCCTTGGATAACCTTAGGAAATTAGCTAGCTTGGTAACACTCAGTTCAGGTACTGTTAAACCAGACATGTGGGATTTAGAGAGAGGGTAGATAATTCTCCAAGACCACGAGCTAGACACCTGTAATCATGTTGCTAACTTCTAGGCTCCTCGGATTCGCTGTAGCTCACTCGGGGATGACACAGGGCTCTTGCCTCTGGGCGCTTATCACTTAGGAGATTCTTTTGTCCCTGTCAAGGCTTCCAGTGTATAAGAATGGAGTCTACCTCACCTCCTGTTTGCTGGAAGATGGAACAGGGTGCCTTTGTCCTTGCTGGGAAGAGTGGGATTCTTAAGAGACCTGACTCAGACTCTTGTACTTCCACTGTGCTGGCTTTGTTTTCTACAAGCTCAACATAGTCAAATAGATAAACAACTATTTGACTATGCACTCCCTGTGGGATATCTTGTAAGTTCCTGATGTTCTTCTGTTTGCTTGTTTTGACTGCCTGATAAGTTTTGTTGGACTTAGAAGAGTCTCTGAACCCAAAGCAAACTTCTGATTTTGAAGTTTAGCCATTCAAGTGTCCACTGCATGTGTAGCTTCTCTGAAGTATTTGCGGTTTCTTACACAAGCAGGAACGAACTGTTCACTCTGTACAATAAATGTCCATACTGACCCAGCCATGCCCAATGTAGGGGAAGTTCTGTAGACATACTGTAGACATTCCTTCATGATGTCACCATTTCCTAAAGGTGTACAGAAAACAGATTTCCAAAAACATTCAATGTATACTTGCTTACTTTGCTATCTGTTTCACCAAAAGTGACTTTTTAATTGTCTTGAGTGTCCCGTTCATTTGGAGCTTCACTTTATTAGCATTTGAAAGCATATCAGGTCAAGGAATGGAATTAAATGGAGTCTTCTGTGATGATCCAATATTGACTGGCAAAGCAGTTGGGCTAAGTTTGATTGTCACAAAGCAGCACAGGTCAGTGTTGGCTGTTGGGAGGAGATGGGGAATGTCCCACTAATGGTACCAGATGCTTGAAGCCCGGCTGAGCAGGGCATGAAATATTTACCATTTCCTTTTAGGTGCGCAGGACGAGTGCTCATTAAACTTTCATGTTTACATCCCCATCTATCAGCCTGCTTCCAGTTTGAGTGATGCTCTCAAATTGTTCAAAGCACTCACTCCTTCAGGGAATGGATCGTGGGGGAACCTCTACTATATGTCTGTAGAATTTTCCCTAGATGAGAATGGCCGAGGCCAAAGTGAATACATTTTATGCGTGGGAGAGAGTTCATTCCTGCTTGTGCAAGAAACCCCAGTTACTGCAGGGAGGCTGCCCATACAGTGGCTGCTGGAATGACTGAATCACCTGCCTCCTCAGTTAGAGCCTTGGCTTTGCAGGGACAAGTGGCAGCGAATACTGACTGAGTCTGTCTTAGTCTCTTAGGACGCTGCAGCTGGGCGAATAGTTTCGAATGAGCTGATGTTCTTTTTGTGTTTGAGGGTCATATGTCACAAACAAAGGTGTATGCTAGATCTCTCCTCAAAAATGGAAGTTCCCTGACGGTTTATTCTCAGATGGTTTGTAACTTGTGCTACATCTACTTATAGTTTATGCCTCCTGTAATCATCTTTATGGTGCTGCTTTTAATTACTCTGCTCATGTCAGGGATGCCTGCCTGTCTCCTTTTCTTTGTTACATTAAAATTATCTAGAGGATGCATTTATTAAGCACTCACTCAGGTAAACATTGGTTAAGGAAGGACCTCTTAGCCAGATGCTGCATGCTTATGGTTATGGATATAATCATATGTTCTTGTCTTTAAGATTGTTTTAAAAGAGTTGAATGAATTAACAGAAGGTCATAAATGTGTGTGTGTGTGTGTGTGTGTGTGCACATGTGTGGTCATGCATGAGCACATGTGAGTGTATGTTGTATTGTGTGTTTGTGACTTTTTGTATATGAATGTGGTGTGTATATGTGAGTGTGTGTATATGTGATCATATGTATGTGTTTATATGGCTGTGTATGTGTTTATATACATTATATGTGTATATGTGTATATATATGTATATTTGTCTGTAAATATGTGTACATATGTGTGATGTTTGATTATACGTGTATATTTATATTACATGCGTGTGTATATGTGTGTTTTTGAGTATGTTTGTGTGTGTGTGAATATGTGTGCGTGCGTGTATGTGTATACATTCTTATTCCTATGCCTGGAATTCAAAAAAAGCCTAATTTAGATCATAAGAATACACCTATTATTCTGGGAAAGAACAAATCGGGTCCTTCGGGTCTTGGTCCTATTTTCTTTTTCTTTTTCTTTTTTTCTTTTTTTTGTTTTTCGAGACAGGGTTTCTCTGTGTAGCCCTGGCTGTCCTGGAACTCACTCTGTATACCAGGCTGGCCTCGAACTCAGAAAAACGCCTGCCTCTGCCTCCCAAGTGCTGGGATTAAAGGCGTGCACCACCACTGCCTGGCTTCTTGGTCCTATTTTCATAGCTTAGGAGAGGAGACCTGGTAGAGATGTTTTAGGAAAGATAAGGTTAGATTTCAATGGCTGAATTAGAAAGGCAGAGGAGCCTGAAGAGCTTGCTGCTCCAACATGAGGACTTGAGAGTTGGATCCTTAGAATCCAAGTAAAGGCCCAGCATGGCGGGTGTACTTGCAATCCTAGCAATGGACAGGGGAGGCAGGTGGATCCCTGGCCTATCAGTGACTTCTAGGCCAGTGAGAGACCCGGTCTCAAATCAAATCAATATGGATGCTTCCTGAGGAATGATACCAGTGTTGACAAGCAGTCAGGCACATGTGAATGTGCGCCTGTACTCACATGTACACACACACACACACACACACACACACACACACACATACACACACACACACATACACACGAAGATGACACACACTGTTAACATGCACACACAAAAAAAACAGTGACAGAGACAGATGGAGACAGAGGTACAGAAAGGGAGCCATGGTGACAAAAATAAATACAAACTTCAATTCTCGTTCTAAAGGGCTTCTATTTATGAGGGAAAATGGCAGCTGGTGGACCAGATAGAAGACAGACAATCCCAATGTGAGCCCTGTTGTTTGGTGAGTCACAGAAGTAGAGAAAGGAGAGAAAAAGTAGTTGAGTGACATGCATCCTAGTGAAGGTGGCCGGTTGCAGCTGACTGAGGAGGGTTATGCTCAGGAAACTTCGGTGCAAGACTTCATGTCTGTGCCTGTGGGTGGTCCTGACATTTGACCATGGGAAGCCAGCTCTGTGCATACTAGGACCACAGTCTGCCTGTGCTTTTGATTTTCTTTTCTTTTCCTTTCTTTTGTTCTATTTTTTTGTGAGGGGCTTACATGAAAAAAATATGTGTCTATTTTATATAAAAGTTCAGCCCATGTAGTTGCTGTTAAATGTGTAACATTTCCCTTATCCATCATTTTAACAAGCTTCATTTAGCTGGCGGACATAGCTCAGTGGCAATGTACCTGACCAGAATGCATGAGGTCCTAAGTTCAATCCCTGGTAGCAGAAGATTTGGATTTGGCAACCAAAAGTCTTGATTAGCAAGACAGCTCACAGGTCAAAGGTACTTGATACTCTTCTATAGGACTAGTGTTTGGTTCCCAGCATCCTTGTCAGGTGGCCCACAATCCTTTGCCACCACCCGCTCGCTCGGAGTATGTGATCCTTCCCACGTGGGTATCAGACACTGGGTTTAATTCTTCCCTCTGTCCCCCTCTAGATCCACCTGTACCTTTCAGTCTCTGTTGGCCCAGCCTTGCTTTGGGCTTCTGCTCGGTCTCCCCTCCTCATGCTCCTTTCCTGGAGTACCAGTGCCCTCATTTGTCTTCTCACATCTAGTCCAACCAACTCTTCATCCCCAGTATACTCCAGGTCCCGTGGTTTCTATAATGTCACAGCCATTGTAGACCGCAGACAAAATTAACAACAGCTGTTTATTCGCACATTCAAAGTCAGGGGACCCATCTGTTATCCCCTTTGTTCATCAAAGTTTCAAAGTCACAGAACGGAGAATGAGTTTTGTAGAAAGGGCGAAAGTAGCTGGCAAGCTCTCTGCTGAGATGGAAAGTTTCAGAAGTGGCCAAGCTTTCTCCTTGGTCTCCAGTGCATTGCTCAATCCCTCTTCTTCCGTAGGAGGACGAGCACTTTGGGCAGGTGTGTGTGTGTGTGTGTGTGTGTGTATGTGTGTGTGTGTGTGTGTGTGTATTCCTGGTGCACATGTGGAGGTCAGAGGACAACCTTGGTTGTCATTCCTCAGGCACCATATCTTTCTGTTGCTGTTGTTGTTGTTGTTGCTGCTGTTGCTGCTTTGTTTGAGACCGGGTCTCTTAGGCCAGAACTTGGCCACACATACCTGGCTAACTGGCAAGTGAGGTTTTATAGATCTGCCTGTGTCTATCTTACTATCATTGGCCTTGCAGGTGCATACCACTGTGCCTGGTTTCTTATGTGAGTCTCATCTATCTAAACTCAGGCCCTTACACTTTTGAGGCAAGTGTTTTATTGACTAAGGCACCTCCCCCTCTTCATTGTGGCCATATTAAAAGAAAAAGAACTGTTGAGTGGTATGAAAGGGTGGTCTTTCATGGATAGAAAATGTTGCAAGTGGAAGGAATTGGCAGGGAGTTTTAGCATTTCGGTCTTCCTAAGAAGCTGCTCTGTGGGTAGTTTCCTTTGGTTAATGTCAATCTTCTGCTTAATCTTCTTTAAGGACTCCTGTTCACAGAAGATCAGTATCTTCAGGGTGTGACACCCACCATTCTTAATCTTGAATTCCTGATCCTCCTGCCTCAGCCTTCCCAGAGCTGGAATTATACTTGTGCATCACCATATCAGGTTTATGCATGATTCAGATTGAACGTAAGGCCTTGCCCATGCTGGGCAATGAGCTGTGTCTCTAGCCTCTGCCTTTATATTTTGGTATACAATACAATGTTTTGATGAAGTGATTGAATAAAGCTGGACAACATATCTATCACCTTATATATTTATTCATTTATGGGAAGAACACTTCATGTCTACTCTCAGAAGATTCAAATATGCAATACTTCATGTATTCTCAATATATTATCCAATTATTATCATATGTCATACAAAACATCATTGCTTGTTGTAGTTGTCATGTTATGCAGTAGTCAAGTGGAAAGTATTTGCTAGTTTGTTGGAAATTCATATACTATGACTAACACCTTCCTTTTCATGTCTCCCTAGACAATGTAATCACCATCCACCCTAGGTTTCTATGAATTCCACTTTTTAAAGGTTTTACATTTAAGTGACATCTTTTCATATTTATCTTTCTGTGCCCAGCATATTTCACTTAAGGAAATGTCCTCTAGGTTTCTCCGTGTGACTAATAACAGGCTTTTCTATTTTTAAGGCCACATAGTATTCTAATGCAGGTATAAGAATATTCCCTTCATTCAGAGATGGACACCTAAGTAGGGGTCACATCCTGGCTATCATTCATAATGCTGTCGTAGATCTGGGTGTGACCCATCAATTTTATTTTCCTCAGGTAGATGTCTAGAGTGGAGACCCTGGTTCATATGTAGTTCCAACTTCAACTTTTAAAACAAAAAATCTATGCTGTTTTTGACAAGGCTGTACTAATTTACATTCCTGCCAACAGTGTAAAAGGTGTCTTTTCATAGCAGCCTCTCTAAAATGTAACACTCTTCTTCATCATGGCCGTTCTCGAGTGAAAAGTTATATTGCTTTGCTGTTTTAATATTCGTTTCTCTAATGATTAGTGACATTGGGCATCTTCTCATGTACTTCTTGATCTCAGTTTCTTTTCCCATAACTGTGATAAAACCCTGACAAAAGCAACTTAAGGGAGACTGCGTTTGTTTATTTTGTCTATGGCTCCAGAGGAATATAGTCAGAGAAAAGACAGCCAGGGAAGCCGGAGACATCTGGTTACATTGTATCCACAGTCGGGGAGGGGGGAGGGGAGGGAAGAAGGGAGAACAGGAAGTGATGCAGGCTATAAACCCTTAAGCCCCACCCCCAGGGACCCATTTCCTCCCATAAGGCTTCCCCAACCTTCCCAAATAGCACTACCAGCTGGGACTGAGTGTTTAAACACATGCCTTTATGGGGGCAACTTCATATTCAAATCACAACATCTGTGGACATGTATGTGTCTTCTTTGAGAAACGTCTATCCAGGTCTTTTATCATTATTTTCAGTCAAGTTGTTTTCTTGCTATTGTGTTGTGTTCCTTCCTTAAGTACCTTGAACGGCAGTCCCTTGTCAGGTGTCTGTCTGCAAATATTCTTCTCGTTCCAGTACGTTGTTCCTTCACTCTGCCGTTTGCTTCCTTTGTTGTATAGCTTTGCAGTTTGATGCAGTTCTAGTCTTTTGTTGCCTGTACTACAAAAACCACTGCTCAGAGCAATGTCAGGACACGTTTTAGGTTATGGTTTCTCCTGCTCTCAGGACTCATGTTTAAATATTTTTATCCTAATTGAGTTGAATTTTGTATGTAATATTGGGTAAAGACCCATGTAGAAATTCAATATCCCCAACACGATTTGCTGCAGTGACTGTCTTGTCACCTACTCAAGTTCTTGGCATCTTTTGACAGAGACCAGTTGTCTATTATCAACACATGCATCTATTTCTGGACTCTGGATTTTCATCCATTAGTCAATGTGTCCATTTTTATGCTAGCAATGTGTTGTCTTGTGGAGACACTATATAGTCCAAACTAGCATTCAAGTCACTATGCCATCCACATTGGCCTCAAACTCACCATCCTCCTGCCTCAGCCTCCAAAGGCAGGACTTAAAGGTGCACATCGTCATACATGGTTGTTATCTTGATTACTATGACCTTGTAGTAGATGTTTTTAAAAAGCCTTTTATTTAATTTCAATTTTTAAACAATATAGTTCAGTTAGTTCCTTGAGGATGTAATACAACGTATTTGAGCTGCAACAGAGCTGCATCCTTTATCTCACCAGGCATGGAGAGAACCCTTTTCTTAGACTGACTTGCTCATATGTAGCAATATGTTGGACAACCTTAGACGCCATTTGGTGAGTTTCCATACAGTATTTTGATTTAATAATAAGATTCAACTCATTCATGCCTTATTCAGGCTTCTAGTCGTGATTTTCTTTAAGTGTCAGTCTGTCCTTTCATATTGATCCTAACTCTGACTAGAATTTCAACTCCTTGTTATCTGCCTCGTCTCTCTTCCACCTCATCCCTCCCCCTTTTTATTTATGAATTTTAAGTCAAAATAAAGGTAGCTAAATATCCTCCCCTGAAGAAGAACTAAGGAGTGGATAGGAAAAAATATTTTTAATTAAAAAATTACATGTATTTGTGTCTGTAAAGGAGGATGCACACATGTTACAGGTTACATGTAGAGGCCAGAAAATTTCTGGCAGCAAGTGACTTTATCTGCTGAACATTTTGTGCTGGCTCTGTGGCCCTGTCTCTACTGTGAGTCGGGACCAGGGTCCAGTATGGAGAGCAGTTCATCCTGGAAATGGGGTGCAGTCAGAAAGGAGGGTGTCCTTTTGCTCGGCATGCTTACGTGGAGCCTGGCACTAAACCATTCATAGACGACCTGTTTTCAGTCATCTCACTGTAATTTATTGAAGTCAGGTGCTGTGCTGACTCCTGTTTTGTTCTTTTGCTCAATGTTTCTTCAGTGACTCAGGATTTTTTATCAGTCTCCACTTAGCTAACCGGCTTTCCTCCCAGGCATTAGCTCACGTGTGCCTTTTCTTAAGGAAAGCATTGCTAACTTCATCTGTGCTGTGTGCCTTTCCAGCGTTACTGTTCCTGTGACTATAATTGGCTGTTCATGGAAGGTCTCTTTCTTCTGTTCAGTTCTTAAAAGCAGAGATTTAGAAACTCAGTGTCATCATCGTTGCAGTCTCCATGATGAGCACTTAGCAGGGACTCAATAAATACAAGCAGATTGATTAAACCATTAATTACTTCTTGCTTGGAGTTCTCCTTTCATACTGATATTCACCCCAGGATATCACAGAAAGCTTGCTCAAAGAGAATGAGAGAGGGTTCAGGACAGAGCAGATTCACCACCTGCAGCCCAAATACTTTGATTTTCCCCCTCGTTGCTCATTGTTGATATATTTTTACACTACAGACACTGCCTCTGTACTGCTGTCCCCACCAACAGTCCTGCAATATCTATTTGTTGACTTTGGTTTCTTAGCAACTGATGAAAATGCTTTGATTTGCAAAGGCAGATGGACCATTCCAACCTTTTATTGAGGAGGAAGACGGCGTAAAGGATTTTTTTTTAAACAGATATGCCTTCCGATTCTTTTCTGTTGTGTGTCCATTTGCATATGGATGCATATGTGTGCTTGCACATGGAACCAGAGGTCAACCTTGAATGCCATTCCTCAGGTACTATTTTTTTTCTTTTTCTTTCTTTCTTTCCTCTTCTTTCTTTCTTTCTTTTAAATTTTTGGGTCATGGTTTCTCACTGGCTTGGAACTTTACCAAGTAGGCTAGACTGGTTGGTCAGTGAGCCCCATGAATTCAACTATCTCTTCCTCCTCAGTCCTGGGATTTTAAGCATATAGGACCACTTATTTTAATGTGGTTTCTAGGCATCAAACTTCGGTCCTCATGCTTGCATGGAGAGCGCTTCCTAACTTTGCTCTCTCCCCACCCTCTTCTCATTTGTCCATAATCTGTGTATTCCTGTTCTCCAACCCTCCAGTCAGTAAATCTTTAGGCATGAAAACAGCTCAACATTCACTGACTCAGGCTGCTCACAACAGTCACAGCAGTAAGTCAAATCTGCTTATAAACTGAGACTGTTTAAAAATCTCCTAGTGAGTGAAGCAGTGAATACGTGGAATCATCCTGTTGTTCCAGAGAAGGTGACAACTCCATTCTCTTTTCAACAAGCTCCTGTTAGCTCCTTTGGGAACCATTTCCCTGGGTGCAGTGTCATGGTGCAATATACAGCACGCGCAACAGAGGGAACAGAAGGATGGAGACTAATTTGTTTCCAGCCACTTTCTCCTGCCCCAGTTTAGTCAGCCTCTGCTTCAGACACATTGACATGAAATTTGTACTTACCTTTGCCTTTAGTCTGTTGGGGAACACACACATACATATGAAGGCCAGTACGATGGTTTAGCACGTATAGGTGCTTGTTATCAATCTGGATGATCTGAGTTTGACTGCCAAGACCCACATGATGGAATAATAAGAACTCCTAAAAGTTGTCCTCTGACAACCCAAGTGACCACACACAGACACAGACACAGACACAGACACAGACACAGACACAGACACACATACACACACACACACACACACACACACACAGAAACACACACACAATTTAAGAATGATTAAATGATATGATAGCAATGAGAAGTATTAACTAACTGGATTCAATATAATATTAAAAATGACCCCAGGTCAATCTTAGGATTGTAAGAATGCTTGAACTTTAGGGGAAACTAGCAATATTCTCATGGTATTAATAGGATAGAGAAGCGAAGGATGGTCATATAATGGGATATGAAATAAAACTTGGCATTTGATAAGCGTTTTGTGGAAAAAACTCAGAAAACTGACTAGAAAGCCATTTCTTTAAGGTTATAATGTCTGCATACTAATGTTTTATGTGACAAAAAAACTTTACTAGGTTTTATGACCAACTAGAGAAAAGCTAAGGATATTATCAATATGGGTAATAAATGTATGAATATTCCAGATAAATAGATAAAAGATGGAAAGATAAAAGGTAAGCAATCAGAAAAGACTAATTTAATGGTTTTAAAATGACAATGGGGCTGTTGAGATGACTCCTTGGGTAAAGACCTTTGATGCCAAGCCTGAGCATGTAAGGTCAAATCCTAGTACCCACATAGGGAAGAGAAGCTCACTTGTGAAATGTCCTCTGGCATCCATGTTTGTTATACAGAGTGCATGTGCACACATGCACACATGCACACACACATGTACACACACACATGCGCACAGACACACTCACAGACATACACATGCACACACACATTCACGCACACACACGCACACATGCACACAGACATGCACAAACACGTGCACACATGCACATATGCACGCACACACATTCGTCTACACTGATTAACTCAATAGCTTTTTACAGAGAGAACAGAGAAGATGGTTCTGACCTGTGGTCAAATCTGAGGGCTATTAAAAATAGTGAGGACTGGGGACATGCTCAGTGCTTACGAGTCCTTACAGCTTTTGCAGAGGACCCTAGTTCAGTTTCTAGAACCCTCACTGATGTCTCATAACCATTTGTAATTTCAGCTTCAGGGAATCCAATTCCCTCTTCTGTCTTCCATAGGTACCTGTACTCAGGTGCTCCACCCCAATGTGCAAATAATTAACAATAAAGATAAATCTGGACAAAAAATCAGTGTCTCCTCTTTACCTCAGCAAATTTCACATTCGCAAACAGTATTAATCAAATAACATTCTTAGAGAGATGGCAAGCAGAAATCTATGCATCCATAATTCTCTTGGCAGAGGAGAGTCAGAGGAAGTTAGCAAGGCCTGAAGAAATGGAGTATTATATTGGATTTGGGATGGAATGACCTCACATAAAGGTATCATTTCCCCAAATTCATATATAAATTCAATGCAATTGCAGTCAAAATTCCATAAGCAATTTCTTTTTCTTTCTTTCTTTTTAAAATATCCTTTGACAATGCCTTATGCATACCGAGAAAGTTTTAGTTACTTCCAACCCTTTTACCCTCTTTCCCTCTTCTGCAGAAATTCTTTTTTATAAGAATTTCTCTGTTAAGGTTTGTATATGCTTTGCCCAGGGAGAAGCACTGTTAGGAGGCACAATCCTATTAGAGTAGGCGTGGTCTTGTTGGAGTAGGTGTGTCACTGTGGGTGTGGGCTTTAAGACCCTCATCCTAGCTGCCTGGAAGCCAGTATTCTGCTAGCAGTCTTCAGATGAAGATGTAGAACTCTCAGCCCCTCCTGCACCATGCTTGCCTGGATGCTGCCATGTTTTTGCCTTGATGATAATGGACTGAACCTCTGAACCTGTAAGGCTGCCCCAATTAAATATTGTCCTTATGAGACTTGCCTTGGTCATGGTGTCTGTTCACAGCAGTAAAACCCTAACTAAGACATTCCCCTTCAGTTTTCTTTGTCCTTTTTGAATGTGTGTGAGCCACTAAGTTTTATTATGGTTGTTCTCATGAGCATGGGTTCCCATGGGTTTATTTACTGGAGCATGGGCTATATTTCAGTGGCTACTGAACTAATGAAAATTACAACTTCTCCTCTAGCAGCTGTTAATTGCTCACAGTCTCTCTGGGAGATGTGGGACCTCACAAACCTCACTCTATTCATGAAGTAATGTTAATGGGCCCAATCTTGTATGTGCCTTGAACAGGCAACCATGACTTCAGGGAATTCATGAGTGTAATGGCCATCTCACTTATTGAAGTCTCTCTCTCTTTTTTTTTTCAGCACATTTTCTGGTCCTCTGGCTCTGTTGTACTTTCTGCCCCTCTCCCCTTCAGTGTTCCTAGGAGGGATTTTTTTCTTTTCTTTTCCTATTTATTTATTTGGATATTTATTTTATTTACATTTCAAATGTTTTTCCCTTTCCAGAAATCTCCTTTGGAAACTCCCTATCCCATCCCCCCTCCCCCTGCCTCTATGAGGGTGGTCCCCCACCCACCCACCCACTCCTGTCTTCCCTCTCTAGTATTCCCCTACACTGGGGCATCTAACACCCTCAGGCCCAAGGGCCTTTCCTCCCACTGATGGCCAACAAGGCCCTCCCCTAGGAAGGATTTTTGAGCAACCCAATAAAAGTTCTAATGCTTTATAAAAGATTAAGTTCCTAAGTAGTTAGGTCGATTTTCATAGAGAAAAGCAAAGCATGTGGCATGCTGTTAATTATTAGGGTAAAAAATAAAGTGGTATTAAAGCAGAGATTAACAGTTCATCAGTGAGACCAACAGAAACTCTTGAGACAGGCTTACACAAATACTCAATGAGAAAGTATACTATCACAGATCAGGAAGTACATGTGAGTGGGTAAAATGTGCTTTCACAATGTGGACATGGTATTTGGATCTGTACTCAGACCATAAGTGAAGGTGGACTACACAGAAGCTAAAGTCTATATGTGAGAGACAAAACCTAGAGAAGAAGATGTGGGGTGATTTCAATGACACTGGAAACATCTTTAGAGCAGATATCCTAAAGCCAAAGTCATAAACATATAGCCATATCAATAATAAGGACTTCTGTTTGACAAAAGGCAACACAGATACTGTTAACAGACAGATAGAAGGCTGGGAAAAGATACCTGCATTGTCTGAAAACATATAGACTTAAACCTAGAAAATCCAAGGAATGTCTGCAAATGAACAAGAAGACGTGAGAGCAGCAGAACAGGGAGGTACAGGCTGTAAGTCATGAATTACTGGTGGGAGAAATCTGGGAAAATTCGTATATGAGCAGATGCTCAGCCACATTAGTAATCAAAGAAATGCAAATCAAAATAAAAAACACAATTATGTTTTATGCTCATCAGATCACTAAAAATCAAGAAGAAACATCATTCCAAATTCACCATGGAAGAGTGGGAATGCAGGAGACCCTCCCTCACACAGCTGACATCACAGTAAAATGATGCATTAGTTATGGGGTGCAGAATCACCCAAAAGTAGGTTGTAGGCTGGGGAGATGGCTCAGGTGAGCTACAGGTTCAGGGAGAGATACTAAGTAAAGAATGAAGTTGGAGGGCCAGGAGATGGCTTAGTCAATAAAGCACTTGGCACACAAGCAAGAGGACTGGAGAGAGGTCCCCAGAATATAAGCCTGGAATCAGGAAGGTGTGGTGCACACTTGTAATTCCAGCCTCAGAAGGTAGAGATGAGAAATCCTGAGGTAAACTGTTTAGGGAGACTACCATGATTGGTGACCTCTGGGTTTGATTGACATTTCTGTTGCAGACACTATCTCAATGAGTATAGTGGACGCACGAAGGGGAATGATTCCCAACATCAGCTTCTGACCTCTCCAAGCACACATGCACACAGACACACACACACACACACACAATGCACACAGACATACACACACATGCACACATACGCACACATACACACACACGCACACACGCATACAGACACACACGCACACAGACACACAGACACACACGCGCATACCGACATACACACACATGCACACAGACACACACACATGCACACAGACACACACATACACACACGCATACAGACACACACATACGCACACAGACACACACAGACACACATGCACATACAGACACACACACATGCACACACACGCATACAGACACACACACATACACACATACACACACATACACACATGCGCACACAGACATACACATGCACACAGACTCATACACATGCACACAGAGACACACATGCACACATACACACATACACACAGACACACGCATACACACACATGCACACAGACACACACACACACGCACATGTGTTCCTCCCTGTACTTAATCACATATCCACATGAAAATAAAAAATATATAAATAAAAACCTCTTGAGAAACAAAAAAAAATAACAAAAGTAAAATAAAAATGTTTCTATATGACCTAAAGATAGCGGTGTAATATCCAGTGCCCAGAACAAAAATCTGAACAGAATCAACACCGGATTCAACAACAGCATGAGGTCTAATGCTAACTTAGTGAAGTCATTCCAGACATCGCAAGGACACTCCTTCAGGGAAACATGTCCTGCTCTCTAGAAGCTATATAAAGACAGCATGCTGATAGGATTTAGTCCACTTTCATAATTACCTCTGCTGCATATTTTCACATTATTAACCAGATTCTTAGCAATGTTGGCTCCTTATATTATGACATTATACTTCTAAAGAATATTTATTTCTCTACATGACTTTAAAACATTTTTATTTATATTAATTTTTTTTACATTCATATATGTGTGTGTGTGTGTGTGTGTGTGTGTGTGGGCTTCTTGCACAATGGCCTACATGTAGAAGCCAGAAGACAGCTTATGGAAGCTGGTTTTCTCACTCTACCATATGGCCCTGGGGCTCAAACTCAGGTCATCCATCGTGGCTGTGAACACCTTTAACTGCTGAGCCATCTCTTCTGGCTCCTTTAGTGTTGCTGTAATAAAACACTCTGACCAAAAGCAGCTTAGGGGAAAGAGAGGACTTATTTAGCTTACACTTTAAGGTCACTTTACAGTTCGTCACTGAGGGAAATCAAGGCAGGAATTCAAGCATGAAATTGAAGGCAATTCTGATTGCTGTTTCACACAGAGTTATTGTCTATGAGGGATCTCACTCATAGCTACGGAAGTGCAGCAGAAACTAAAGGCATATCTCATGCTGGCTCACCCACAGGGTCATGCTCAGCTAGCTTCTGTATATAGCCCAGGACCACCTGTCAACAATGGTGTCACCCTAGTGGGCTGGACCTTCCTACATCAATTAACAATCAGGACAATTTACAACAGTCAGGCTCACAGAGCCAACAGATCTAGGTAATCTCTCAATTGAGGCTCTCTTCTCGGGTGACTCTTGGACATGCCATTTTCACAGTAATGCTAACTAGGACATCATCTTGCTGGCCATATTTATTTTGATTATATATTTCTCTTGTGTTATTTAAAATTACATGATTAATAAATTTGAAGTTGATAATAATTTCATTCACTATTTGTCAGACTACAATATTCTAATTAAGAAATTACTTTTTCTAAAGTGCTAATGTAGTTATTAAGCTTAGTAAAAATAAACCAACATGAAAAACAACAACATCAAAAACAAAAGAAAGCAAAACATCCCCACGGGGACTGGAGCGCTGGCTTAGAAGTTAGGGGCACTGACTGCTAAGTTCAATTCCCAGCAACCACAGGGTGGCTTGCAACCATCTATAATGGGACGAAATGCCCTCTTCTGGTGGGTCTGAAGGGAGTGACAGTGTACTCACATACATTAAGTAAATAAATATTTTAAAAAATGCTAAAAATGAAGAAATATTCTGTATTCCACATATTTGTTTTGAAATGTGTAAGCATTTTAGCTCAGATGCAGTTAAAGGTAATGTCATCTTTCTACTCAGATTTCCCATGAAAACCATTGTCATAACACCAACCCATCAATTACATTATCACAATCTTTTTGTAATGTGGCAAAAACTTTATTCTTTCAGCTGAAAAGGAAAGCTGCACCAGTAGTTCCTTGCTGCACTTGGAGATGTGCCTGGCTTCAGTTGCATGATTTCACGATGAAATCTTGTTTGCTAGTGAGCATTTGCCAGTCTTCTGTTGAGTCCTGTTATTTTATCAGTAGGGAGTATATTCCAGTGTCTTCTATCACAGCCCTTTCAAGAGAACTTCAAATCACAAGAACTTTTTAAAATAGAAGACTTGGGGATGTTTTACTTGTTGAATAATTTGACTAACAATCTCCAGTTGGGTTTTAATGAAAATGCAGAAAAATTCTTAACAATAAATTTACCCTATCCTGGGATGTGAAGGCTCATTTTCAGAGTAGCCTTTTCAAAGGGCAGACATTATTGAAGGCTGATTGGTGTTAGATGACAAGGAGAGAAAGTGTGTGTGAATCAGTGGAGGTTAGTTAGTATTTATTCATAGATGTTTCACAGCTTAGTTTGTCTAGAAGAGCAATAAATTAGTAGAGCATTGCAACTTAGAGGACAATACGAATTACTTGTGCACCCCAATTTTTATATATGCATTGTGTTTTTATGGATTTTGTTCTATAGAATTCTTCAAGGGTGAGTATGCTTTTCACCATAACAGGGTTATGGTGTGGTTTGAATGAAATCATTTCCCCTGTAGAATCACGCATTTGAACACTTGGCCTCCCATTGGCTGTGGTATTTGGGAAGTTTGCAGAACCATTAGGAGTTGGAATCCTGCTGGAGAGAGTATGTCTCTGGGGGTGGGCATCAAGTGGTTATAGCTTTGCCCTACTTTCTGTTCTCTCTCTGCTCCTATGTGAGGTGAAACTGTGACCAGCAGCTTCCTGCTCCTGGTGCTATGCCAACCTTTGCCTGCTGCTGTGCCTTTCCTTGTATGATGGACTCCCCATTTAGAACCATAAGCAAATTAAACCCTTTGTTCCTTAAGTTGCATTTGGTTGTAATATTTTATCACAGCAACAATAAAGTAACTAATAATTGAATCCTTATTATAGCCACAAAACAAATCATTTCATATTCAACCTTAAATAAATACTTCAACTCAGTTTGCAGTAGCTTCTGCAATAATGTTAGACATTACTCCGTCAACAGAATGAACTTTGGAAGACTTTGGTTCTAAAATGTGAATCGAATTGAAACAGGTCCATTATGCAGTTAGTGACTGTTTTGCTAATATTTTTATTTCTTCATATGTACATTAAAAACTTGAAATAAAACATCAGAACAATTAATTTAGAAGAGCAATTAACTGACCTAAATGAAAACTCATGCTCTACAGAGTAATATGTAAATACACGTCTGCTTTTGCATATGTTAATCTTTCTTAGAATAAAACTTTTTTTAGGTAGCTGCTGCTGCTTTTCACAGATTTGAGTTTCTAATTATTTTCCAAATAGCCTTTTCCTTTTGATTGCAAATTTAACTACTTATTGGGCCCCTGTGCAGTCCAGCATAGGGTGGGTTCACTATCCCTCAGCTCTCTCTCCCTTAAGATTCAGAGCAGGTAGTAGTTGATGAGAGAAGAAGTGACCTTTTTTCCAGTGGTATAGGCTCTGGTAAGATACCATATGGCTGTAAATAGCTCCTCGCCCTTGCTCCTGCAGGCAACCTTAATGATACTCAAAGGATCTTTTTAAAACATAGATATGAAAACAGGAAGGGTTTGACTTGGAAGGAAGAAAGAAATCAGTGGGAGGGAAAGGGGAACAAAGTGATAATGAGGGCTAAATATGATCAAGATACATTATATATGTGTTAGAAAATGCCATATCGAAACCAAATAATTATATATAATATATCTATATATTTGTATATTTATATAATAATATAACTATATATAATTATATTTATATTTACATGATTATATATAATATAGTTACAATATGTATTTATATACAATATATAATATTTTTCTTAATATATATTATATAATATGTAAATCCTAAGAAAAACATTAAAATGTCACATACATCCCTTAGAAAATATAAATTGTAAATTGACATATAAGACTTAAAATGTGAAAAGGAGAAAGAAGGTAGGGACTCCAGTTGAGAAGATAGCCATGGGCAAAGGTCTTGCTATTCCTTACAATGTGCTATTCTGCAGTATTTACTATTTACTTTTTTATTTTGTTTTGTTTTTCTTGTTACTTAGCTTTAGGCAATGTAATTAAAAGTGTAAATTTTGAAGTGATTTTTGTGAATTTGGCTAAACTCAGACCCTGTTTCACAAGTTGATAAAGATTGTATTACATAGCATCTTTGGGGAATGGCATTCAAGAGAGTTAATTATACTCTGTCTGAAAAAAAGCCAGGAAAAGAAACATAAAAACAACTCAAGGAAGGAAGGAAGGAAGGAAGGAAGGAAGGAAGGAAGGAAGGAAGGAAGGAAGGAAGGAAGGAAGGAAGGAAGGAAGGAAG
>CM052711.1:65513771-65523947 GCA_028551405.1 Uromys caudimaculatus | reverse complement strand
TGGCTTACAGTTCAAGGGCACAGTCGACCATTGCAGGGAAGACATGATGGCAGGAGTGTGTGGTGGCTGGTCCCATCACATCCACAGTCAGGAAACAGATGGATGCTGATGCTCAGCTCAACTTCTGCTTTTCACTCAGTCCAGCAGTCCAGCCCAGATGGTGCCTCCCACCTTTGCAGGAAGGTTTTCTCTCAGCTACCCTGCTCTGCATAATCCTTCACAGGAATTCCCAGAGGTGATTCTAGAACCGGTTAATGATCACAGTAACTGTCACATGTGGTTTTCCTTCCAGTATGTAGTTTCTGCTTCTGACAGAGTCTGTTTTCCTTTCATGCCTAGGCTAGTGGTCATATTAATTTTCTGAGCTCCGATTTTGGATATCTCCTTAATGCAGCTTAGGTAATTCCTAGGAATGAACTATCTCTAGGTAAGTGTTTCTTTCACTTCCAGTTAGCCTGGGCATTCTTTCTTGTTTTAACTCATCCTGCTGTGTTTATTTGTTCATGCAGTGAGCCTCAGTCAGAGTGCACAGTGCTGCTGCTCTCCACGCTTGCTTCTTCAGCCCTAGGAGAGGTCTCCAAACACCTTTCCCTCTTTGCTCTTTCAGATTCTGGGCATGTATGCATATGGCCATTTTCAATTCCCTGCTTTGCACTTGTGGATAAATATAAGACATCTGGGACAACAAACACAAACACGAATCACACGCTAAAAATAATGGCGATCAAACAGCATAGGCAGACACTGAATGTTATGATGTCACAACACAGGAGGGAGGGATGGAAGAAGCAGGTTACCTGGACTGTGGTGGGCACTGAGATTGGACACATGTGCTATATATCTGGGGTATCTTAAATAGATTTACAAAATTATGTAACCCCAAAGAAGGGCTAACTTGATAAGGAGAAATCATGAAGTTTCACAAAAATGATTGCCTTATCGTCCTTCTGTGAGTGTATGTGTGTGAGTGTTCATGAACGGGAGTGTGTGCATGTACATACGGAGACTAGAGGGTAACTTTAGACATCCTCTTAGTTTTCTTTCTATTGTTGTGATAAGCACCGTGACCAAAAGGAACTTGAGTAAGAAAGAGTTTGTTTGTTTCAATATGTCTTCATCACAGCCCATCATGAAGGGAAACTCAAAGGTAGGAACTCAAGACAGGAACCTAAAGGTAGAAACTGAAATAGAGCCATGGAGGAAGGGTTCTTACTGACTTGTTCCTCATGGGTTGCTCATTCTACTTTCTTATCTGACCCAGGAGCAACTGGCCAGAACTGACGCCACCCATGGTAGCCAGTGACACAGAACCATCTGGAAAGAGAGACCCTCGACAGAGAAAATGTCTTTATCATATTGTCCCATCAGTAAGCCTATAGGACATTTTCTTGAATAATATTTTAGGTCCTATAGGTTCGCTGATGGGACAATGTGATAAAGGCATTTTCTCTGTCGAGGGTCTCTCTTTCCAGATGATTCTGTGTCAAGTTTACAAAACACTAAGCAGTGCAGGTGTCTTTTCTCAGGATAGCATGAACCTTGTCCTCGTGTGACACTTGCTTGTATTCTTCAAGTAGGGTCTGCTGTCTGGCCAATGAGATCCAGTGTTCCCTGCAGTACCTCTTTAGTACTGGGATAGCAGGAACAGCACCATGTCTGGCTTGTTATATGATATGGGTTCTGAAGACTCAACTCAGCTTTTCATGCTTATGAGCCAAACACTTTACCAGCCGTGCCATCACCCAAGTCTCATGACTTGGTCTTGAAGAAGCAAGAATCCTAAGATGGATGGAGAAAGGAAGGACTGTTCCATACAATAAGAGTACTGTATGCTATGCCTTTGCTAAATAGCACAGCAGTTCTATGGCCTTGTGAAATTCTGCCCATGGGATGGAAATGACCACAGGAGAGCATGAGGAAACAGAAATCAATTGCTGTTTGGATGCAGAAAATCCTACTATTCGTGCTAAAACATAATTTATGACAAAAATCTCAAGAAATTACGTTGACCAAATTGAATTCCTCGCAATAGTCGGTTTTCAATAGGACTCTTCTGTTTTGGTTATTATGCTCAGGTGAGCAAGTCCCTGGACAATCTTAATGTGATTACAGTAACTAAGTTTATCTAGCCCTTAGTAGATTATTGTGATGCTGAATACAAGTAGGACTTTCCTCTGGACGTGCAAAGTGTGAAGAACTTTTAATTCTCTGCTCTTGTGCATGTCTTCACCTGCACACTCACCCCTCTGCCACTGACGGCCTTGAGAGAGCTTTCATCAATACAAGTGTGGTGCCTTTATATTTACAACTGGTAAGCAAATGTTCTGCAAGCGAGAGGAGGCGCGTGGGGTGCCATTACTATTCTAAAACGAAAGAATCTTTTTTTTTTTTATCATGAAAAAGAAATGCTCCCTCATTGTGCCACATAATATTGGGCACAGAGTCCTTGGGGCTCCTACTGACATCCTAATGCTCTTGGCTCTGCAAGGGGTAGTCTGGGTACCTGCTTGAAAGAGAAGCATGTGTTAAGTTAGAGGGTTGTTTTGTGACACTATTCCTGGGTAGATGGGAGCAGACATCTACTCAGTGCAGACAGGGAAACTTGACAGAGTAAAACAAGGACAAAATCCAATGTGGTGGAGCAGTGAGTTTTATTGGGGTTTCTTACAGGAATATGGATGCAGAGTTTTTTTTTTTATAGGAACAGAAATAACTCAAAGACAGCATGGGTGACAGCTCACAAAAGCTGGAAATCTGAATATACCATCTGTGTATAGCTCAACAATTTGGAGACTGTCCTTTTTTGATAGCTCATTTTGTCTGAACATTTTGCACACAGCTGATTATATGCATCTGGGGAGGGAGAGGGCCTAGTGAGTCTAGTTAGCTTTAGGGACTTCCTGAAGCTATTTTGAGTTGTTTACTTTCCATCTTAATGAGTTACCTGTAGGATGGATTGTTTACCTCTCCCTAGAACACTCTGTTGTCTTCCTTTCTGTAAATATTTTGTATCTTAATGAGTTTCTCTCCAAGATGGAGGTTAGAACCATGAACCTTCAACATGAAAGGGTGAAGGTAAAACCTACTTAGAACACTTAGACCTGCCTGTCAAGTGTATCCAAACTAGACCTGGATAAATGCAAACACCTTTAATCTTCATAGTACAGGTGCTTGTGCCTTCCTCACCTCCCCCAACCCCACTCCGCCACCCCCATTCTCCCATTCCCCCCACTCCCAGCAAATAGGACAACAATGTCTTCTTGAATTTCAGAATTTCTGCCTGGCTTAAAGAACAAGTGAAGTACTGGGAGGTCTCGGACCATCTGCTTGATGTGGTAGGTACAGTCAGCTGCTTCTCTGTTTGAAGGCTTAGGTTCCTTTATGACCAGCAGGGAGAACTTATCCTCCCTACTGGGTACTGTTCCCATTCAAGTACAACAGTGCTTGTGAATAGCCTTTAAAAATTTATGGTATATACAATGATGTATAACAGTGACACATTGAAATATGTTTGCAATTTTGAGTAGTCATTTCTTACATAACAATAAAATGAATTAATTCATGTCAAGATTAAATGTGTAGTTATGAATTTCTACCAGCACAATCGTGTTTTAATTCCTTTTTATTATATTGTTTTAATAGTACTCAAGATATTAACATTCAAGATTTATATATTTCATGCATAAATTATGAATGTAAATATATGCAAGCAGTATACATGTATAATATACGTCATATATATATATATATATATATATATATATATATATATATCCCCCAAACACTCATGAACAGGGATGATATACCTAAGTGTAGTAACAATTACTAATGTTCTAATAATTAGTACACACCAAATTCTGTGATATATCCATATATTAATTAACTCATTAAAAATTCATAATCAGTTTATGGGGTAGTTTTAATTTATATTTGTTTTATATGTGGATAAACTAAGATTTAAACAGGTTAAGCTGGTTCTTTTTTATTTTTTTTGGTTTTTCAAGGCAGGGTTTCTCTGTATAGCCCTGGCTGTCCTGGAACTCACTCTGTAGACCAGGCTGGCCTCGAACTCAGAAATCCACCTGCCTCTGCCTCCCAAGTGCTGGTATTAAAGGCGTGAGCCACCACTGCCCAGCTATTAAGCTGGTTCTTAATGAACAACTCCACTCATTTGTTAGGCAGTACTGTGTAGGACTATGAACTTAAGTTTGATTCTCACCTTTACCATTAAGAAGCAAGAGACTAACCTCAAGACTCAGCTATACCACTCCTGGGAATATACCTAAAAGATGCTCCAACATCCCACAAAGATGTGATTATTGCTCAACTATGTTCATAGCAGCTTCGTTTATAATAGCCAGAAACTGGAAACAGCCTAGATGTCCCTTAACTGAAGAATGGATAAAGAAAATGTGGTACATCTACACAAAGGAATACTATTCAGCTAGTAAGAACAAAGACATCATGAATTTTGCAGGCAAGTAGATGGAACTTGAGAATGTCATCCTGAGTGAGGTAACAGTCCCAAAAGGACATGCATGGTTATGTACTCACTTATAAGTTCATGTTAGCCATAAATAGCCATAAAATGCAGGTACCATGTTACACTCCATAGACCCAAAGAAGCTAAATAAGAAGGAAGGTCCAAGCAAGGAAGCTTGAATCTCACTTAGAAGGGGGAATTAAGGAGTCATAAGAGGCAGATGGAGGGAAGGAACTGGAAGGGAAGGGGTTGGGGAAGGGAATTGGAGGTTCAGGGTCAGGTGTGGGGAGGGACAGGAGAGATGTCCAAACGGTCATGAAAATGAATGGAAATCTGCAACTGATGGGGGTGAGGAAGTAGGAGCCATCTCCAGGACAAGACAGAGACCTGGGATAAGGGAGGTGCCCAAGAATCAATGGGGGGTGACCTTAACTGCCATTCACGCTATGTTGGGGATATGGAACCTGAAGAGGCCACCTTCTGTAGCCAAGTATGAATCCCAGTGGAGCAACTGGGATACCAATTTACCCACAAAACTTTCAACCCAAAATTTATCCTGTCTACAAGAAATGTAGGCACAGGGGATAGAGCAGAGACTTGAGGGAATTGCCAACCAATTAACCGGCCCAACTTGAGACCTATCCCATGGGCAAGCACCAATCTGTAACACTATCAGTGATACCCTGTTATGCTTGCAGATAGGAACAAGTTGTCCTCTGAAAGACTCCACCCAGAAGCTGATTCAGACAGATACACACAGTCATAGCCAAACAATGGATGGAGCTTAGGGACTCTTACGGAAGAATAAGAGGATTGCGGGTCCCAAAGGGGATAGGAACTCCACAGGAAGGCCAACAGAGTCAACTAACCTGGACCATTGAGGCTTTCAGAGTCTGAACCACCAACCAATAAACATACATAAGCTGGACCTAGACATCCCTGCACATATGTAGCAGATGTGCAGCTTGGTCTTCATGTGGGTCCTGCACAGCTGGAATGAGGCTGTTCCAAAAGCTGTTGTCTGTATGTGGGATATGCTCTAGCTGGGCTGCCTTGTCTGGTTTCAATGGAAGAGGAAGCACCTGGCCTCACAGAGATGTGAAGTGCCGTAGTTGGTGGATACGGGGGTGGGTGGGTGGGGTGGGGTATCTGCTCAGAGGAGAAGGGAAGGGAGGGATGGGGGAAGGATTATGGGAGGGAGTGACTGGGAGGGGGGCAGTGAGTGGGATGTAAAGTGAATAAGTAAAAAAATTAAATAAAAAAAAAAAAGAAGCAAGACTACAGGAAGACCCAAATGATAATTTATCTTAAAAATACTTTGTGATTGGAGACCATCTTATTTTCAGTCTGTGAAATTTTCAAGTGCCAAAGCCATCATTAGAGGCAATATGAATAATTTGGCTTTCCTGTTTGCTATGGAATTTAAAGTGTGGTCAACATATGTTTAGGTACAAGTACAGCAAAGATTACAGTCAGTCTCTGAGGCATTTCTTACAAGTGTAAGTAGAGTGTAAATGCTCAAGGAAACTCATTCTGATTATTACCAGTTGCTTTAACTGTATAACTGATTTCATAGAAACATTTTTCTTCAAGTATGTCATGACATTTAGCCCTATTTACCTCCTGTAACCTCTCCTTTATTCCTCTTCTTATTCCAATTGCTTGCCTTCTAGTCTCAGATAATCTTGCTTCAATTTTTATTTCATATATAAATGGTTTTATATAAATTATATATATATATATATATATATATATATATATATATATATATATATATATACACACACACACACACACACACACATGCACATAAAATCAAGGGTACGCAGACGAGAGAAAGCATAGCATTTGTCTTTCCTCATATGGGTTATTTCACTTAATAGAATGGTCTTCAGTTGCATCTTTTTTTCTAACAAATAACATGGTTTCATTCTCCTTTATGGCTGAGTAGGATGCCATTGTGTAATTGTCTTCTTATCCCTTGATGATCTGTGGGTTGACAAGCTGATTCAATTGCTTAGTTATTATAAATGGCCCTGCAATAAACATGGCTGTGTAGGCATCAGTAGTGTGCTGACTTACTCCTTGGGGGTATGCTGTGAGGTGTCTTTAATGGTTTTAGAGTCTCAAGTCTTTAATAAAAGGAAAACAGAAATTATAAAATAAGAGATGGTAGGGGAATTTATAGATTATGGGGGAGGGGTTAGAGGGACCAGAGGCTTCTAATAAGAGAATCTAATCAGAGGATGAAATAAGGTTCCTGTAAGGACTTCAAAATCAAATAAAAAGATAAGTAAATACTTAAAGCCTGCAGGGCCACTTTTAACTTTCTAGGGGTATAGGAGAAGTAGGCCCAAATGCCTACCTGTTATAAAAGGAAATGCAAATGAAGAGAAAGCATGAGATGCCCTGGAACAGACAAAGCCAGCAGTTCTGAAAGCATCTTTACTTGTTTGATTTGCAAAAGTGAAAGGAACCATTTTTTTAAAAAAAGATGATGTTAGTAGAAATGAAATGTAAACTCAACCATTTATAACCCACTGAAGAATTTACAATCATGAACTAGAGGCCATATTTTGGGGGGTAGGTTTAGGGCAGACTGAACTTTGGACCTGTTTACTTTTTAACAATGTTACAGACAAAGATTTGGAAGTTCTACATAAAACTAATAAGACTTTCCATTCAGTTATATCCTTTGACCCTGAAAGGTATAGCTTCATCCTAGTCTGGAAGGCCAAGTTTAGAGCTGGAAGCAGTCAGTTCCTTTAGGCTCACTGCTGCAATAGGCCAGCACAGGGATTGCTGATTTGGCCACCTCTCTGGTCACAAACCTTTGCTTTCCATCCTGACCTCCCACAATACCCAGCAGGCACTGTCTTCATGGGTGTGGTAGACAGCTCCATCCATATGGTCCCTCCCCATCCAGATCTTTCTTGGCTAATGGTCCTCTGGCAAAATTGTTTTGCAGGATGCTCAGAGGCAGACTCAGGGAGTTCTACTGCTGGGGCTGCCAGGACTGAAGTCTGGAGGCAAGAAGTGATCTTCCTCATCTGTGTGGACTGTTTTCTCTAAGGGAAGGAACACTGAAGAACAGGGCCAGATATGTTCTCAGAAAGCAGTATGTTTTTTGTTTGTTTGTTTGTTTTGCTTTGTTTTGTTTTTTTGATTCCATGGCTTGTGGGCTAAGAATGTTCACCTTTAGGACTGAAGGTGGTAAAGTGGCTTGTTCCTCAAATGTGCAGACCTGAGTCTGATCCCTAGCACCCATAAATACAGTGATATACACCTGTAATGCCAGCACTGGGGAGGTGGAGACTACTAGTCACTTAGCCTATCTAAGTCACTGAGTTTCTGGTTCAGCATGAGACACTGTCTCAAAAACTAAAGTGAAAAAACAAATGCACTCACATATACACATGTACACACATGTACACACAAACAAGGGAGGAGCTTGAGAAAGATGCCTGACATCAGCCTCTGTCTTCCACATGCACCAGAACACATGTGCATGATCCCTCCATATGCACACAAACATGTATATGCATATGCAAAACACACACACACACACACACACACACACACACACACACACACACACACACACACACGTAGTTTTAACAGGTCCCTATATAGTTCTGACAGTCTTCCTCTAGGATCTTGGGTTTTTAATGAATTTTATAGTGGGGTGTGTGTGTGTGTGTGTGTGTGTGTGTGTGTGTGTGTGTGTGTGTATGTGCACATTCCTGTGTGTAAATGTGTGTGTGCTTACCAGCATGTGCTGGTAAGAGGATGACCTCAGAAGTATGTCCTTACCTTCTACCTCATTGTTCACCTCTGAGTACACCAGCCTAGGTGGGCAGGGAATTCCTAGGGATTCTCCTGCTTCTGTAGCCCATCTGCCTATAGGTATATTGGGGGTAAAGACACTGGTATTTATTATCTGGCTTCTATGTGGTTTTGGTGATTTGAATTCAGGCCTTCACACTTGCATGGCAAGAATGTTTACTCATTGATCAACCTCCCCAGCCCTTTGGGAGCTTGGTGGTAACTATTCCTCCAGGCATAGGACCAGAAGAGAGTCCCTTGCTGCTGAAGTTTGCAGGTAAAGAGCATATGAAATGTGAAAGTGTGCCTGGGGCAGGAATGACCTAGAGATGAATGGGGCCATCACGTGCCTGTAGTTGACCCCACACTTGTCCCATGAAAATGAAGTCATGTTTCTTAAGCTCTGAACATCAGGAAGTCACTGTGGTACTGGCTCATCTGCTCAGTGAGTTTGTCCTAATGTATCTATGTGGTGATATTTTTATGTGGGACTACATCATTCCAGCCAAGAGGGTTAAATTCTAGACCTCAGAGTGAGACATCTTCCTTTCACATTGTCTTTACATAGCAGCTACAATCATGAATCTAAAATTGGACATGTCATGGCTCTTACATCCCTGAAGTCACAGTAGCTGTGGTTGTCTAGAGAAGATAAGTCAGCTGACATTCCAGCACAGATTGGAGAGGCACTCTTCAGACCTCATCCCTTGCAGAGGAAGTTGACGGCTGTCACAGGACAGAAGGAAAGCCACTCTTCTTAGAGAATGTGGTCACTGGTAGGTTATATGTTCCAGTACCTGGCCCTGTTCCCATGCACATATGAGAGGGATTAATGTGGTGGCGCATGCCTTTAATCCCAGCACTTGGGAGGCACAGACAGGCAGATTTCTGAGTTCGAGGCCAGCCTGGTCTACAGAGTGAGTTCCAGGACAGCCAGGGCTATACAGAGAAACTCTGTCTCGGAAAACCAAAAAAAGAAAAAAGAAAAAAAAAAAAGAAAGATAAAAAGTAAATGGCATGAATTTGGGGGCAGGGTGTGTTGGGAAGATCGGGAGAGGATTTTGAAAGAGTTGGAGAGGGCACATATGTGAAATTCTCAAAGAATAGAGTTTCGAAGCACACAATAAAATCTGCTAGAACCTATGTGGTATCCCACACACATTTTTCCTGCCTTAGAGTTTTTCACTTTGTTATTCTATCCCCATACCTTGGCTCCAGCTGACCATGGTAAGCCTCCAAGCTGGTACCTTTAATAATCAAACCCAGTGGATCAGGTTGGCCAGTAATCCATACAGGACTCATCTGATGAGTAAAAAATAACATGTTTAGGTTCTTCCAGGAACTATCTGTTTACTCTGCTTCAGTGGCAAGAATTACATTAAGGCCAAACTTATCTGGGGAGATCGATACTAAATGGATTTATTTAGCACGCACAGGAGAAAACGGCAGCAGTGTGTGTTAACCTGATGACATTTCATGCTGTTATTGAAAGTTCATTATTTAACTGATGTCTGTGCACAAGAAGGCTGAACTTTGAAATATTAGATGTTCTGACTGAAGCAGAGGTTGTAGCATGAATCTAAACATTTGGTCCTTCTTTTTTTTTAATCATGCAGTGTATTTCTACACATGAATGGTGTGCTTTAAGGTTCGGGCTGCACAGATTTCTTCACTCTTCTTTCTGTTGTTCCCTGGAGTCTTGGCCCATGATTCTAAATTTCTTGGAATGACTTTTCCACACACACACACACACACACACACACACACACACACACACACACACACACACACATGAAACACGCACACAATCTATATTTATCTATCTCTATATCTATATTTCTCTCTCTCCATCTATCCATCTATCTATC
>CM052711.1:65506271-65508771 GCA_028551405.1 Uromys caudimaculatus | reverse complement strand
TAAAAATTAACATTAAGTTGAATTGTAATAATTTCACAGCTCCAAATATACTAAATTTAAATATGGTGTAGGTTTTGTTATTGCATATGAGCTAGAAGCATGTGGAGTTTATGCTTAATCTTATATTTGAAAGTGCTATTATAATAATAGAAATGAAAGATTGGTGATCTCAGTAATGTATTTCATTAAAAGTGCTTCATATATTCCTGAGAATGTCCCTAGAATCTAGCTTATTTAAAGCACAATATTAGCTTAGAACTTGTTAAAGCTAGATGCCTAGCATCTGGCTAGGCCTGCTAATTTGGAAATGCTGAAGTGGAAGCCCAGCACCTGAGTTTGTTCACCATGGTACATGTGCAAGCTTAAAAAAAATGGTTTACTTTCTGGAAGCACCAGTTAGTGGATTGAAGAGTAAAAGGAGTACCTGACTTTGGGAGAGAGAGGCATTGGGAAGGTCTGGGAAGATGTGGAGGGGAGAGGGTGGGATCAAAGCACAATATAGCAGACGGGATGGAAAGAATGCCTGAGGCAGAAGGTGGGGAGGACGTCTGTAAAATTCTGTTCTCTATCTCATAGGGTTCTTGCACATGTGAGCTCACTGCAGCTGTAGTTACCTACACAAGACATGCACAAGAACAAACCAGTTAAATATTACAACATGGAGTTGTGGAGCACTCCCAAGGCCCCATCCAAGTAGTTGATGAGCTCCTAGCAGTTGATGACTGTTGGGGAAGGAGAGTCAATTTTCTTCAATAGTGTGGCCACAGACAGTTTCCCCATGCTGCAGCAGATGACTGAATATTCATGTGCGCATGGGCTGCACTCACTGGCCTCTGTGGTTTAAAAAAATAATTAAAATTATAAAAGAAGGACATGAAGTTGGGGAGGAGATATGGTTGGATTCCTGTATATGTGTGTGTATGTGTGGGGGGGTGATAGGTGGATGTGATAAAGATACTTTTTATACATAAATGTACTCATTAAAATTATGATCATCCTCCCTCTCCCCCCCAGTCACCTTCCCAATGTCCTCAATTTTGCTGTCAGCATTAGCACTCTCTATTGACTAAGGAATTAATTATTTCACTCAATGTAATGGTCTTCCCAGGTCCACCCATTTACTCACATATTTCATGATTCTGTATTTGTTTTGTTTTTTTTTTTACAGCTGAATAATATTCCGCCATGTATAGCACTACATTTTAATTATCTATTCATTGTCGAAGAACATTTGGGTTGTTTCCATTTCCTATTTATTGTGAATAGGACAGCTATGAACATGACTGGGCAATTATCTGTGGAGTAGTATGTAAAAAAAAGAGGCTGTCTTCTTCAGAATAAGAGGAAAGAGCATGGGGCATGTTGGAGGGAGAAAGCAGATGGGAGAAAGTGATGTAATTCTATTTTAATTACAAATATTAAATATTAAAATATATTGACTTATAGTGGGTACCATAACTGTGCAGTAAAATCTGTTTCTTCCTTCAATGAACGGCATGAAATAGATTAATAGAGAGTTATTCATTACTGAAAAATAATTACACATACTTTTAATGTTTGGGAATGGATCTGTCTTGGTAGATGATCCTGTTTACCAGTTTCATGGTATCTGGTAGAAAGACTCTCACTTTGGGAGTGATATTGAGGAAAACAGGAAGGGTCTTATGTTGGCTGGACAGTAATAGCCGCAGTCAACTTCGTGGAGCTGCAGTGGCAATGAATTGATGTGATATAACTTTTAATGAGCACATTTATGTATAAAAAATATCTTTATCACATCCACCTAGGGTCCACTAATGGTGTATCCATGGGGACAAGGATGTTGTCCCTGGACTTTTCTAGGGTTGGTTCTGACTGTGGCCTTGGCTGCTTAGATTTTCTATTTTTCACCTATTTTCCATGTTCAAGTTCCCAGGCATTTAGCCAAGTCTGTCACATTCTCCGGATCTATTTACATCCATTCATTCTTTGCTGTGTGTTGTTTTTTTGCAAAAATTAGTCACTTATACTTTCTCATGCTCATCAATAAGAAACTGACCTCCTCTCTAGAGTCAGCTTCTTATCACCTTCTTTCCATAAGAGCCTAATGACTTCACGACAATCCCAGAGCAATAACCACCTGGCAAGCACGTCATCTCATTTTGAGCTAATCACTGTCTCCAACATATCATATATCCCATACTATTTTATCTTTATTTATGATATTTGTGTGTGTGTGTGTGTGTGTGTGTGTGTGTGTGTGAACATATTCCACCTACAGTGTTGGATAAAATCCTATTTGCGTTCTTCTGAAAGACCCCTGAACTGGGGAGACCCTCGCTCAAAGTCTCGGGATGGCGCGACCCCCCAAGAACTCACGAAAGACCGTCCTTGCTGCAATCACACGAGGTTTAATTCAGGAGCGGCGGCAGAAGGACCGCGGAAAGGCCAGTGCACTGGGGTCGACCACGTAACCTACGCAGAGGCAGAGGAGTTCGACCCCTGGCAGCTGAAGTGGGGG
>CM052711.1:65445389-65505771 GCA_028551405.1 Uromys caudimaculatus | reverse complement strand
CTGGCAGCTGAAGTGGGGGGTATTTAAAAGAAGAAACATCCCCAAGGCAATGGAGGAAATACAACTCAGGAAAAGGCTCATAAAACAGAGAGTTTTACAAAGCAGGGGGTGGGGAACGAAAGAATTTGCATTATGGGGAAGTGAGGTTTGTGCTAAGCTATTTACAGGTTGGTGGCAAAACGTTTCTGGTTCCTGAAACATTTTGCCTCTGGTCCTGTGGCCAGGTCAAAGTCACCCGTAGGAATGTAGCTGGGTGGGATTTTTGCCTGGGGAATGTAGTTTCTACTCTTGGCCCTGGGCCAGGTCAAAGTCACCCATTTCTTAGGAGAAAGAATGTCATTGCCTTCCTCATAAAAGGGCCAGATCTTACACTTCAAGTTTTTGTAATTATTGCAAGCATTAATTTCTCATTGTCTATAATTAGATACCAATTGATGGCCTACTTATATTAAAAAAAGACTGTTGAAATATGAAACTACTCAGGTGTTTAGAAAAATAATTGATTGGAAAAAAGTAGAATCTCCTTTAGTTAGTAAATCAGTAGGAACAACCTGGTCCATCATTTTGTAACTGATACTGATTGATAGCCACTTGAGTATTTATATGATAGAGACTCTGTGATTGAATAAATGATCATTTTTGAGCATTATGACTTGAGGATAAAGATTGTTGTAAATGGAACCAACGTATGGATAAATCTATGAGGACAATTTGTTTTCTATACAGGCTAATTTTCAGATGTTGGTGGACCTGTCAGGATGTAGGTACCCTCTCTTATCTGTGTAGAGGTCATATAATTTTTGACTCTGTCAATACATAGGCACAAGAGACTAAGAGACTTCAATTCATATAGTCCCTCATTTATGACACCTCCTATTTATCTACTCTCCTTGACACAAAAATGAAACAGTTTTAATGACTGGAATGACTCAAATTGCACTACCTGGATTGAAGCTAAAGTATAAAAAGAATTTTAAAAAGACAGGACAAACTCTGGGTCTGTGAACTTGAGGCATTGTTGAACCCATCAGCTCTGATTCTTCCGCATGGAAAATTCATAACATAGAGACAGTCAGATGATGTATTTGTGATGGGTCAACATAGACTAAGATACCATGATGATTAGTTTCAATTGTCAATTTGTCATAATCTAGAATCACCTGGGAAGAGTCTCAAGGAGGGATTGTCTAGATCAGGTTGGCCTGTGGGCACATCTGTGGGGGATTGTCTTGATTCTGTCAATTGATTGGAAAAATCCAGCTCATCGTGGGCAGAAACATTCCCTATGTTTGGTTCCTGGACCATGTAAGAGTTGGGTCAAAAAGGGGGAAAGTGCAGGTATTCATTCTCTTCCTGCTGTTGATTGTGGGTCAGTGTCACTATCCCCTAAAGCCAATGTCACTTTTCTACTGTATGGACTGAAACTTGGAACAATGAGCCTAAGACATTTTTCTTCAGGTTGCTTGTTATCAGGTTATTTTTACCACAGCATCAGGACAGAAAATTAGGACATATACCATCGGTGGTCTTGGGATTTGTCATCTGAACTTACTGATACTGAAGACAATACAAGAGTCTGCTGACTCTATATTGTACAATAAATCTGCTTCGTGGCTTATTTAGTCTGGGTGCTAGTACATGCTGGTACTGGTATGCAGATGAACAAACAGTCCTAGGAAAGCTACTAACTTGTACATAGTTGCAGTTGTTGTAAATGGGGGAGCAGAGGATCGAACCCAAATCAATATGAGATATAGATGCTCCATTATCAAGCCAGTGAGGCTAGGAAGGAAGCTAAGTGGGCAAAGTGTGAGGACCTGAGTACTAGCCATAGAACATATAGAGGAAAAAAAAAAAAAAAAAGCAGGCACGGTCACGGTGGCAGAGACAGATGGATCCCTGAAGCTCACTGAACACCCAGACTAGCTACTTGGTGAGTTCTAGGCCAGTGAGAGAGTGTCTCCAAAAAGAAAGAAAGGTAAAAAAAAGAAGAAAAAAGATACGTTTTTGAGGAATGAACCTTGAGGTTGTGTACACGCATGTGTGTGACACACACACACACACACACACACACACCACATGCAGTAATAATGACACTATGTAACTTCTCTAAAGCTCAGCGATTATATGATATACCCTCTTCACCCTAAATGTAGGCTTCAGAAAACTTATTTAAGAAGCAAGTATGAACCTGATGATTTTATCCTTACCCCAGGACACTATATCTCCACTTAGAAAGTCAATAAATTATCCACACCACCCACTGCCTGTGTTGGGCTGAAATTCTAGTCAGAAAGTGTATAGCACAGGGTCCAGGATCAGTGGTGGGCAACTTGTTGATGAGTACAGAATACAGAGGCTCTTCATCAGAGCCCACTGCTTCCACTCTTGCTCTCAACAGAAATAAAGCTTGAAGAGCTCACGCCAAAAGGCTGATGTCAGACCATCAGCAACTCCGTCACAAAATTATCCTAACCCCTTCTAGCAGGGAGCTCGGCTCTAGGACAAATATATGGGCATGTGATGCAGTGGGGCAGATAAACAAATCTAAGCATGAGAAGTCGAGAGCAAGGAGGGCAATGCATGCTTAGTGCTTGGTCAGTACTGAAGGGAGGAAATAGGAGACTAAAGTATTTAAATGTGAAGGATCCATGTAGGCCAAGGTGATTAGAGAGAGCGTGAAGGAGGAGGCAGAACTTGGCCGGATCTTGGCAATAATCATGGCACCAAAGGTGACATTAGAGATCAGTGCATGACCAAAGTGCTGCTGAAAGAGTGGTTTGAAGGTCATGGATGGAGACAGCCATGAAGGTCTGGCATCTAAGATGAGAGGTCTAGAGCTTATCCTGGAGGAATGGAGCTTCCAGAAGGACCAAGGAAAATGATGACCAGCAGAGAGATAGGCAAGGGGGGCTCCCAGGGACTGAGTAGACTAAGCTCACTGTGACCATGTCCCTGGCAGCTCTCTCCAGCACAACTTTACTGCTCCGTAGTAGATCTGTGAGCATCTTGAACTCATGGTGATTTGTTCTGCTTTTCTCCTTGATGCTTGGTGGAACAAAAGAGAAACATTTCACTACTTGTTTTGCTACCATGGTTGCTATAACAACCTGATTTCTCTGATGTCTGTGTTTCCCAAACACTGTAGAGGTGACTAGGCACTCCCCTCTCCCCCAAACAGAGTCTTATGTAGTTCAGGATGGTGTCAAACTCACAGTGTAGTAAAAGATGACCTTGACATTCTTATCCTTCTTTCCAAGGGCTAGGATTAATATTTTGCTACCATGCCAGCATATATCAGTGCGGAGAATGAAGCCAGGGTTTCATGCATGTCAGACAAGCACCCTATCAGCTGAGCTATGTTCCTAGTCTCTAGCATTGTTTTTCTTGAATGACATAGCTACTCCCAAGAAGAAGGAGGCTACCTCCCCTCACTGAACCTTCTTCTCACCTGGGGTCTGCTCCTTACTGAATACCTTGTGAAACAAGGCTTGAAGCTTCTAATTTTAGATCTTAAACCTGTGACTGACTCCAGGTCTGAACTTAATATCTGAGCTAACCATTACTTGCACTCCTAATTACAGTGATTTCTTAGAACCTTTTGGGGAAAAATAAAAGCCTTCAAAGAATCCCACACAAATTGGCTCCTGGCAGTTCTGCGGAGCTGTCCATCAAATATGCTCAGATCTAGGTGTTTACAGAATCTACCCTACAGAGAGAGAGAGAGAGAGAGAGAGAGAGGGAGAGAGAGAGAGAGAGAGAGAGAGAGAGAGAGAGAGAGAGAGAGAGAGAGAGAGATGGATCCTGGTGAGGAGGAGGCAGGACTCAAAATGCTTTGTCTACCAGCAGGATGGGGCCTTAGCTGGGTCTGCTGTGGCACAAACAGGGCTTCCTTCTCTCTGCTTCTGGACCAGTGATTTCTGGGAATAAAAGGCCTTTCTTGTCTCAGTTTGCAGCATCACTGAAGTGTCTACATCTAAGTGCATTGTGAACAGATTCTTCCAATCACAACCAAGTCAGCCCCATCTTTAGTGGGATTCATCTGGCAATACCATCTTAACTGTTTCTGAAGCTAGGGTTTTTAATTAGACTTCGGATTAGTAAATTCTGTTTGGGTAACTAGGAAGAGGAAAAACAAAACGAAATAAGCACGGGGGAAAGTAAATACATGAGGATTCATGTGATCCTCTGATAGAGCTTTTCCTGTCAACTATTAAGGGATGGGGAGATGGTTCAGTTGGTAAAGCATTTGTGACACAAGCATGGAGGCCTGAGGCGTCCCCTCAAGATCCACCTAAAGGCTGCAGTGACATGGACTGTAATCCCAGTGCAGAGGAGGTGAAGACATGGCCATCGTTGTGGCTTGCTGGACAGCTAGTCTATTCAAATGGGAAAGCTCCAAGTTCAGTGAGAGACCCAGTCTCAAAAATTAATGTGGAGAATGATTGTGGAAGACAGCGGATATCAATCTGTGACCTTTACATGCATGCACGTACTTAGACATATGCAACCTACTGACTTTGGCATCAAAATAAATATTTTCCCAGAGTCTGGTGTTGTTTGGTATATGATCCACAGGGCACTGTATTTTCTCCATTTTCTCCAAGCAACTTCCTTGAGGCCCTAGAACACCATTTGCTCTGGTCTTTCACATGCAGGATCATAACTGCAGATTGGCTAGAGTAGTAGTGTGTGTTTATATCAGGGGTGCCATTAGGTTTTATAGACCTCTTGCTGGGTTCCATTAAGCATCTACCACCAGGATGATGAGGTAGTTTATATTCAGTAGGAAGCTGGGTCTCAAAATTCCCTGAGTATTGATTTTACCAGAAAAATGTTCTGATTTACTTCAGAAGTTGGTTCTCAATTGTTTAAGATTCTTTGGGGGGACATACACATGATTAAAGACATAATAATCAGAGCCTTCACCTACTCCTGTACTTCTTAAGCATCCAACCTTCTGGATACCATTGCTCAGAGACTCACATGGCCATGTGATGTCAGCATTTGCATTTCAGAAAGACTCTACCTAGAGACTTTGCCCAAATATTAGTATGACAGTGCATGGGTTAGGTGTATGTGTGTCCCAGTGTTAATTCTTAGCTGGTTGTATCTCATGTACTGTTAATATTGGAGTCTCTGTGGCCTTGTGGGACTTAGGCATACAGAGGCAGACAAACTGAGTCTATTTAAGGAGAAATATTTTTATTAAGAGTCTGGTTAACAAATCTAGGTATTGACAGAAGATCAAAGAAGTAAAACCAACTAGAATTCCACTCTGTTTATCCTAAATGCAAGAGAGGACTTGGGGAGAGGGTAGGGATATTGTTAAGTAACTTAAGCAGTAGATCCCTGGGTCTCACTGACCAGCCAGTCTAGCCTAATTGGTGAGGTTCAGGCTAATGAGAGATGCTGTGTCAAAAAACAAGTTGGACAGCATCCTAGGGAGAGAAGATGTAGTTGACCTCTGACTTCTGCATGAATACACATATATACACATCTACCCATACAACACATACATAACACACAAGCACGTGCGTGTGCACACGCACGCGCGCGCACACACACACACACACACACACACGAGGTGACAGAAAAATTAGGTGTTTTAGGTCAGGGTGTAGTACACATTTCTCTGGGGCAATAGTTTTTGGGGTTGAGTGTTTTCAGGTACTGTAGACTTGATAGCATGCTTCTGCCTGAGCCCCATCCCCATAGTTTCTGGTTCAATGGATCTAAAGTAAGGCATGAGAAATTAAATTACTAACATATATCCAGGGGATACATCTGCTTCTGGGCCCAGTACCACACTTTATCGATCATTGTCCCAGGGCTGGGAAAGGTAGGACAAAGGTCACATATAAAAGGGTAATTATTTCAGAAGCAATGAGTTTCTTCAGTTCAGACGTCCTAAACATGGGTTGAGGCTGATCCTGCCTGAAGACAGAGGGAGGAAGAAAGGGAAGAAGAAATCTACGTAAGAAAAAGTTGGCTTTTGCAACAGGAAATGAAAGCACAGAGGCAGAGAGAAGCTTTTTTCATCAGAGGAGTTGATGTGTGGAGACTTGGCTGAGGTGAGCAGGTCTGTGATGAACCACATAAGCTTGAGCTCTGTGAGAGGTAAGAACAGCAAGACACCAGCAGTCTTGTGGACAGACTAACTGGTTAGATGACTAAGCTACAAGTTTCTAGAGGATAGAAAATCCAGACCCACTGAGCAGAGATGGAGTCAGCTTATAAAGTGGGTCATGGGACTGGGGAGATGACTCAGTGGGCAAAGTGCTTGCTGTGAATGCAAGGATTGGCACCTGGATCTCCAGTACCCACATGAAGTGTCAGATGGGTAGGGTACCTATCTGTAATCCCAGCATTTGGAGGGAGGTGGAGATGGAAGATTGCATCTTTAATTTTTCAAACCTTATATTGATGGTACTTAAACACATTAACCTCCCTTTTAGTCCACCCGAGGTAGAGGGAAAGAAAGGAACGGGGAAAAGTGGACCTGTTTAGAAAGGTTCTCTGGAGCAACTCTTCATCTGTGTTGTCTGAAAATTGGCAGTTCAGTCCACAGGTCAGCAACAGCAGCTCAATCCACTCATAAACACCTTACAGATACAACAGCAGTCCAGTTTGATAGAGTTGGGATAGCAAACACGAGTCAGCAGCGGTGGCACGACCTAGCAGAGACAGCCAGGCCTCAGCCTCAGCTCAGGTCAGTAGGAGGGACCAGCAGGAGCACCAGGAGAAGTTCTCAGCTGTGCCACGGACTCGAGATCCAAATGTTACACAGCTAGCTGTACTAGAAAGCCAAGCTCTCTCCATCATTCTGTTGAGTACTGTTTTTACCCACCGAACAGCACATTTTCTCCACATATGCCTTGCCTCAATGGGTCCGGCCTCAGCATGTGTGTCCAACCAGCTGGAGTCCACAGAGTCCCAACAAACCGTACTCAACTACAGAATATAAGACAGATGTGTTGTTAACAAAATATCTTTTATCATGTCTTTTCATGTCTTTACTTTAACAAAACATCCTTTCTCCCGTGTCTACTTTAATAAAGCATTTCTCCACGAGTCTGTTTTAGTCTTTCACCTGTGTCCACTTCAAATACAAAACCAAAAACAAATCCACTCCTTCACGTGTTTGCCCCAACAAAACACCATCCAACACAATTGTCTTTCCAAAAAACCCCTTAAATTTCCACTTTATAGGATCCTTGGGGCAATGTGGCTAGCTAATCTAGGGGAGTCGGTAAACTCTGGGTTCAGAGAGCCTGCCTCAATATAAATGTTGTAGGGTGGTTGATGGAGCCATCTAATGCCAAGCCCTGCCCTGAACAACACATGTGCACCCTCACACATGCAAGCACATATGTGTACATGCATTCATAACATACGCAAAGACATGTTTATACACACATACATAACACACACACACACACACACACACACACACACACACACACACAGAGCAATAAGTAGGTCAGGTCTAAGACAAAATACTCAGGTAAAATCACACAAAATTTAGAAAGGGCTGGGAAGGTAGCTCAAACTCAGAATTCATAGGATCTGGAGAAGAATAAGAGCATTCTGCAAGAGATGCAGATGCTGAGGTACTCATGCCCAAGCTCAGAGGCAGGGCTGAGAAGCAAGTGCGGGTGGATGAGGGGAAGTTTATAACTCTTGACAACAGGCAGGTACAAGAACCAAAATTAAAAGGCAGTAATATGCCTTCAGATCTCGGGTATGTATTGATCCTTCAAAGCTGTAGAAACTGAAACTGAGCATAGGGGACCTGATGTACCAGGCATGTGGCCAGCCTGTTGCAACTCAGTCCATTGGAGGAGGCCTTGACACCCACAGTTATCCTTATATTCTCATGTAAGTCTCACAATGAGGCTTGGAAAAGTAAAATTTTGTGTTCAGGTTAATCTAATGGAGCCAATTCTTTTAGCCAAGGATCAAGAGTTATATTACTGTTATATTACTAGCTAATGCAGCACGACTATTGGTAGAGCCAAAACAGATCCGTTTTCAAGGTATTGAGGAAACAAACTAAATACAGTATAAAATAGATATTAGGTCTGTATTCACGTATCTATGTACCCACATACATATGCATATACTTACTGTCTTTCATGAATACACACACACACACACAAACACACACACACACACTTTCACAACTATTTTTATGTATAGGATTTTTATTGCTGTGATCAAATACCTGGCAACAATCATTTGAAGAGGAAGAGGAGAAGGTGGTGAAGGAGGAGAAGGAAGGAAAGGATGATGATGATGATGATGATGATGAGGAGGAGGAGGAGGAGGAGGAGGAGGAGGAGGAGGAGAAAGTTTATCTTGTCTCACAGTTTGAGGTGAGGTGAGGTAGGTGGCCACATTGCATCCAGAGTGAGACAGCAGTAAGAGATGACTGCTGGTGCTCAGCTCATTTTCTCCTTTTTGTTAAGTTCAGGATCACAGTCCAAGGAATGCTGCCACATACACCTAGAATGGGTCTTCTTGTCTCAATTAACATACTAGAAACTCCCTCATAGATGTGACTAGAGGTTTGTCTTCTAGGTGATTCTAGGTCCTGCCAAGTAACTCTATCATCAGTCTATCTATTTGTCTATCTATACAACCATCTATCTATGATCTGTCTGTCTGTCTGTCTACCTACCTATCTGGGTGATAAAGTCTGTCTGGGGTAGACTTGAAAAGACCTTGACTATTATACTCTATCTATGCTAGTTCCTATTTTCATCATAATCTCCAGGAGGGTATTTCTGTATTCATAGCCTACATTAGGTATACCAATCATTAATTAATTAATATTGTTAATTAGGTACATTGAAGAGACAGAGTAGTGATAGAGGAAAGCTTTGGGCTGTGGAGATTGGATGGTCAGGTCCATTCTCAACGCCACACTATTCTTGGTGTGACTGGATAATCACTGAACTTCTCTGTGCTCTGACTCCATTGCCTGTAAAGTTCTGTTAGTTGTATTCATGACATAAGCAACAAGTGACTAAAATATGCCAACTTTTAGTAGAGAGTACATTTTTAATTAGTATGGGCATGCCCACATGTGCTTATGCATGTAGAGGACCATAGGTCGATCTCTGGTGTCAATTCTTAGGAAATGCTGTCTATATTATTTTTTGAGACAGGGTTTCTCCCTGACCTGCAATGTGCTAATAGGCTAGGCTGGCTGGCCAGAAGCTCCAGGGATCTTTCTGTCTCCATCTTCCATTTCTGGGATTACAAGGACCTTAGATGACTGTTGAAATGTAGATTCTGGGTCTTAAACTTAGTTCCTCCTGCTCTCAAGGCAAGCACTTTACTGTCTTAGCTTTGTTTCCAGCCTTGCTATAGCTACATCAAATCCTTGGTTTTGGGAACTTTTTATAGATTGAGTTCCTCTGTAGCCATGGCTTCTCTGCCTTGATCTGCCCAAGCTACTGCCAGTGCCAGTGTGATAATTATCCCATGAACAGATTAGCAAGCTTCCAGCTCGCTAAATAAAAAGCAAAGATCATAGCTAGCAAGAGAGACTACTCCAAGAATGTAAAACAAATTCTCATTATTTATGAGTTGACTTTTAGGATATTTTGGATGTGAGTATAGAGAAAAGTAATAGAATTTTTTAGGAAAAGAAAAACCCTGATGTGTATAATTTTTGTATTAACAACAGGGCCATCTTACTTTAGGTAGATATAATACATTTGAGACACTTTCATCTCTTTCAAAGTGAAGCACGATGGGGCAGGGAAACTGAGGAGGGGACAGTCTTACTTTTCTGATAGAAACTGTACATAAGAGAAGTTGCAAAGGAACATTCTCTTGATGACCCACAGGAGAGCAAAGAGCAAGAACACCTGGTGTTTTGGAGGCCAAACTTTTAGCAAGGCAACTTCTAACAACATTTTGGATAATGGTTTTACTGAGAACTGCAGGCACAGGAGTACAGGATGTTAAAAATAACATCAGGACCCTCACTGGGTACTATTGATCACTAACGAATCCAGGGTTCCTACTACCCAAGCAACAAAGGTAGCCATCTTAGAGCATTTCTGTTTGCAAGAACAGAGAGTCATAAAATGAGCCAGCCATAGTGGGTGGGAGATGTCCTTGAAATGTCTTATTTTGCTGAATAAAGGACATCGACAAGTGTTTCTATCACACTGAGATTTTTTTTTTTTTTTTTTGCTATTTTTGACAAGCCACAAGGTGGGCCTAAGTCATAAGCTCTAAGTCACAATTTCTCTAGGAAATTTGGCCATGGCTACATCACTATCAACCATACTACTTTAACTCAGCCAAAAATTAAAATGCTTTAAAATGTATGTGAGAAGACTAAAGAATTGTGAGATAGAGGAAATGAACATTGAGCATCAGGAATACATTCTTTCTGTTTTTCTTTGAGTCCAGAAGCAATCATCCACGAGGAAAATATTCCATGGTAAAGTGGTCAGTAATTCTTTAAGCATTTTATTAAATGGTGAGTATTCATCTCAAAATAGTCTTATTGCTTTGCAAATTGCCTTCAGAGTTAGACCACATACAAGTAACCAATCTATGTATTTCTCTTTTTAAATGGTTCAACTCTCTTAAAACCATCGCCACTGAACCCTAACCCACTCCTTGCTTTGTTTAGGTTGACTCTGGTAGCCAAATCTTCCTTCAAAAGTATGATTTAACTTCATTAAAAATGCTCAGGAAAAATTATTTACAGATAAACAAGCCTCAACAATGGCTCATAAAACATTTACAGCAATTTCAACAGCTTAGAGATGAATATATCACATATATGTAATAAATAGATAATAAAAATTATAATACATTGCTAGGAGCCAACAAGGAGAAGCTAAAACTAGCAGGTAATCTTCCTGAGATGGTTCTGCCTTGGATTAAAATCTATAACAGATTTGTTCCTGCAGGATCAATTTTATTTTAAGAAAGATTTCTGCTATTAATATGCTTTTCATATATATATTTCATATATTATATTTCATATATATATATATTTCATATATATTTCACATATATATTTCACACACACACACACACACACACACACACACATACACACACACACACTCACTAGGTATTAGCCTACCCTTTTGGGCAGATTTCTGCAGAACTACAAAGATGTACTGTCTTGTAGTGATGTTATATAGACAAATAGATGAATTCTTAATTCTTAATGATGATCTTATAAGAATTCCTAAAATTATATTAGTACTTATTGAGCTCTTTTGTAATAAGACTATTAAGTCCTCTCTGATAATCAAAACTGCAATGAGAACTCTGCCAGTCTTCAAGTGTCACAAATTATTTCTTCTGAGGTAGCAAGCAATCATCTACAACTTAGATCACATTCCAAGAGGTTGTAAGACAATTAACCAAACATCATATAAAGGGAAGTAACAATTTACTATATGTGCAAGGACAGAAGATAAATATTTACTGGATTTATCTATACAAAATTCATTAATAACTTATTCACAAAAGTTATTGTTTTCAACTCTCCATGAACCTATAAAGCTGGTGACAGATGATGGATGTTTAGGCAGATAATTACTCCTAATGGATATGCATGGAAACATTCTCTGTTGTAAACTTATTCGATTTATGATTTGAATTTATGTGTAAACTTGTAGTGAACTTTTTACCATGTGATTATCTATTCTGAAAGATGTATAAGTGCTGAGGACAAAAAGGAAAAGCTGGACTCAAGAGGGAACTGTTTAGATAGAACTCAAGAAGAACTTAGAAGTGAAGGCATAACATTCGGAGTAATGAGATTGAGAGCAAGGGCATTATTGTGACATCAGAGCAGGAGGAAAGAACAAGATTGGAAGATTAGAAGAAGAGAGTAGAGATAATTTTTCATAGAGAACTTTTTGGAGAACTGAAGAACTTAGAAATAAAAGCTAAAACCACTTTTCAACGTGTCCCTTTTTCTTCCTCCAACTTCAACTAGCAGGCTGGAAGTTAGAGCAGTGCAGTTCCTGTGGAGATAGAAAAAACGTCATAAACATAGGCTACTTTACTTAATCCCTTGAGGTGCTTGCCTCAGAGCAACCCAGACAGGCAGGTCAGCTATAGAAGCAAAGTGACTTAGACTTAAGATAGGTAAACATTTTCTTATTAAACAGCAACCCTAAATATCTTGTAAGACCAAATATTACCTCTATGGATGTTCTTCCCTCCTGCTGCCTCAAGAAGAACCAACAAGAAAGAACACCTGGGGCTGGCCCCAGGCAATATATAGTATAACTTGCCAATGTGATGCTTTGAAGAGAGTGAATTTCATTGTTGACAGACTGGTGGGTGAGTTCTGGTGAGCATGGTTAAAGAATATTAAATCACATGGCCACAGACTCCTGTGTTGATTTATCTTTATCTATGATATGAAGTTACTTATGCTTAGACAGACTTATATGAGTATGTACTTAAAAAAAAATGTATGAGGTATGTTGTTTTGGTATGTATTTGTTAGTGTGAGTATGTGCCTACATGTCTGCATGTGCATATGTGTAAGTGCCTTTAGAGGCCAAAGGTCACAACCATGCTCCACCTTTTTGTTTTGAGATGAGGCCTCTCACTATACCCAAAGTTTTGTTGAATTTGTGAGGCTTGTTGACCTTGAGCTTCAGAGATCCACCTGTCTCTGTTTGCCCCATTGCTAGGGTTTACAGTGTATGTCGCCACACCGGACAGTGATACTTTACTGGTTATGCTATCTCCCAGCTCTTTGTCCCACATGAGTATTTCTTAAAACTCTGAGAGTTAATGTCCTGTATAGCACAATGATACATATGACTCAGGATTGTGTTTATTTTAGGGGTACCTTGTTCATTGTGATGCTTTACAAAAGCAGAGATGTAATTCAATACATAGTAAATTGCAGATAAATGTGAGTACACAGGATAAAGTCTACTCTACAGGTATTTTATCCTATATATCTAATTCACTGTATCTATCTATCTATCTATCTATCTATCTATCTATCTATGTATCTATCTGTCTATCTATCTATCTATCTATCTATCTATCTATCTATCTATCTATCTATCTATCTATGTATCTATCTATCTATCTATCTACCACCATCATCTACTTATCTATTACCTATCTACCATTTTTTTCTTTCTGAAAACGAGGAGATACTGTGAGAGGAAGATAAACATAAGGAGGAGGAGAAAGCAGATGAGTTAATTTAGCGTCTACAAGGGACATCTCATTCCAGAATCTGAAATTTTGGCTCTAAGAAATAATGTCTTCACATTTAAAAGTTGAGATTTCAGAAAGATTGCAGTCCATCTATGAACACCATAGAAAATTAATTCGGCTTATGCTTTATTTCAGAGAAAACATTTTAGACATCCCAAACTTAACTTATAGCTAATGGGGCAAACTTTACAAAGAATTAAGTTTCAAAGTTTTCATGGTTTTCCCTTTTGCAGTCAACAGTTGACTCCAAATACTTGCCAAGTGTCTTCCTTTGTCAGTGGAAAGGTCTATATACAGACAATCATTCTCACAGCCATATAAAAAGCCTGGCCAATTACCAACAATAGTACCGTTAATGTCAAATATTCCACCTTTTGACATTCTATCTTTTCTGAATATTCCCTTTGGTCTGTAAATGCTAATGCTCCTTTAATTTGTTAACAGAACCACCCTTTCCGACTTTGAATCATTAAATTAATTAAATTAATAAAAGTTAAAATCATATTACTATTAATAATATCACTATTATTTAATTAATTATAAAATAATAATTAATTGTGTGTGTGTGTGTGTGTGTGTGTGTGTGTGTGTGTGTGTGTGAGAGAGAGAGAGAGAGAGAGAGAGAGAGACATGTGAAGGTCACAGACAACCATTTGGATTCTTTTGGCTGTGAGTACCTTTACCCTCTGAGCCATCTTGATGCTTTACCCACTGATGCCTTCTTATCTAATTTACAATCCATGTCTCTTCAACTCTCTCTTTTTTTTTTAATAATACAGTTCCTAGAAAAAGTCCAGTGTGGCTAAATCCAGCTTGTTAACCATGGTGACCCTGTATACAAGTGAATGAAGAATATATCATCATCCCAACTTATCCCTTGTTAAATAATCCATTATAATGCCAATCTGGTCATTATTATGCTTGTAAGTCTAGCCACACTTCTCTGGTCAATTTCCTTTTCCGCCAATCAATATCTATTTTACGTCCTTCCACACTTCAATGTCTAAAGAGTGTTCTTCAGCATCTTATACTCATCTAATTTCTTCATTAGTGATTTTCACCAAGAAAATACCTTTCAGCAAACTTCTTGTTCAATTAAAAAGGTCATATTCCTTTCAATTCATTTATTACCAAGCAGCAAACAAACCATGTAGAAGGGGGTCAAGGTCAAGAATCTAGGTGATTAGATATACTGTTCATGTCTTATGTGGTCCTTCCCAGAGACCTTTGGTTTAGTTTAAAATTGTCTGTGTAGATTGAAGCAACTACAAGGCACTGAGAACACAGTGATCTTAGATCACTATCTTTAATATTTTTATGCATATGTATGCATACATGTTGTGTTGTATATGCATGCACATACATGTATGTGGAGACCAGAGGTCAATGTTGAATGCCTTTCTTGATTGTTCTGCCACCTTTTTTGAGAAAGGGCCCCTTGAACTTGGAGGTTATCAATTTGTCTAGAAAAAGTGGTCATAGAGCATAAGAAATTTTCCTAGCTTTGTCCCCAACACTGGGTTATAAGTATGTGACTTCATGCCCAGATCTTTGTATACATGCTTGGGGTCCAAACTCAAGATCACATGGTTAGGCACTCTACCAGCTAAGCCTATACCCAGCTCATCCCTCATACTCTTACCTGATAGATCAGTCACTCCAACACCCAAAGGTCTTCACAAATAGTGTCATTGGTTCCTACCTTCTGTCTATCTCCTAAGTCTGTACCTCCACTCCACTTGCCTGAGTACAAATTCTCTCTGCTCTTGCCTGCTGTGGGGCAAGTCAAATAAATCTATTTAAACAAAGAATAAGAAAATGATCTCTGCTGCTCACAGTCTTCTCATGTTTTTTGAACCACAGTTATAAGTTATGATGGCCCTAAGCATGCTCTACCAAGGCATCCTTTCCAAAATCATGTTGTCACTGTTTTCTGCTTTCTGCTCTCTGGACTCACTGTGATCTTATAGCTGTAAGACCAGGAAAAGTCATGTTTCTACTCCTTTTTTAAAAAAATTCCTTTTTATTGATTCTTTGTGAATTTCACCTCATGCATCTAATCCCACTCATCTTCCTTTCCCTTCATACCTGCCCTCAACCCTTGCAATTTCCCCACTAACAGAGAAAAAAAAATCATTGTAGAAGTCGTAGTATGCCACAGTGTGTCCCACAGTATAGACTCTTTTGTACACACTTCTTTGTGTGAAAGTATTCATTTCAATGATACTTAGGTCTGGCATGAGAGCTCTGGCTTCTTCTATCCTGTTAATACTGAAACCTCACTGGGACTTCTCTTGGGTATCCTGTTCTTGCCCTGTGTCATGGTGATCCTGTAGTTTTGGATCTGTAGGACCAGCCCCTTCATGCCTTACAACAGTTCATCGATGGGGTAGATGTTGGGAGGGGCCAATTCAAAGGCTTGAATCTGGGCTTGAGAGGTATCTGAGCTGGTCAGTCTACTGTCTTTCCCACTCTCATACCATTGGGGCCAGATCACCATAACCCTCACAACTGGGGCCAGCTCTACCCTGCTGCCCAGGTGAAATGTAGCGCCCACTCTTTTGACTTTTGCAGCTGGTGAGGGACATGGCCATTTTTCCCATTTTCATTACCCCAGGGCCAGGTTCTCCTGCCTGCCATAGATGGCAAGGGATGAGGTAGGGAAGGAGGGCATCTCTCTCTCTCAGACATGAGGCAGGGACTGCTCTTTTATAGTCCTGCCATTGAGGTTGGCTCACCTTTAACCCCCACATCTAGGACCAGCTCTAATGTGCTGCCCAGGTGAGGGGCAGGGACAGCTCTCCTGCCTGATGACCTTGGGGTCAGCACTCCTGTTTGCTGTAGGTGGCAAGGGAAAAGGGTGGGAAGCTCTATCTTGGTCATATCACCATATGGCACATGAGTTGTCACTCTTAATGCTCTTTTAATTATTAATTTTCCTGACTTAGATATTTCATATGCCCCACTTCTTAAGCATTAATACATTTACTCAACAGTGCTTAGAATAAAGAGGAGAATGGGATAAGGTTGGCTAATGGGGACCACTTCTTTTTACACAACAACAAAGTTTTATTTATCCTCGGGTTAGAGAAAGGCAAGCTCATGGGTGCCTCTCATTGGATATGCAGTCATCTTGAGCTTCTGCCATTCTCACTCAACCAGTCTCAGCTCATCCAGTCTCATCTTTGCCTCTACTGCTACCCTTCTTTCCTGCCCACAGTTTTAGGTAGTACCTGGCACTGTAGGTCATGTCAAGGAGCAGGGTGGAGTATCAGCAGAGCTGCACAACACAACGTGAGCAGAAAGAGATCTGCACTAGAGGCACCATCTTGTCTGTGGCCTTTGTACTGGAAGCATAGCTCAGGACCAAATTTTAAGTAGACACCAAAAGTTACTGCATGCCATTTTATAGTAGGCTAATATATTAACAATATTAACAATATATTAGCCTACTATAATATATTGTTTGTTTACAAAAGTTTGAAGGGAGGATTTGGAGTCTTTCCACTATAAAAAAAAGATAAGGCTTTAGAGGAAATTCATATCTTTTGTGTGTACATGTTTTTGTTTGTTTATGTACATGTGCATGTGTGCAAAGGACAGACACTGATGTCTTGTGTCTCCAACTGCTCTTCACCTGATTTTTTGTGACTGCTTCTCTGCCTGTACCTGGAGCTCACCAATCAGAATAAATTGGCTGGCTAGGAAGCCCCAACAACCCTTGAGTCTCAGCCTTCTTGGTGCCATGATTATAGATTTGCTCTGCTGCCCCTGTCATTTTTTGAAGGGTTCTGGGGAGGTGAGATGTACGTTTCCATGTTTACAATACAAGGACTTTACCAACTGAGCCATTTCTTCAGCCCACATATTTACCCTGAATTGAGTATTACTCAGTGTGCATTAAAACCTCACATGGTACCTCATAAACATGAAGACTTTTTGTGTGTCAGTTACAGAAGACCTTGATACTCAGATAACACCTCACCAGGTGAGTCTCTGCAGTGGTTTCAATATGCTTGGCCCCGGGAGTGGCACTATTTGGACGTGTGGCCTTGCTGGAGGAAGTGTTCCACTGTGCACATAGGCTTTAAGACCCTTGTCCTTGCTGCCTGGTAACCAGTCTTCTCCTAGCTGCCTTCAGAATAAGAGTTGGAACTCCTTGACTCCTCTAGCCCCATGTCTACTTGAACACTGCCATGCTCCCACCTTGATGATAATGGACTGAACCACTGAACCTGTAAGCCAGCACCAATTAAAGGTTGTTCTTTAAAGGAGTTACTTTGGTTCACATCAATGAAACCGTAATCCATTGGCAATTTACACAGAAGGGTATGGCACTTTCTATTTTTTTTTTCCACCTACTGATTTTCTTATTCATCACTACCTGATAGTATATATTTAATATTTTTTTAATGCTTTCTCTCCATGGAGATGTAAGATAATGACTATGAGAAAGAGCAAATTACTCACAGAATGTCTGTATAGAAGCTATAATCTAGATACTTGGTAAAATAGTCACAAAATAAATGCACATGTGATCAACATTCTGCCTAGTCTGGTTGATTTTTAATCAAAATTCATTGGCAACAATTACCTCTCTTTATTCTTCGTATGAATTTCTGAGGTAGCTAGTGCTAAGAGTTGAATATATTCATTTGGGAGGTATTCTGAAGTGTATTTTAAGGCACAAGGACCTGCCCGGGACCACATAGCTCACAGGCAGAGGCATATGTGTCATTGTGCTATACAAGACATTAACTCACAGGAGTTTATGAAATACACATATGAGGCAGGAAGCTGGGAAATAACATAGATGGTAAAGTGTTGCTGCCAGCTGTGGTGACACACACCTGAAACTCCAGCAATGGAACACACAAAGATAGGCTGTTAATGATACTATTATTGTTAACTGGCCTGGTGTTGTATACGGCCCAGGGAATGAGTATCTACATATAGACCTTCAGTTAGAAAAGGAAGACACTTGGCAAGTATTAGGAGCCAACCGTTGATTACAAAAGGGAAACCATGGACATTTTAAAATTGAATTCTTTGTTAATTTTAGGCTGGATGTCTAGTTTCACATTTGCATTCAGTTCCGATATTTTTTGCTAAGGGTCAGACATCATTAGGGAACGCATTTTAGTGAGCAGCCCCAGGTAACCTTGTACACAAAATGTTCTGAAATATTGGTTCACATGAAAAGAACTATTTCTCCCAACTGAATTTATTATGTTCAATAGACAAGATTTTCTAAATAAAGTGTCTGATTACAATTCCCATTTAGAGATGGGAACAAAAGGAAAAAGTATTACAGAATTTTAAACAATCATATAAATGTTAAGACACTAAGGAACAACATGGTCTCTGCTTAGCTTTTCTATCCTACCAGGAGAATTGAATGTACAAGCATTTTACCAGTCATTTCACTTCTAATTGTGGAAAAATGCTGTATGCAATCTGATGCCATCTCCGTTACCTTGCTCTTTGTTATAATAAAATACTCTGACAGAAGCAACTTAAGGCAAGAGGGGTTTGTTTTTGCTGGTAGTTGAAGGTATCATGGCGAGGAAATTGCAGCAGCAGCAGCCGGAGGCAGCCAGCTACATTGTATCTGTAGTAGTTGAGAATCCGAGTGATGGGAGTTGGTGCTCATCCTCTTTTTCCTTTGTATTCAGTTAGGACTCAAGCCCATGGAATGGTACCACTCACATTCAGGATGGGACTTCCTACCCCAGTTCATCCTCTCAAGATAATCCCAGAGGCACGCTGAAGGGTCAGTCTCCCAGGTTATCCTAGATCTCATCAAGTTGACGACTGTGCCCCTTAGCCACATTCAATCAGGGTCCACAGAATATTTTCTATGAGAGTATCTTCATAACTATGCAGTATGAATGGTGAATTGTTTTATATCACACTGAATGAAGGATTTGAAATTTGACACAAAACAACAGCAACTGGCAATGATTCTGCCATCAGCAGCAGTCTCGTGCCTGTACCCAAGATTTCCACGGTAGGCAGTGTGCCTTTCCACACTCCCAATAGCATTTGGACAAAGACAAACTCTCATCTGTCGTGGCCAAGTCACAGAAAGTGACACTTGAGGGCTGGAAGAGTTAACAACCATGAACTTCTGAGAGCAGTCATCTCACAGAACTTGTCACGGTGCTCATATTTGAAACAAGCTGTCCTTCCTTAGTACACAGCTTCTTATAGCTCCCAGTAGGCAATGATGAAAACCACATTTCAAACATCTGTCGTTCCTATGGTGTCATGAATATTGGCATCTCCTTTCTTCTCTTTAGCATTCACTTTGCAACTGATTGATGGATAGAAAGCAGTTAACACTGTAGAGCCAGTACAAGGGCCACCTTTAATGCTCTACAATATAATGTAGAAGATCCCTTGCCACTGAAGTAGACTTTTTAAGTTCTAATGAGTTTTAGTCTCTTACCATTGCAACGAATACATAATTAGCACAGGTTTTTAAATTTTATAACAAAAATGTAGCATTTACTAATTACAAATACAGGCTTATCGGTATAAAAGTATTTTCCCTGCCTTATCATATCTGGTCGTTTATTTTATTTTTATGTTTATTTTAAAACTTATATTCATGTGTATATGTGTGTGTGTGTGTGTGTGTGTGTGTATGTGTTTGTGTGTGTGTGTTCATGCTTAAAAAGGCCAGAAGAGGGTGTCTGATCCCCTAGAGCTGGACTTACAGGTAGTGGTGAGCTGGATATGGCTGAGAGGAATGCCACTCAGGTCCTCTGGAAAAACAGAAAGGACTTTTAACTGTTGAGCCATCTTCCCAGCCCTACATCTGAACATTTTGAGAGACAATAAGAAATTTCCAAACTAGAGTTGACCCAAGGAGTCTCAGTTTTAGTCCTGTAATGGAAGGAAAACTACCACTGGAAGTTTTATTTTATTTTATTTTATTTTATTTTATTTTATTTTATTTTATTTTATTTTATTTTATTTTTGGGGTTAAGGGGAAAGGCAACGAGACTATTGGTTGCTCTGTAAGTAGACATGCAAAATATTTGATATTCTTGGGGCATTGTTTGGAGTGGGGTACTTCTAGATTAATAAATCATTTGAGATGGATTTATCTATCTTGAAGGACTATCCTTCCTTACCTGAAATGTACATGTTAGGGAAAGATTTCAAGCCCAGGAGAGATATATATGTAAAACTTCTTGGGAATTTTCTGACCTTCCAGTCATGTTTTTCTAAGTTTCTTCTGGCCAGCTCTTTTCTTTACAGGTTGGGAGACAGAGGCCCAGAAAGAGGCTGTGACTTCTGAAGTCCTTCATGTGTTTTGACCCTTGTTCTCTACTATACTTTGGCAAAAACGTAAGCAAATATTTATTGCATTGCTTACAATTAAGCTTGACAGCATTATTAGGACAGAATTTGTGTTAATTAAAAAGTGGTAAAGCCATGCTAGCAGGCAGAGAAAAGGACCAACGATGTCTTCTTTCTAGCAACATTTTTTTATATATAAATCCCGGTGGTGTGTTCCTGCTACTTGCCCCAATGCTTTACATTCCTCAATGAAACACACACACAACACATGCACGCGCGTGCGCGCGCACGCGCGCGCGCGCGCACACACACACACACACACACACACAGCCTTTGTATTTTGATATGCCTTAATCAGCAGAATAGCTGGGCTGCTTCCTAAACTCCATGCAGTTAATCCATCCCTTGCTGCTGGTAATCCCAAGTTATTTTTTTTTTTTTAAAGAATTATTTATTTATGTGAGTACACTGTAGCTGTCTTCAGACACACCAGAAGAGGGCATCAGATCTCATTATGGATGGTTGTGAGCCATCATGTGGGTGCTGGGATTTGAACTCACGACCTTCGGAAGAGCAGTCAGTGCTCTTAACCACTGAGCCATCTCTCCAGCTCTAATCCCAAGTTATTACTTACTAAATCTATATTCTACCTGGCTGCTCTGGACCCAGAGGGCTGCCCCACTGGCCTGCATTCTCCTGGCTCCTTCACGTGCTGGCTATGCCTTCCTGTTCTCCACACTTTTCCGGCATGGCATCTTTCCTCTCCTTCTCTTTCTCCTTCTTCTGTGTTGGTGGCAGATCTCCTTCTTCTTCCTCTTTCCCTGGCTCCCAAACTGGGGAAATTCTCAAGGCCTGCCTCTGTCTGCCCTGTGCAGCCATTGACTGCCAGCATCTTTATTTACCAATCAGAATCAACCGGGAACAGGTTCCCAGAATCTACCTGCAGGCACTCACATACAAACAGTTTGGGGGAGTGTGATCAGCAATATAAGTAATTACACTTATTAATTAATTAATCAATCGATCAATTAATTAAGTAGTTATACTTTTCCACTGACTGGAGTTTCTTTTTTTTGAAAATTAATTTTGTTTATTGTTTTTGTGTTAGTGTATGCGCAGGTGCGTTTGTTGTGTGTATATGTGTATACGTGTGTGTGTGTGTGTGTGTGTGTGTGTTTGTGTGAATGTGTGTCACTGAGATCAAAACTGTCTTCTATTGATCTCCTCATTTTTTAAGAGTTATTTTTATTTTTAATTAATTGTGTGGATACATGTATGAGTGTCGGTGCTCGCTGAGGCCAGAAGATCCCAGGTGTGTAGTACTGCACATGGCTTTTTATGTGGTGCTAGGAGACAGAACTCTTGTCACCACATTTGCCCTTTACCACCTGAGCCATCTCTGCAGCCCCCAACTACAGATTTTTAAGCACAATCCAGACCTTACCATTTCCTGTCACAGATGTGACTGTGATTGGTAACATTCTGCGTCTCATCCATTCATGGCCATAGGCAAACTGTAGCAAAAGGAAGCTGGTGCTTCTGTTTCTTACCTATGTTGCTCACCCTGAACATTTTGGATTTCCAGGTCTGATGAGCTCAGAGACAATGTTATCTGTCTATGATATGGTTGGGATATGAGGAGAACCCAGTGCCTAGAAACCTACGATTCTCCTTGAGTTAATTTTCTGTGACTCTCTTCCATATCCCACGCATTCTCTGGTCTTCAGAAAATGTGGTTAGTGACCCAGGGGAATGGTGGTGAGTGTTGGCTGATAAATGGTTTAGAAACATTTCAAACAATGTGAGGCTTGACTCTCTCATTGCTCTGTTCTCCTCTCATTCTAGGTTCACTGTTGACAAAAGCATAGGCATATGTGTTTTGACTCAACAGTAGCTACTCATACGGAGTATAATGGCTTTGAAAGAGAATGGCCCTTGTTGGCAAAATGCACACACGAATTCTGTTTCTGTTTCAAAGAGTCTGGATTTCTACTTAATTGCCTATATTCATAACATGTTATCTGTAGCATAGACTTTGTTTAGTATTCTAAGTGATTTAGCAAAAAATTTATTCTTCTACTGTTACATCATTTAAATGTCATTTTATGTCTGCATATTCATAGTTGCTTTGAAAACTGATAATTCATCTCATTGTTCTAAAAATTTCATCAGTACTTACTGCATTTAGGGACGGTCCTCAGCTTAAATTCTTATTTCCTTATGCATATACCAGAACCACTCATGCCCCTGCCAAATGTCCCTTGAATGGTGGTGCTCAAAATAACACTTCTTTTATCATTTTCTGTAGTTTCACACATTACCCCATTTGGGAGTTTCTGAGTATGTGTGCCTCACATCCAAGATTCACAGGATTTGATTCTTCACCCTCATCCTGTTGATTGTGGAGGTGATTTAGTCATGATGGCAGCATGCTCAAGGATGGGATTCGGGCCTTTTAAAAAGAGGCACAAGATATCCTTCACTACTTCCAACCTGTAAGGATTCAGAAAGGAGATTTTTACTAAGCATCAAGTACCTTGAGTTTGAACTTTAAATCCTTTAGAACGGTGAGAACTGAGTGTCTGTTGCTGGCAAGCTCAAACTGTGGTTAGTAAACATTTCTCCTGCATACTATAGAGACCAGGGTCTCCTATGATGGCTCCTGTCTTATCTATATTTACACAAATTTTGTTTTGTTTTGTGTTTTGAGACAAGTTTTGTTATGCAGCCCTGAATTTCCTCAAACTTGGTATCATCCTACCTGAATTAGCCTTCTATTGCTAGGATTTTAGGAGTCTGCCACTGTGACCAGGCTTAAGTTTCAATGTGGTTATTTATATTCTGAAAAGATACATGAATAGAGATATTTTATTTACTTTTAAATATTTGCTTATTTTTATCTATTTAGGTTCTTTTTTTGGTGTGTGTGTGTGTTCCCCACATGTGTGAAATTGACTTCAGAGGACAAAACAGGGCATCAGATCTCCTGGAATTGAAGTTATATGCGAGCCACCTGTTAAGAGAACTGGGAATTGAACCCAGGTCTTCTTGAAAACACAGAAAGTGCTATTAATCACTGGGGCCATCTCTCCAGCCCCTGGAGAGAAACAAGTAAAATAAATAAATGAATGAATAAGTAAAGAAATAAATGTCAACAAGACAACAGTAATAAAACTTCAGGCTTATAGTATTTTTAATTTGAAGATTGTGTGCTAAAACTTTAAATGTTATATAATTTAAGATGAATTATAGAGCTTAAATTAGTTGTTCACAATTCTTCATGCTATTTTAGGAAAGGAAAGAAATACCATAAAGTAAACACAACCTTAGCATTCCAACCCATGGATTCATATTCCAACCAAACCTTTATTTGGCTTTGAAAACTCAAGCAATTATTCACTTTTTAGAATTTATATAAACAATAAAATGAACAGATTTCCACATTCCTGGTAAATATATAATAACTAACTGAATTACATTAATAAAATTTAGTACCAGTTGTTTAGTTAGCATCCTCCTTAGATGTCTAATATGAAACAGCCTACAGGACCCCCCCCCCAAACACACACAGGTACACATAATCACACAAACATATATACACACAAGATCTTCATTTGCATACACATACTCACATTGCATACAGAGCACACAAGCATTTATACATGTACAAGTATACATATATACAAATACACATAGGAACACACTAAACACATATATATGCACAGGTATAAATACAAGAACACATGAACATGCATAAACATACAAACATACATGCACATACATATACACATAAAACACACACTTGCATTTACACAATGCACAGGCACTCATGCACATAAGTCCACACATGAAGATGTATACATGCACATAAATGCACACTGCATGTATACACAAACACATACATATACCCACACACATATACACACATAGGCACAGGCACACACATGCACACACACACATGTATAACACACCAATTTCTCTTCCTTCTTGTCCTGCCGATTATTAATTTATAGGAACTAAATTTTACAAATGTCCATCAATAATTACTGATTGACTTTAAATTTTTTATTTTATGACTATGAGTATTTTGCCCACATGTAATGTCTGTAGTAAATGTTTGCAGTGCCAATGAAGGTCAGAATAGGGCATGAGATACTATAGAACTGGAGTTACAGATAGTTGTGAGCCACCATGTGGGTGCTCAGAACCAAACCTGGGTTTGTGGAAGAGCAGTTAGCACTCTAAACCACTGAGCCATTTCTCTAGTCCCTATTTTAAGCCTTTTAAAAACAGCTCATATTTAATACATCTTCACACTATTATTCTACAATGACATATATTTTGAAAAATTGTGTAAATTTAAATCACTGCACATTACATAGAATGTATAGAATTATGTGAAATACTTAAGAACAACTAAATGTATTAATTATCACAGAAAAATGCAAATCATTTACAAAAGATCTATTTCCCCCAACTATAAACATGTTATCCTGGTAACAGCACAGGAAATTTGACTCTTCAAAGATCAAAGTACTCAAGTGTTGCTCAGATGATTCCTGATCATTCCAGACTGTTGACAAACATGGAAAGCTTTCAATTTCTTTTCTCTGAGGCACACATTGCACTGATAGCCTTAGACTAAACAAATATTATTTTGATTATTAGTATAAAAGCCTGAATTAAAACATTTGATTAAGAAATAAAATTCAATTAAGAATTAAATGGAATCATAATAAGAGTGCAAGGGTAGTTCGATTTTAATTAATTACATTTTAGTAAGTCTATTAATAAAATTAGTCATTGTGCATTATATTAATTAAAATTATGCATTATATTATAAAATTAACATTCAAAAGTTGGCTTTTTTCTTTAAGACTTAAAATTGAAAATATAATAGAAGAAAATCTCATTATAATGTCATTTATATCTAATACCTAGGAATGAGTTTAATAAAAATGTAGAAGAGCTATATGAATGGGGAAATAATTGTCCATTGAGTGTTCTCAAGGATTTCAGATTTTCATAAGACTGGAAATGTGGGTAGAGGAACATTTAATCTTATTGGTTATTTCCAAGTTAAGTTGTAAATATGACTTAATCCCTAATTTTAAATGACATTACTAATTTGTTCAGGTAAAGATAACATTGTAATATGTTCATAGAGAAAAACAACAATGACATTCATGAAAAAACATTTCAAGATCCATTGAAACAATATTAAATATTATCTTCTATCTATCACCTGTCTATCTATCTATCTATCTATCTATCTATCTATCTATCTATCTATCTATCTTTCCATTATAAACCACCAACTTTTATACATCTAGTTATAGCATATGAAATTACTGGCCTTCCGCTCTTACTGATCTGTAAAATGGTAATTTCATGATTCAATATGTTACATTAGTTGATTATCAAATCAGTGAAAAATATTTACAAAAGACATTGGCCATCATAGGAGGCACTTCCGCAGGTTTATAATTAATGTAACATCCACGCAAAGACAAACAGCATCTTAAAAACTCTTGAAAAAACAAGAAAAACTACATTTAGATGGACATACTTTGGCAATGATATGGGACAAGGTCATATATTCTTGGTGATTGTATAGATTGGTACCAAGTATGGGGACAGAAATTCAGTAACACCTGCCCAAACAGCTACAGCCAGCTTCCCCAAGGTGTCCATTTGAAAGATTTATTTGAAAGACGCATTGGAACATGCATGCAAAACTTCTGTATATGAATATCAATTGTTTTTGCTATTTACAAAGACAGAAGTATGTCTGCATCAACCAGTAGGAGGCAAGGTAAATAAGTTCTATCTTTCTGTCTGTGATCTATCTAAATGTCTGTCTATTATCTCTATTACCTATCTCTATCTACCCACGTATCTTCTGTCTGTCTATCAGTCCGTGAATCATAAGAGGAATGAGACATAGAATGAGGTAGTATGAGAATTTCTGAGGAGCAGCAACATATCAAGACATAAAACAGCCTGATGAGTGGGTTCTCAGCCATGTAAAAGTGTAAGTATGTGAACACACACACACACACACACACACACACACACACACACACACACACACACACGGCTCTATGTGATGGTTTTCCCTGGAATATGTTGAAAAGCCAAGTGTAGGCTGTTTCTGAGAGAGAGTCCATGGGAAAAGCATGGATGTAGGCTGGAAGACAGACAGACTTCTCACTTGATGCCCTCTGCACTGGCTGAGCCTTCACGATATTAATTAAAGATGGCAACATTCAAGCAACCAAATCTCGCATGTAAAAACTGACAATATATTTAACCACATAAAATGGAGAAGACAGTTGGTTTTGAATTGGCTATTCTAAAAGTCATTTATTTGTTTAGTGAGCTGTTCATTTTCTATTGCTGAATAAAAATGAGTTGACAGACAGTCCCAGAATGGAAATGATGGCTTCTTTGGGGTGGGGGAGGAATCGTGGGTTACAATGTCCTGGTAAGAAATGGAAAAAGAATGTGATATATTTTCCATTCTACCTTCCTATTTTCTTGTGTCCCAGGGGCATTTCTGTGATGGGGTTGGGGGTTGGGGAGTGGATTATTTCAGCTTCAGTCTAAAACCCACATACCAAGTTTCGGTCTCTCTTTGGAAAAGGCATTTGGGGAAGAGGGCTGAGTGATGAGAGCCCTTTTCACCTTTCCTTCGCACTCTTCATAGTAACGCCAGCAGGATTGGGAAATAATGTTCGAGTCTGAAGGCTCGAACAGGACTACAGAGACCTCCTTTGATACTTCTGAAGTCATTTTAAATGGAGCATCCATTTCGTCTGAGTTGCACAACTCATCCGGAACCTAGTACAGTCATCTGTTGTCACCCGCTGATCACCTGCTCTTCCCGTGATCTCTGTGTTTGATCTTGGAGACACGAAACTGCACGAGAGCCACAGAATCCTTGGGTACCCTGCCACCTGCCCTTGCCAATTGACTTGATAGAGAGAATCTTTTCATTTGTCGTTTACCCACTGCCAGGGAGGGTGGACTGGGGTGAGTGGTCTATGACTGAAGGATTCAGCGGGGGGTTCAGCCTACAAAAAGATAACCCAGCTGAAACACAGAAAACGCGAGTTCTTTTAAGCAAGGAAGTGATGTCAGCCACCAGGTGATCCCCTTCAAAATGGATTTCCACTAAACAGCATGAACAATCACTTCATGGGATACCACAGCGCGTTCCTTGAAGGGTCAACTTCTCTGGGAGAGCCTCTCAATTGGCTCAGCAGGTAGTACCGACAGCTCCCTAGCTAATAAAGAGTCCCTTTTCTTTCTTTATGCTTTCTTTTTTCCATTGGGGATGTAACACTAGAGTAACTGCCTTATAAAAGTCAGTCTATGCCTGGGTACAATGGTCTGATCTGCCCATACCACTGAGGTTAAAAGCAAAGATTTATAATGTCTGGAGTAGTAGATGGATGGGGCTGGGCTCACCGCCCAACAGTGCATAGCTGGAACATGCTCAGGCAGAGAGGTGTACAGGGGAGAGCAACATCAGTAGGGAAGAGGCCTGGAAAATTCAAACATGTCTACCTCTCTCACAGCAGAGCCCTGCGTTCCACCATGAGGGCGCTGTGAGGTCAAGGGTCACCATGCAGGCCCTGTGAGGTCAAGGGTAACTTCCTGGAGTCCAGCCTTCCATTCCTTGATCCTACTTTCTTTAGCAGATCCAAGTAAGAATGGAGGAACATTTATAAAGAGGGACAACACATCTCCCAGCCATAGGTCAAGTAAGGAGACACACATTTACTTAGAAAAGAATGTTAATAAGTGACCTAGACACCCAACAACAGAGGAATGGATAAAGAAAAGGTGGTGTATATACACAGTGTGGTTTTTATTTCGGTCATGAAGAATGAACTTGAGCTGTTTGCAGGACGATAAATGTAAGTGGAGGCAATCATAAGGAAACTAATACCACATTTTCTCTCATTTGTGGTTCCTAGACTTTACATAGAAACACAAAGTCCTATATATCTATGTGACAGGAATGTAGAAGTGAATCTGTGTAGGAGAATGAAGGGGCATGGCTAATGGGGGGATGAGGAAGCTATGTCGGGGGTTATGCTCCATGTACACCATTTACTTGTATGAAAAATGGCTTGGACAGGGATAAGAGATATATGATATATTTATTACCACTTAAAACTAACCTTATATAAAAAGTTGAAAAAAATTCCCAGTTGGAAAACAAACTTGAAGTTATTCCAATAAAGTGAAGTTATTCTTTTTTTCTCACAGTAGTAGATATTTGCTGGAAAAAAGGAGGGAGTATTATGTACTGTATTTTATGGTGCACAACACATCTGGAAACCAGACAGGCCATCCCTCCCTCCCTTATTCCCCTCCCCTTCCCTCCACTCTCTGCTTCAATCCTACAGCATTATAAGTACCAGGTTAGTGCTGTGTGAGCTACACTGCAGCTGTGCGGTAGCTTTGTAATTATTTGACAGGATTACTTCTATTTCAGTTTCAGTTATTTCTATTGAAAAAAAAAATAACCAAGAAGGTTGGATCATCTTTTTGCTGCATGAGTCATGCTGACAATGAGACAGGCATCCAGATCTTATCTTTGGACTCTGAATTAGAGTCTGATTAATGGCCATTTTTCATGGTATACAAAAACAAAGAGAGGAGCTAAGCTATTTTCTATGTGATAGCTTATCAATGATTCATAGGAAAGACCCAATTTCAGTATCTCAAATAATATAAAATCAATCTCTCTCTCCTTCCCCCCCCCCTCATGTGTTCCTGTGTGGTTTGGGCATAAGCATGCAAAGGTACAAATATGGAGGTCAGAGGACAACCTTTGGGAATCGAATCAGTTGTCTTCTTCGACCATGTGGGCTCAAGGGCTTGAACTTAGACTGTCAAGATTAGCAGCAAGCACGTTTACCCAGTAAGCCATCATGTAGGTCCCAAGTTTCCTGAATTCTAAAGTCAAATAAGGCAGTTCCTTCACAGATACACTAGTAAGAAATTTAGTTTGCAATCCCACCAGCAATGGAGGAGTGCTCCTCTTTCTCTACATCCTCGCCAGCCTCTGCTGTCACCTGAGTATTTGACCTTAGCCATTCTGACTGGTGTGAGGTAGAATCTCAGACTTGTTTTGATTTGCATTTCCCTGATGACTAAGGATGTTGAATATTTCTTTAGGTGCTTCTCAGCCCTTCAAGTTTCCTCAGTTGAGAATTCTCTGTTCTGTTCCCCATTTTTAAATAGGGTTATTTGGTTCTCTGGAGTCTAACTTCTTGAGTTCTTTGTATATATTAGATATTAGCCCTCTATCAGATGTAAGATTGGTAAAGATATTTTCCAAATCTGCTGGTTGCTGGTTTGTCCTATTGACAATGTCCTTTGCCTTACAGAAGCTTTGCAATTTTATGAGGTCCCATTTGTCGATTCTTGATCTTAGAACATAAGCCACTGGTGTTCTGTTCAGGAACTTTCCCCCTGTGCCTATGTGTTCAAGACTGGTCCCCACTTTCTCTTCTATTATAATCAGTGTATTTGGTTTTATGTGGAGGTCCTTGATCCACTTGGACTTGAGCTTTGTACAGTGAGATAGGAATGGATCAATTTGCATTCTTCTACATGTTGACTGCCTATTGAACTAGCATCATTCGTTGAAAATGCTGTCTTTTTTCCATTGGAGAGTTTTAGCTCCTTTGTCAAAGATCAAGTGACCATAGGTGTGTGAGTTCATTTCTGGGTCTTCAAAACTCAGGTGACAGCAAATGCTCTCGAAGATGTGGAAAAAGAGAACACCCCTTCATTGCTGGTGGGAGTGTGAGCTGGTACAACCACTCTGGAAATCAGTTTGGCGGACCCTTAGAAAATTGGACATAGTACTACCTGAGGACCCAGCTATACCACTCCTGGGTGTATACCCAGAAGACGCTTCAACATGTAATAAGGACACATGCTCCACTATGTTCATAGCAGCCTTATTTATAAAAGCCAGAAGCTGGAAACAACCCAGATGTTCCTCAACAGAGGAATGGATACAGAAAATGTGGTACATTTATACAATGAAATACTACTCAGTTATTAAAAACAATGACTTCATGAAATTCGAAGGCAAATGCATGGAACTTGAAAATATCATCCTGAGTGAGACAACTCAGTCACAAAAGAACAATCATGGTATGTACTCACTGATAAGTGGATAGTAGCCCAAAAGTTCAGAACACCCAAGATTCAGTTCACAGCCAACTGTTGGACTGAGCGTGGGGTCCCAGATGGAGGAGTTGGAGAAGAGACTGAAGGAGCTGAGGGGGTTTGAAGCCCCATGGAGGGAGCAACATTGTCAACTGGCCAGACTTCCACATAGTTCCTGGAAACTGGACCACCAACCAAAGAATACACATGGAGGGACCCATGGTGCTGGCCACATAGGTGGCAGAGGAGGGCCTGTTGGCCATCAGTGGGAGGAAAGCCCTTGGGCCTGAGGGTGTTAGAGGCCCTAGTGTAGGGAAATGCCAGGGAGGGAAGATGGCAGTGGGTGGGTGGGTTGGGGAGCACCCTTATGGAGGCAGGCAGAGCTGGGAGGGGATAGGGGGTTTCCAAAGGGGAGACCTGGAAAGCTGAAAACATTTGAAGTATAAATAAAGTATCAAAAATATGTAAATAAAAGGAAAACCTTGAAAAAATTTGAATATTTCATTTAATAAGATTTTCTAATCAAGTTTAATTATAGGGTCTTAATAGAAATGCATTTCAGTATCCTTAATAAATTAAATTAAAATTTGAAGATGGCATTGTACTTGTAAGGAAGAAATAGGATTGATTATTGTTTCCAAAATATTTATGTACACAATTGAATAAAGCAGAATTTCTCCTCCTCTTGTTTCTTCCTTTTTTCTCTCTTTCTTTCTTTCTTTTTTTTTTTTGTTTGAAAAAAAAAAAAAACCATAAATTTAGCAATGATTTTCAGGTGCTTCTTATGTGAAGAAATTGGTGGTTCCTTTCATACAGGTACAAATACAAATGTGTCTGCATGTGGTAAATACTGATACATGTTATCCATCTAGGTATACAATTTAGAAGTCACCACTGTAGAAAGCAGCCCTCAGTTCAGATCACTGACAAAATTTCCTGTCCATAAATTGTGCATAATCTTGTTTCATCTGCTATTTCTTCCCTCATTCTACACTGAAGCACAAACAGAAGTTCCCTTTCTCAGTTCTTCTTACCAGACAAGACTGTAGAAGCACAGTGAACCCTCAGACATCTGTCTCTGGTGGTCAGTCTGTTGGCCTTTGGATCACTACTCTGTTGGTTCTGTTCTGGATGTTACCAGTCCATTTATGCCTTTAGAATAAGTAGATGTCTTATAAGTCTGAGCATGGCTTTCAATGTCAAGTTTCTGTTTGCAGTTCCCTAACACTTGGTCTCCATCCCAGACCTTGATCTTGAATTTCAGGGCTGCCCATCTTCAATCCTCACTTGTCTTTTACTTTTCACTGCTGCACTTTTAAAATGACTTCCTTATGAGTAGGTGTGTGTAGTTCTTCATGTGTGTATGTATTTTCACATGCTTGGGGTGGGTATTCGAAGAGGCTGTTGTAATTGGTTGTGAGCTGCCCAGTGTGAATGCTGGGAATCGAACTTGGGTCCTCTGCAAGAGGAATGCTGCTAACTTCTGAGCCACCTCTTGAGCTCCTCCACTGCCATCTTTCCATTAGTAAATGGTCGTAAACTTGGCCACTGTCTTACGTTCTCAGGACAGTGGCCTAGATCTTGATTTTTTTCATTTTTTCCACTGCCTACTTTTCCATATCAACTCCCAGCCATGAACTTGTGTGTACAAACCTGTGTAGATGCATTGCCAAGTCCCAGAGATTCTAATTCAGAAACAGGCTTTGAACTTGCCCTTCAGCAGGTTCTTTATTCCATGGACCCTCACATAAGTTTCTGAGTCAAGTTCTTAGCTGCTGTGCACACCCTCACTTTTGTGCCTTCCTACCGAGCAGAATAATAATCTTCTTAAATTAAAAAGTGGGTCATGACATTTTCCCCTTTCTTATTTTGAAATTATTTCAGGCTTGCAAAAGAGTGCTGAAAAGATGGTGTAGATAATTCCCTTAAATGTCTCTGTCCCCTGTAAGGTCAATGCCTTACTTAACCCTGGTCAATCAACAACACTAGGAAGTTAATACTGGTATAATATGATTAATTAAATGGAAGACATTTTTGATTGTTTCCAGGTTATTCTGCTAAAGCCAATTTTTGGATTCAGTGTCTCATCCGATAGTAGTGAAGGCGTACAAAGGTTTCCTATGGTTCTTAGATGAAACCTGAATGTCTAATCATGCTTTATAAAGAACAGCACATTCCTTTGCTCTGCCTTTCCTTGAAAATGTATTCTTCTAAATTCTGGCCTTTGCAATGTTCAATCCTGCTGGTCCCCTTTCAGCTTCTTGAACACCCTGGGGCTCTTTCTCTGCCTCGGGCCTTCATTTGTCTGCTACCTCTGCATGGATGCTCTTATGTTGCATCTTGGAGCAGGCAGCTCCTTCCCTTCATTTCAGTCAGCTTAAATATCACTCTAAGCAATAGCTCCTAAGAGCTAGGTCTCCTATGTCATTATTCTGATTACTTATCACCCCCAAATTACTCCATACTTTGCACCTATTTTGCAGGCTTATTTTGTTGTTATCTGGCCCAGTAGAACATCAAGTTCCAGGCGAGGTAATGCATGTATGTATTAGTTTTCCATAGCTCCCACAAAGAGCTCTAAAAACTGTCTCAGTTCATAGTATCATGGATTTATCTTACAATTCTATAGAAAAAATATCCAGCAGGTTTGGCTGATTTCTTTGTTTTTAATCTTTTCCCCCTCTTTTGTTTTGAGGCATTGAAGCAGGGAACAAGTGCTATACCACTGTCTTTCTTAAATGTTAGCCAAAAAACAAGGTACCCAGAGACAGAGTATTAGAGAATGTAAGAAAGTATGTGTTTCAGGACTGTGTTAGTCGGTATTTTCTAGAGAAACATTTGTGAATCTATCTATCTGTCTTAGTCAGGGTTTCTATTCCTGCACAAAACATCATGATCAAGAAGTAAGCTGGGGAGGAAAGGGTTTATTCAGCTTACACTTACACATTGCTGTTCATTACCAAAGGAAGCAGGAGCTGATGCAGAGGTCATGGAGGGATATTACTTACTAACTTGCTTCCCCTGGCTTGCTCAGCTTGCTTTCTTATAGAACCCAGGACTACCAGCCCAGGATGGCACCACCCACAAGGGGCCCTCCCCCCTTGATCACTAATTGAGAAAATGCCTTACAACTTGATTTCATGGAGGCATTTCCTCAACTGAGGCTCCTTTCTCAGTGATAACTCCAGCTTGTGTCAAGTTGACACAGAACCACCCAGTACTCTATCTGTCTATCTATCTATCTATCTATCTATCTATCTATCTATCTATCTATCTATCTATTTTTCTTTCTATTTATTTATCTATTCATACATCCATCATCTACGTATCATCTATTTATCTTCATCATCTATCTATTGTCTATCTATCTATCTATCTATCTATCTATCTATCTATCTATCTATTTATCATCTGTCTATCTATCCATCATCTAACCATTAATTATCTATCTATCTCCCCAGAATTCCCAAAGACAAAACCACATGGCTTGAGATGTTGGCGTTGGCAGAGATTTTGGTTGATTTAGTCACAGGAGAAGTTTGGCAAAGCATGGGAACAGAAAGAGGAGGTAGAGGTATTTAAAGAGTTGGGGGAGCTTATGCAAACTACTGGGTCTGAGACCTAGAGGAACTTAGAGCAGATTCATATAAAGACTGCTAAACATGGGATAGGGAGATGAAGTACTTGCCACACAAACAGGAAGGCCTGTGCTTATCCCTCAAAATCATATATAAAGCACTGGGAGGCAGACATGGGTACGTTCATGGAGCTCTCTGGCCAACCAGTCCAGGATGGTGAGAGACTCTGTATCAGGAAGCTCCTGAGGAGTGAGACTCCAAAGAAGTTAATTTCTGGCCTCGGCAAGCACATGTACATGCACAAAACACTTGTGTATTTGCACACTTGTGAACACATACACATATACATACGCACAAGAAAAAGACTGTTAACCAATTTACTTCTTTCTTTGAAGAGAACTCAAAAACATTTCATTAGTACACTGGTCTGTTATTGGCAACTCAAGGACAATTAGACTGAAGAGAAAGGAATGATGTGCAGTATGAAGAGACAAGGAGAGAAGAGGAAGGAAAGAGAGAGAGAGAGACAGAGACAGAGAGAGAGAAAGAAGCAGAGATAGACAAGATATGAGAGCTATTCTAACATCTGTGCATTTCTGTATCTAATATCTGTGCAGTTTTGTACCTGCTTTCCCTCAGAATTGCTTCTGGAAGCACGCTGCTTTCCCAACCCATCCAGTCTCATGTTGATGACTTTTATGAAGCAACATGAATGTCATGGCATCCCACTCTTCACTGAAAGAAGACTGACTGTTGATATGACATTGTTATCAGCTCCGCTCATAGTGTTTCAGCAAGCACACCTGGCTGCAGGTGAGCAGAGAAGACTCTTAAAACTGATGTGAGTAGTGCGGGCCTTGGGAACCCCACAGAGCCTCAGTGGGCACCCGTGGGAAAAGATATGGCTCAGTGGGGGACTAGCAAGTTAAAGATATCTATTTTTCTCCAAACCTGCTCCTGGGAGTGTAAAAAGATACTATACATTTCTGAATAATAAGACCTGCTGGGCGCGAGTCTAAAGCTGAGTGGAGGGGGTAAGTCAGTCTGTGATTTTCTAGGAAATGAGCAGGAACTCTGGCAGCTGCTGGCAGTGCATTGGCATGCAAGTCTGCTTTAAGAAAGGACACGTCTGTGTCTGGGGGAGAAGATCAACACTCAGAAGTCAAAGCCTACTGTTGACATATAAATGTATTTAGAGGAACAGAAGCTTGCGGAACATTTTCAGTAGCTATAGAGTTAGGGGGTAAGGGAGAGAGGCAGAGAGGGAGGGAGGAATGGGGGAGAGAAGAAGGGAAGGAGAGAGAGAGAGAGAGGAAGAGGAGAAGGGAAGAAAGGGATGATAAGCATATGGAGAGTTGGGGAGAGGGAGATGGACTAATGTGGGAAGGAGAGAAGGAGGGATGGAGGGAGATGAACTGAGGGTGGGAGAAAGAGAGAGAGAGAGAGAGAGAGAGAGAGAGAGAGAGAGAGAGAGAGAGAGAGAGAGAGAGAAATATGGTCAATTATTTTTCTTAGATGGAACCAACCTTGGTTACTGATATTATACCTGTGTAAAAACTTACTCAGAAAAGAATTTAGATGCCACTAGCATGTTTGTATTATGCTGGTTTAATGTATTTATTTTTAATGATTTTTATTATATGATTCCAATTTTGGGGTCCAGGATTGGGCCTCTGATATCCCTCCTGCTGTTGGACTTTTAGCCCCATTAAAGATATTAACATCTAGAAACTCTTTTAATTATCACCCTCTCTCTGGCAATAAAGGTAAGAAGTTAGGGATGTGATATATGGTGGGCAGATTGTGGAGAGGGCAAATGAGTTAAAAGCTTTGGGGAAAATAAAAATTTAGGAGTCAATGTTCATTTAAGATATCCCTGAACATGTGACAGTGAGTGCACACACAGACAAAACCAGATGATAGAATCAGGATGAAACACATCAAGTTATTTGTCTCAGACATCAGAGACTGTGATAATTAGTGCTGTCAACTTGAGAAGATCTGGGAATCACCTAGAAGAAAAGTCTCTGAGTGTGTCTGTGAGGGAATTTCTAGATTGAGTTCTTTGGGGTACCCCCATTCTACTAAGTTCAATATTGTATGTGGGCTTGGGGGGGTGTCCTGGCCTGAACAGAAGGGAGAATCTCAACTGAGCAGCAGCAACTTCCCTCTCTGCTTCCTGACTGCGGAAGCCATGTGACTTGCTTCCTACAAAACAGGGAGACACCAGTTTAGACTCTCAAATTGCAGTCTACTTGGATGTAGCTTTACATGTCCAATACTCAAACCAGCAAATCTGATGGGTTTGGGTCTCTTATTTTGAATTTTTATTTATTTTTAATGATTTATTTACTTTTATTTTATGTGCATTGGTGTTTTGCTTGCATGTATATATTTGTCTTTGTGAGGCTATTGGATCCCCAGAAACTGGAGGAGCAGACAGTTGCAAGCTGCTGTGTGGGTGCTGGGAAGTGAAGCAGGGTCCTCTGGAAGAATAGCCAATGCCCTTAATCTCTGAGCCAACTTTCCAGCCTCAGATCTTGTGTGTGTGTGTGTGTGTGTGTGTGTGTGTGTGTGTGTGTGTGTGTGTGTGTGTGTTTCATCTGCTTCTTTGGGCTCATTTTTAAATCCTGAGACCCATGCCTTTACTGTATGGAATCATCCAGTTAATTTCAGAAAGAAGTATTTTGAACTTTACAAAGTTTATTGATGCCCATATGTTTACTGGAGCATGGTTTAAATCCCCGTGGCTGCCCCCTTAAAGAAAACCCAGATCTCTCCACACCCTCTCCTTCCAGAGGCCACCAACTGTGAAGAGCTACACTTCAGTGTTCCTACCACAGTTTTTAAGAGTCCTCTTTAATAGCTTCCTGTCTAGACTGTTTCATTTTTGCTTTTGGGGGCTGGGACTGGAGCAAAAGAGGTTGTCACAAAAGCCTTCTATGTCTCCCGTTCTCAACTGTAAGAGTGCAGTCATAGATACTTCTGTCAAAAAAGCTTCCTTGTCTGTAACACACAGCTGCAGCATGGATCATGGACATCCACACGGTTTCTGTCAACCTTTTCTTTTCTTTCCTTTTTTTTTTTTTTCGGGGAGGAGGTCATAAGGGTTGTGTGTGTAGGTGGGGGTGGACCTGGAAGCCCTGGGAAGTGAGTGTGATTGGGTGCATTATGTGAAATTCCCAAATAATCAATAAAAATATTATGTTGGAAAAACAAATTTATAGGTTGAAATTTCAAAGGATTATTTTCAGATTGAAACCCAGCATTGTTTTATCTGCTTCCCACCCACCAAAAGTGTCCTAAACTCTTTGAGGGATTGGCACAGTCAGTATACCCCAGGCTGACTCAGGATGATCCTCAGAGAGACCATCTCCAGAGCTCCCTGGGCTTGGCCACAGAAAACGGCTCAATGTCCACCTGGCACCTTACTCTTTAATTTCTCCCCACAAATGTCTGGCTTTACAATTAGCCTTTACTGTTGATCAAACCAACACTCTGGATGGTTGCTTGGCTACTTAATTGAGTCTCTATTGTCAGACTGTCCGAATAGCGAGGCTTTTGGAACATCTGATAAGAGCAACCATCTTTTCCTTGGGAGTTCCCGTAAGATTGGCTGAAGTATGGAGACAAAGGTGTGTTATCAGAATGAGGCTCTCCAGCAACACTCTTCACTCTTAGAATCATTGAGGGCGCTTGATGCAAACCAGCAAACCCCACTGGTGTCAGTTTAACAAAATTGCTGAAGCATTCTCACTGAAGATTTTGAACTTTGTAAGTCATGCAAGCAAACGACTCAATATTATTTGTATTTGAGAAGCAAAAACCATGACATTCGGAGGGATAAGATAACTTAAGCTCATTATCTTGGAAATAGTCATATAGTTGAGATTTGAACTCAACTCCTAATAAGAACAAAACTAAGGCTCTCTCACCTCAGCATTCTTTTCTGTGTTATTGAGTGAAGCTCAGATTTCAGAACTTACCAAGGTGGTTTTTTTCAAAATAATTAATAATTTTTGGTAAACATCAAATAGTTTCATTTACCTGTTTCATTTACCTGGGGAAAATGTCAGAAGCAAAACTCTCACAGAACATTCAAGTTGGGAAGAATTTTTATGGTTGGGGAGACAGCTCAGTGGGTAGGAATGACTGCTACACAATCATGAAGACCTGAGTTTGAAACCTCAGTGCCGACATAAAGAGATGGGTCAGACCAATGCTTGTATAGATCTAACACTGTGGAGCTGGAGACAGAAAAATGACTGAAGTGTCCTGGATGCCAGGGTAGGTTCAGGTTCAGTGAGAAACCTTGTACCAAGGGAATAATGTAGAGACCTCAGTCCATGTGTGTAGAGGCATGCGTACTTCCCACATTTGTGCATAAGACACACATGCACACACACACATATACAGACACACACACCACATACAAACAAAAATCTTAGAAAAGTACTTTTATTCAAAGACCCCAGACTACATATGCATTTACTAGCCAAATATTTCTATCACTGTGATTCAGAATATAACTAGATACTTAGATTTTATTTTAATGCCTTCATGTATTATTTTTTGTATCTGTTATTATTGCTTTGGCTACTTAAGCCCACCAAAGAGATTTGAGAGCAAATGCTGACACATTTGTTTTCCTTCTGTGATGGCTACAGGCGTTGTCTATAATGGGGCTTTCTTACAAGGATGGGTTGCAGAAAGAGAAACATGGACCAGAACCCACAGCCAACCAACAGCAAGTGTGTAGCAGTCCCAGGAAATGAGTGTCTACAGTTACTAATGTATCAAATTGCTGACGTTGTTTGATATAAGAATATAACAAGTTCTATCAGCACAGCTTGAGAAATAGGTCCCTAGAAGTCACCACAACCAACATGGACAGTAATCATGATGAGTAATATTGATTGTCAACTTGACAACATCGAGAACCACCTAGGACTCACTTCTGTGCATTTCCATGAGGAATTTTCTAGGTTAGGCTAATTGATCCTAAATGTGGGAAATACTATGTCAGGGACTGGTATTCTATACTGAATAAAAAGGAGAAAGTGAACTGAGCACCAGCAGTCATTTTTCTCTGCTTCATGACTGTGGATACCCTCTGAGCAGCTGCCTCATGCTCTTGTGGCCATGCTTCCGTCGCCAGGATGGACTATATATCCTTGAACTGTAAGTCACATAAACCCTTCTTTCTCAAGTTGGTCTTGTCATGTGTTTGATCACAGCAATGGGAAAAGCAACTAGCTCACCAATCAACCAAGAACAAACAATAACATTACCAATAACTACAACTGAATGAAGTACCTGTGTTAGATATGGCTTCTATTGCTGCATTGAAAGACCATGATTAAAATGCAAGTTGGGGAGGAAAGGGTTTATTTGGCTTATCCTTCCCAGTGTTCATCATCTAAAGATATTGAGACAGGAACCTGGAGGCAGGAGCTCATGTAAAAGCTATGGAGGGATGCTTACTGACTTGCTCCCCATGGCTTGCTCAGTCTGCCTTTTTATAGACCTCAGGGTCGCCAGCCTAAGGATGGTAATACACACAATGGGCTTGACCTTCCTACATTAGTCACTAATTAAGGAAGTCCCCCTCCCCCCAAAAAAAAGAAAGTTCCCTATAAGCTTGTCCACAACTAGATTTTCTGGAAGCGTTTTCTCAATTGAGACTCCTTCTTCTCGGCTGACTCCAGCTTCTGTTTGGTGGACATAAACTTATCAAGCATAGTATGGCTTTCCTGGTTGTCATTTGGCAGGTAGTATATCAGTGGCTAGAAGAACAATAATCCATGATATTCAGCAGCACATGCTCAGGGAAAGCTTTGTCTGCACTAGATGGAGGAAGAGACCAGGAAATGGAATATTTTACTTCATGATTTATTCATATTTATTTCACTGTGATATTTCATGAAAGAGAAAACCTTTGTAGTAAGTGGTCAGATCAAAGAAAGACACGAAAAGGATATAAAAATTATGAAATTCATGAATTTGTACACTTAAACGAAGTGATTGCTTTGCTGTTCCAACAACCAAACCATAAGGCCAAAGACTGGAGATTGGTTAGAACTCGGGTTTGGTACAAAGTTTAGATCAATGGTGTGATTAATTAAAATGTCTTAGAATAGTGTCACGCCATATAAATGCCTCAAAGTGACAAGAATGGTTTGTTTGCTGAGTTCTCTTATACTTAGGAATATTCTCAAGAATGCAGGAGTGAGAATCAAGAGGTGGAGAAAGCAAACATGGTTAGGTGTATATATATATATATATATACACACACACTCATGTTACATTCCCTGCCACACAAACATACACATACACAAACCTAACATGGATAATTAGTAATTTAGTATTAGTTCAGCAGGTAAAATGCTTGCTGTGCAAGGATAGGAATCTGAGTTCTATCCCAGAACCTACATAAAATGCTGGTCATGAGGGTGCATGTTTGTAATACTAATGCTGGAGAGGTGGAGACAGCAGGATTCCGAGTCATTACAGGCTAAATGGCAAACTTTAGGTTTGTTAGAGAACACATATCTACAAACCCAGCTGCATAGCACACGAACAATGACACCTGAGGTTGATTACTGGCTTCCATATGCACACGCACATATGTGCACACACCTATGAATTCATGAAGTTATGAACACAGACACACATGCATAGAAACCTCAAAATTACTTATTAGGATATAGTAATTATTAAGATGGCTAATATTATATGCTATCTTAATTGGCTCCGGGAAGGCCCACATATTTGGTCATACCATCCAGTTTGTTTTGTGAGACATAGTCTCTCACTGGCCTGGAACTTGCCAAGGAGTCTTGGTTGGCTGAGCAGTGAACCACAGGGATATTCCTGTCTCCCCATCCCTAGCTCTGGAATAATAAATGTGCCCTACTATATCTGGATATTTTTGTTTTAAATAAGGATTATGGAGATCAAACTCAGGTGCCTGTGCTTGCAAAGCAAGCTCTTGAAGGGATTGCATCATCTCCTCAGGGCCTTGTTAAGGTCTATACCCAGAACAATGTTCAGCCATGCTGAACAGGCTGTGGTCAACAAACGCATTCTCTATCAGGAGGGAATACGGCTTTAGACTCCTCTCTTGCAAGTGTGTTAATCTATGATTTTATATTCTCTGATTATACATGGAGTTTCCACTGAGGCTCAGATAAGGTTCCCTTTGATTTGGAGATCCGTTGTACTCTCCAGGGTTTCTAAAGGAATGGAACTGATAGATTAGTTATTGTACCAAAAGAGGATTTTAAAGATTGGTTTATACCATATCGCCTGGGGATCCCCAAAATGGAGAGGCTAGAACTCTGATAGTTGCTTTGCTTAAGGGGCTGGCTGTCTCAGCAGTCACAATATGGCAACGAAGGCCTGGAGGATTCCTAGAGAGCTGCCGGTCTTCAGTCTACAGTGGAAGCCTGAAGAAGTTGGCTGTGATATCCGTGAGGGAAGGGTTGCTGCAGAAATGGGGAGATGAATGAGGGCAAGCAGGCAAAAACTGTCTATTGTGATCCATTAGATTGGTTTACATGATATGGTCTCATCAGTCCAGTAAGGGCTGTCTGCACCCTGGAGGGGCTAAGAGGCTGGTTTAGGAGACCTGATGCTTCAGCAGTCCTTGTCTGGTCCTGGAGACTGGAGGATTCCTGGAGAGCTGCAGGTCTTCAGTCAACCTGGAATCCTGAAGAATGTGAAGGACAGAAGCAGTTGTAGAAACAGTGGCAAAAGAACAGATGCATTCACCTGCAAGCTGGGGTAGTTGGAAAGAAAATGGCCCCAAAGGCTCATAGGGAGTGGCACCATTAGGAGGTGTGGCCTTGTTGGAGAGAGTGGGTCACTTGAAGCCACTTTGAGGTCTCAGGTACTGAAGTCAGGCCCAGCATGGAATTCTCTTCCTGCTGCCTGCAGATCTGGATGCAGAACTCTCGGCTTCTCCAGCAGCATGTCTGCCTGCATGGTACCTTGCTTCCCACCCTGATGACCATGGATTAAACCTCTGAAACTGGAAGCCAGCCTCAATTATAAATGTTTTTCTTTAGAAGAGTTGCTGAAGTCATGGTGTCTCTTCACAGCAATAGAAAACCTAACTAAGACAGAGCAAGTCCTGAAGGCAAGCAGGCAAAAGCTTTCTCCTCAGACTTCCCTGTTCCCTGGCTGGGGTAGGATACTTCCCATATTTACTATTTGAAATTCAATTAACCTTAGCAAGAAAATCCTTCACAGGTATGGCCAAAGGCATGCCCCGTGGGTAACACTAGATCCTATCAAATTGACGATCAATGTAAAAAGTGTGTGTTCGTAAACTGGTGCCCACTCTTCATTCCTGCCCATTGCTCTACTTGAAGCAAATGCCTGTTCATATTACATCAATGAGTGTCAAATGGCATCAACCAAAGTGATCATATATCTCCAGATCAACTGCCACCGTGCATTGGCTTGGGTCTATACTCACCAAGATAAGACCCAGAGAGTATCCACAGCTTGATATATGATGTTTCATACCAGCTCCCCTCTCACACTGGAAACATTGAAAACCAACCTAGATTATGGAGAGAGGAGACATGTACTATATTTCTTGCTGATCTGCAACAGGCAGGTCATATTCTAAGTAATTAAGATTTGGGAGATGGTTGTTACTGCAGCATAAAACAGACTGTCCTGCTTGCTTCACATATCTAAAATGTGCATTACACACACACACTCTCTCTCTCTCTCTCTCTCTCTCTCTCTCTATCTCTCTCTCTCTCTCTCTCTCACACACACACACACACACACACACACACACACACACAGAGTCACACACACGCCCTTCAATTGCTTCTGTGTTCATATTACTTATTTTGTTCTCGGATGCAGTTAGTTTTAAAGTCTTGAACACAATATTTAAATTTTCAACTCTAATATTCTCTGGATAAATTCCAGATCTTGGGGGCCTGCACAATGGCCCAATCAGTGGGCAAAGGTGCTACTGCCAAGCCCAACCATCTGAATTCAGTCCCAGGGGCTCACATGATAGAAGTGGGGAATCGATTCTGATAGGCTGTCCTCTGACTCCACAATCATGTATTGGTACATCTGTATGTAACCCCAATTAAAATGAATTAATTAGATGTGATTTAACACTATAAAAAGCCTTCCTTACCCTAGATGAAACAAAATTATACTTACCTGATTTTCAATCAATGGATGTAGAATTCCTACAGACGTTTGAAAGTCTGAAAATATTTTCTATAGATTTTCTTGATAAGCTGAGTTATATTCCTAAGCCACAACCTTTAAAACCACTCAGTACATGAAATCATGATTTTTACATTACTTTCAGCTATTTTTACTTAAGTGTTTTTCTAAGTGCCAGATTTCATTAAAAGCACCTTCCCTCCTATCTATGTGAGACTTTATTTACGTTTCTGTAGTACCACTTAATTCATGTACCTACACTATAGGTAATTTTTCTCTCCTCTACATTAAATTATGAACCTATTGAGGGATTGTGCTTACATAACATTTTTGGATATATTCAAGGTTTTTCTCATAAAAGGCACTCAAGTAACAAACTAAATTTAATATATTTAAGGTAAATTGGCATATTTACATCAAGTCAATTACCATTAAATTAATAACCCATGGTGGTATCATAACCTAGAGATGATTTCTAATACGTATTATTTGCTACTAAGCATGTAATGATTTTAACAGAAAATTTATTGAATTTATTTATAGAATAGAAAATTTCAGATCTATCATGCAGTACGTATATCTTGTGCATGTATGCATGAGTCGTGTATGTGTGTGTGTGTGTGTGTGTGTGTGTGTGTCTAACATGTGGGTGTGGAGATCAGAAGTCAACCTGAGGTGTTGCTCTTCAGGAGCTCTCCACCTTGTTTTATACACAGGATCTTTCACTTGGGACCTGGGGCTTGCCAAGCAGGTGAGGCTGACTGGCGCATGCATCTCAGGAATTCCCCTGTCTCACCTCCGTTGTAATGGGCTTACAGGTGGACACTGACAATCTTTGTGTATGAGTCCTAGGGATCCAAGCTCAGGTCCTCACACTTGTAGAGCCTGCATTCTACCCACTGAGCTACATCCAGCCCCAGCCACACTGATCCAATGACCAATGCTACTTCCAAAGTGACATCAAATCCATCATTATTTTTAATGAATCCTCTATACAGTTGGAACCTAGTGTGGGGAAAGAGGGTGAAGGCCATGGAAAACAGCTAAACTGTAATTTCCTAAGGAAGAATTGCTTATCCTTGTTAGTTCTGACCAGTGGCTTAAACCATCATGGCTTAAGTCAAAAATATGTAGAATACAGTATGACATTAATTAAAAATACTTTTTTTGGACTCCAACTTCAATGAAGCCTTGAGAACTGTTTTCTCATTACTAGATATTATGTGCTAAGTCTCTTTAGGCAGTAAGACTTGGATCCCTAAAGCACATGTTTCTAGCAGAAACCAACTTTATCATCATTTTTAAAAATTAATTTATTTATGCACCTTCCAGCTGTGGTTCTCCCTCTTAGTCCCTCCCCCATAATTCCTCATCCTATTCCTCCTCCTGCTTACCACCGAGAGGGTGCTACCCCCAGATATCCCCCTTCCCTGGGGTCTCAAGTCTCTTGAGGATTAGGCACATCTTCTCCCACCGAGGCCAGACCAGGAAGTCTTCTGCTATATATGTGCCAGGGGCCTCGGAAAAGCCCTTGTATGCTGCCTGGTTGGTGGCTCAGTGTCTGTGAGCTCAGGTCTCTGGGACTTTCTAGAGGGTACCCCCACCTCACACTTCCAGAGGTTGCATATTTCCATTCATTCTTTTGGCCTCTGAGTTTCTCTCCTGTCTACTCCCCATACCTGTTCCTGTTCCACCTTTCCCCTCTCTCTCCCCTTTCCCACCCAGGTCCTTCCCTCCTTCTGCCTCCTGTGGGGCCACCACAACATGAAGAACTACATGGCAGCATTAGGAAGGTTGAGAACCACTGGGATAGACAATTACCCATCTTTATCATAGCTAAAGTTTGCTGTAGTCTTAGGTACTTTATGTTATGCCTTATACCAGATTAAGCTTCCTGCATGAAATGTGAAGTCTGTAGAATTGGCCTTAGCATCCATCACAATGGCTGACATGCAGAACAAGGAAGCAGTGGAGTCCTGTGGAGTGCCATCCTCTGGGCCTGCTATCCTCTGGGCCTGCCGTAGCCTTGCACCATTGGCCTTTCAGCTGGGTGTACATGAATGCGACCCACATAGGACTGGACCTGTCAGTATCTGCCGGGTCTGGCATGGCTGCTTAAGGAGAGATATGAGGTACTTCTTGCCCTGAAGCATCACCAGGCCTTTGATCCCCATGGTCCCCACATGTGCTGTTGCCCTGAAACTGATCTGCAGTTATTTCTCTTTTACTTTCAATCTCTCTTTGTGGGGAATATTCTTCCCCCATTACTCAGAGCTAATCACTGCATAATAAATGAAAAGGATGCAGTTTTCAGGAATGAGGAATGGAGTTAGTTATGAGGCTGTGGAGGAACAGGCCTTCCACTTGGTCTTTAGAGCCATTGGAAAGGATCTATACAACATAACTACAAAGGCCATAAAAGCCTACATGGTCCTTTGTAGAAATAGTTCATTGCCGGACTTGGCCTTGAATTTGGAATCATAAGGAGATACAAGTACCCTCCTGTCCAATGATAGCTGCATTAATTAGCCAGGGTGAACTTGCAGGCGTCAAGGATAGAGAGTTAAAGTAGTCTCAAGAAGAAAAGTTATGGATAGGAAGAGAAGGAGGAATCTATAGAAAGCAAGCAAATGATAGATGGGTTTATCTTCCAGGAGGAAAGCTTGTATAGTGTCTAGAAACAAATAGTATTAGGAGAGTATATGAGACCATGGAATTGCTAAGATAGAAAATTAAAACGATTAGAGAATTAAAACATGATGTACAAGCATATAAAAAGTTAATACTCTGTTCTCCTGACTACTTAAAGGATTGGAGATGACAGCGCTTAGATAGATATTAGAGCTAGATGCTTTATTTGCATAAATTTTAAAGCTTTGTAAGAAATTACTTTAACCCTAGTGGTCTGTCACCTTTCAGTTCCTACATGAGAATAGTTACTAAGGACTGCTGTTGGCTGTATCTGGAAACCATAAGAGCCCAACTACCTGTGAAGAACAGGCTGTGTAAACCTATATGGAAATGTACTCTTGCGTTGTGTTTAGTTTCTGTTTTAAGGAAGCAGGAGTTGGGATTAATGATCCAGACTCATACAATTTATGTACATTTAAGAATTTCAAAAACTATTATTAATAATGATCAAAGCCTTGATGATGATAGCTTTACTAAGTAAAACACTGGGTTTGGGCTCTCTGTATGGGAAAAGGCAAAAAAATGAGAAGGGAGAAGGAGAAAGTAGAAGAAGGAAAAATGATGAGAATCCTGGAGGAAAGAAAGAGAATTTGAACTGACAGCTTGCATCCACTACTGACTCTGAGTCAGTACTGAATCAGTGCTCTTCCTGTTCACTCATTTCTTTGGACCCTCCTCATGCTGAGCTGAGGCTGGACCTGTCAGTATCCTATGATCATGATGGGAGGAGCTCATGAGCTAACACTTACCTGAGCATGCTCTTAGGAGGGAGACAGTTTTTCAGTTCTGTAGGCAGCACGTTTTCTATGCTCCTGAAGGTGACCCTAATCACATGCACTAGTTCTCAGGGCTACAGTTGTGTGGAACAGTGTTGTTGTTTCTGTTATCTGTGCCCTATGTAAGGTGAGTTGACTTTACTCAGATAATAAGCTCACAGGACTACTTAACACAAATGTATTGAAGAAAGAGTATGCCAATTTTCTCAGTATAGCTGCTCACGCTCCAGCTGTCCTCTGTGGCCCAAGTCAACCTCTTCAGTCCATGGAGCACACAGTTCAGGTCTGCCTTCCCACTGACCTCAGCCTTTTCACTTCTTCCCAACTTGGCTTTATCTTTCAATACATTTCCCTTTGTTTCACTGTGACCATTTATTACCTAGAAATCTATTGAATTGCTATCATTTGTGCCTCAAAGGCAATTTTCTGTGGGTGTGGTGGCACACACCTTTACATCCAGCACCTGGGAGGCAGAGGCAGATAGATCTCCATAAGTTCAATGTCATCCCAGTTTATATAGTGAGTTCCATACAAGCCATAGCTAAACAGTGAGACCACAATTCAGGGATAGGATGGGGTGAAAGAGATGGATTTCTGAGGGGATTATACCTTGTGTTGCTTGTTAGAAGTGACATAGATTCCCTGACCAAAGAAATTCATTTTTGTACCATTCAAGACATTGCTAGTTCTACTTCCTAGCGCCTTCCCTCCCCTTCTCTCCTCTTCCCTCCCAACCCTTGTATGTGCACCTCCCCCATCTCCTTTAAATTCATGGCCTCTTATACATTAATTATCATTGCATGTACATATATATTTGTGCATACATATAATTTATATGTATGTATAGCATATTTATACATACATATACACATTTCAGACTGTTTTACACTCAAGTCCGAAGTAGGAAAACTGAATTCTAATCCTAGAAATTGTCCCTAATTGGGTCTATTGTTACAAAGTTAGAAATACCCTGTGAAAAGACCACAGACTCAATCTGGATTATAATTACTTAAATTTATTGAAGCTGCTAGTAGGACAACAATTTGTGAGCCAAATTAGAGACTGTTACACAGAGGACATTGAGAAAAGAATTTTTAAAGGTGAAACCATAAGAAGGTCTTGACTAACTGTACAAGCTAGCCCAAAGCTATTCTGTTCTGTCAAGAGTAGGTAGTCAAGGTGACTGCAAAACTGTCATTGAATATCTGCATAAGCAGAATACAGAAACTAAAAAAGCAGTTAGTCATATCATAACAAAGCAGATAAGCCACAGCTATACATTTTCTGGGTAGGGGTCATTGCATCAGGAGTACTGGGAATGTATCTTCCAGGGACTGGATGAAATAAGACACAAATGGCTACTAGGTGCCAATATAGATGCCTAGCATAAATGGAGCTCCTTTATCCATTATACTGGCAGATTTCTACCTGTGCATCAGGACTCCAGAGGGGTCACATTTCAGATATCCTGCATTTCAGATATTTACATTATGATTCATAACAGTATCAAAGTTACAGTTATGAAGTAGTAATGAAATAATATAGTTGGGGGTCACCACACCATGAGGAACTGTACTTCAGGGTCACAGCATTAGGAAGGTTGAGACGTACTACCTTATACCATAATTGCCTACAAGTCACAAGTCTTTTCAGCATTTCTAGAATAGAAGGTGGTGTCTGCACGATCCTGGAACTTACCCTGACATAGAAAATACAGTGTGCCTCTGCATGCATTTTGTCATGGCTGCAAGTGCAGTTTTTCTTCTTCCCACCCTGACAACTCTGATCCTCCTTTGTGTTCTCCAACAGAAATACTTTGTTTGCTGTATTTTGTGAATTGACATTCACGTCCCTTGACATCATGATTCTAAGGACCCTGGGCAGGCTTTCCTGTCTCCAAGTATGTTTTATTTGATGAAATCTACTATTGGTTAGGGTTCTAGTTTCATTTCTGTTTGCTGTGATAAATACCACCATTAAAGCAATTTAAGGAAGGAAAGTATTTGGCTATACATCTAGCTCACAGCCCATCACTGGAAGAATATAGGGTCAGAAAATTAAGCAGGAACTTAAAGGTAGGCCTGCCTGCTATTCCACATAGCTCTATCTCTAACCAAGAAACTCATGCAGTGCTAAGCTATTAAAGAAGGAACTATGAAGGATGTGGCTTTGTAACTTATGAAGACTTACATTTAGACATTTTCTTTGATATTCTAAGGCCACTTTCATAGGGAATGGCGCTGCCTAGATTGGGTTTTGTCCTCCTATGTCAAGTAACAGCATCATTCCTCACAGTCATGTCTAGAGACCAATTTGATTGAGAAAAATGCCTCAGTTGAGATTCTCCTCGTAGGTGAGTTCTAGGTTGTGTCAAGTTAACAGTTAAAGATAAGTAGAACAGCTAGCAATCCTTAGTTCCTAACTGTATTTGTTCGAGTTTTCTAGGGAAACACACCTGATGAGGGGATTTATTAGCATAGCTTATGGGCATGGTCCAGCTAGGCCAACAGTGGCTGTCTACCAGTGAAAAGTTCACATTTTCAGTAGTTGTTCAGTCTACCAAGCTGGATATCCAAGCTGGTCTCTAGTATATGCTGCAATACCCCCAAAGTAGGCTCTAATTAAAGTGAAGGAACGAACTTACTGGTGAGGGTGAGGCCAAGAGGCAAAGAGCGAACACTTCTGTCTTCCATGTCCCTTATGTAGACTGCCACCAGAAGGTGTAGCCCTGATTAAAGGTGGATCTTCCTACCTTAAAAGATTTGATTAAAGGTGGTCTTCCCACATCATTGATTTACTTAAGAAAATTCCTCATAAGTATACCCAGCCAGTTGGGCTTTAATTAATTCCAGATGTAGTTAAGACAACAACAGAGAATATCGGTCATACTAATCCCTTTTCAGAAGGATTTTTGTTGGATGTTTTAAAATGGAGTTTGAGAGAATGAAGTAGGGAGCCAGGATGAAAAAAGGGGCTAATATGTATTTCCTTCAGAGAAGTGAACATAGACAGTATGTGGGCATCTTTAATTTACTGCTTTAAACACTATTTTAGAAGGGTAAGCTCTGACCAAAATCTAGAACTAACAGTGAGACCCAGTTAAAAGAAAACTCTTCGGTGAGTTTCAGGCAACCTCTATCATCCACAGTGCCTTAGTGAACCCTGTATAACCTTCTAGAGACAAAGCTATGAGATATGACCTGCCCAAGTCAGAGATGACAACTTCTTCAATTCTGTATTCCAAGGCTCATTCTGAATAAATGACTATAGAGAGAACCTCTCATTGCAGTCTTTAGATTTTTTTTATATACATAAAATCATGAATGTGTATATGATATGAGAGGAAGAGTAAATCAGTCTAGAGGTAACAGAGGAAAAAATGTGTGTGTGTGTGTGTGTGTGTGTGTGTGTGTGTGTGTGTGTGTGTGTGTGTGTGTGTTTGAGAGAGAGAGAGACAGAGACAGAGAGACAGAGAGAGAGGTTAGAAATAGAAAGAGAGAAGGTTATGGGGCTATATGATCAATGCACAATATATACATTATGAAATACATATACATATTTTATAAAATACAGTAGGAAGCTGTTTTTGTGTAAAATAGTATTATGTACAATGAATATATACAATGACCATTTTAAAAATAAAAATAAAATAGGAAAGTAGTGAATAATTTATATTTATTCTAAATCATACCTTCAAGCACAATTAGGTTGTTGAGATATATCACTATTTTAGATGAAAGAGAATACAATGAGGTACAATGTGCAAGAAATGTACCCTGAAAATCACTTCTCCTTCAAATTTATGAAGGCAAGAGCTCTTAGCTCCAGCTCTGCCCTTCATCTGGTTCCATAAATGCCAGTCCCTGGGATCTGAACTAAGGGGCTGCTTTGTGGTCCCTCTCCTGTGTCTTTCCATCTTTCATCTTCACAAAAATGTACTCTGAAGAGAGGCAATTATGCGCCATTGAGTGCTGCTAGAATATCAAAACATGTCTTTCTATAAAGGTCCTTTTTTCCCTGTAAGGTTACCCCTCAAAGAATTGTTTTTTGAGGCGCTGCTTCTCTACAAACTTTTCTCTTTACTCACCATTTTCTTAGCAGCTCAGAGCAAAGCAATGCATTTTCAGCCAGCTGCTGGATTCCTGCTAGATACCCTTCACACTGCATATCCAATACCTTCTCTGAAAAAATAGTTCTATTTTTAATACTTTAATTTATGTGTATATGTGTGTGTCTTTGAGCACATGTGAGTGCCAGTGTCCATGGAGGCTAGGAAGGGAGTGAGATGCCTGACGGCTAGAGTTGCAGGCAGTTATGAGTCACCTGACACTGGTGCTGTGAATCAAACTCCAGTCCTGTAAGAGCAGTGAGTGCTCTGCACTCTGTGTCATCTCTCCATTCCCAATGACTTTTTTTCAAAGAATAAATATGCTGACTAAATTATTACCATCCCCCAAAATGTTGACAGCTCCTCACTACTTTTCTGTCCTCTTGGAAGAAACAGCTGGATTCAACCAATGGAGCCTGGTTCTGCCCATAAGGAGGCAGTTATTCCTCCTCTGGAGGCTTCTATTATCCATCTGCACGAGGACAGACATGGTTTATTGCTCCAAGATGAGTTGCAGCAGAAACTGTGCCCATATAACTACAGGAGTAATTAAGGGCACACAGGGTGGTCCGTCCTGCTATCAGGAAAGGAAAATGTCCACAGAGCAAGTTGACAAGACACGATGCTTATGTGGAGCACTGGGGCAGCAGAGAAGATGTACTAGATTTGCTGACTTAGTTTTTCTCTAGGGCTCATTGTGAGCCGTGCTATAGTAGGCATTATTTTGATGACAGGAAAAGTGCTTTGGTTAACTTTAGTTGTAAGTATATATTGTAAGTTATAACTATAGGATCTAAAGTTGTAAACCAATGCCATTTTCAATGGCCAACAAGCACTAGAAAACATAACAAGGCTGACATTTTTTCACCCTGGTAGAAGGTTCACAGAATAGTGGCAAGAGGGTAGGCTGTATGGGTCAACCAGTTTGAATTTAATTTTTCTCTGCCTTTTACCAAGTGATGATGTGATTCTTAATGATGATAAATTCTCAATGCAAGTTTCACATAGTTTTCTTTAAAATTTTGTTGGTGCTCAATTGCATTTACTGTTTTGTGTATAAGCCGTGTGGCTATGTGCCGTGGCGTGCATGTGGAAGTCAGAGGACAACTTACAGGAGTCTGGTTCTTTCCTTCAGCTATGTGCTTCCCAGGGATTGAACTCCTGTTAGCATTGTGGCAAGTGCCCTCGCCCACTGAGCTGCCTTGCTACCCCTCAACTGTCTCGCAATCTCTTAGGTTTAGCCCATGTTTGCTCGGTGTGACTTTGGGTCTGTGATGAACAGGGAATGGTAGGAGTGGGTGGCAGAAGAGGCCTATCAAGCTCATAGCAGTTATAAAGTGCTAGAGAAGTAGGAAATGACAGAGATGCCGGTATCCTCTTCCGGGGCCCTTTCCCAGTGTTCTAACTTCCTCCCGTTAGGCCTCAGCTCCTAAAAGTTGCATCAGCATCAATCAGTGTTTGTGGTATCTAGACCTTTAATACATGGGACTTTGGAAACATTAAAAATCTAAACTATGGGGATTATTTTATAGCGTTATAAAGACCAAATATAATGGTACAAATCAAGGGTTTATTATGAGTGCAGTCTATTTATGTCTATTTCCTCCCGAACTCCTATTTGAGATTGAATACCTAATGTGACAGTATCAGGAAGTAAGGCTGAAAATGATTAGATTATTAGATTATCATTGCATCCCAACCTCCGGAATAAGAGAGAAATTACTTTGTTCATAAAATACTCAGCACAGAGGGACTCCCAAGATATCCAACCCTGACACATACTAAATGTAATAAATACCTCTTCTAAATCTCATTTAACAAAGGAGCATGTTAATCCCTCCTGGTATAATTTCAGAGATGGAAACAGTTACTTATCACTTGTGGAAATCCATCTTTGACCGCTTTAAAGGAAAATATCTCAAAATATCCTCTGCTTATCTCGCTCTACTCCCAGGAGTCCTGTCTTTCATTGTGTACTTGCAAAACCTCTTCTTTAATTTTTTTTTTTTCAGTTTTGCCAGACCAGTGCTTTAGCCAGATAAGATGCAAAGTCCACACTATCTTGTGTTGTTTTTGTGTGCACAGTATAGATGTGTGCATATCTGTTGGCATGTGTGTGGGATATGTGTTCAGGGGTGTGTGTGTTTGTGTGTGTGTGTGTGTGTGTGTGTGAAATGATATCCAATGTTGTTCTCAAATACTCTTCACTTTGCTTACTGCAGTAGAGTCTCTCAGGCAAACTCAGAACTCATCAGCTTGGCTGGTCTAGCTAGCAAGCTCACTCTGGAGGTCCTCTCACTGCTTCTCATTTTCTGGAATCACAGATGGCTCACAGTGCCTACCTGGCTTTTATTTATGACTTTGGGGTTTGATCTCAGGTCCTCAAATTTGTGCAGAGTTCCATAAAGGGAGGAAATGTTCTTAAATCAAGCCATTACCCTGGCCTTCAAATGCTCTACTTTTGTAGCTGCGGACTCCTGTTTACCAACTTTTGTAGTGTTGTAATGGCACTGAGCAGTGAGGTAACGGTGTCTTGGGTAGTGTGCAAAGGAGCTGATGGAAGAGGGAGGTGAGTTGAGCTCCTGTGAGAGGACTGATGGGTGTTCGGATCAGATCAGAGCAGAGTTGTGATTTGACATCAGGCAAACTCATTGAGGTCAGGGGAGAGATAGCTCCTGTTTATATCATTTCCTTTGGGGAAAAAAAGTGTGAGTTTGCAGAAAGGAGAGAATAAAAACAAGTCTGTGGATTCAAATTATCTCATGAGCACCTGAGAAAATAGAGCAGAGTGTGCCAGGGCTCTCTGTTCAGCCAAGGGGGCTTGGTCAGGACCCCAGGGGAGCACAAGGTATAGTTATATCATCTTCCTTGGACTACAGTCTGCAGGATGAAAATCAGCCACGTCTCTCAGAATATTAAATTACTCTTATTTTTAGAATAGCTGTGGGCTTGCAGGAAACTTGAAAGGCAGGTTCCTCCTATAACCATGTGTCTCTAGCTCCTCCCACAATGTGCACAGACTGCCCAGTGATCAATATCCCCACCGGAGTGGCTCATCTGTTACAACCCATGAACCACACTGGTAGGCCAAAAGCTCCGGAAGCTCACAGCTTACACGGTAGTCCATACTCAATGTATGCTCCCTGTGAATTTGAGCCAATGTACAATGACATAAACTCACCTTGGCAGCATCATACAGCATGTTTCTATTGTCTACCAGTCCACTCATCCATCTATCCATCCTCTCTACCCAAACTCTGCAAGTCCCTGGCTGTGAAAATTGTCTTCATGGTTTTGTATTCTTTGCTATTTAAAGATGAAAATACGTGAGAGAGGCAATTTAAGATATCCAAGCCTTTAAGGATGTTTTGCCCAGGTCTGACGTAAGTGACCAGAGACTTATCACAACCACCTTGCTTCAGGTTTTCGTCTTGTTTCAGGCTACTGTCTGGATTCAGACTTTTATGCCTTCCAGGTGGACTTCCACCCTTAGCTTACAGCATTTCACTTTGCCAACTTTGTAGTCTTGCTTAGAATCCACTCTCCTTCTATGCCCCAAAACACTGGCAGACTTAAGAAGGATTAAAGTTAACTCTAAGCTTATTGCAAACCCCAATATCTTCAGTGACCAGGTAAATAGGATTAGACTGATGTTAAGGAGTGGGGATTAAAGAGGATAGGGAGGGATGGGGAGATAGCCCAGTCAGTCAGGTACTCGGAAGACCTTAATTCAACCCACAGAACCCAGGAAAACATTTATGATGTATCTCTAACATTGGGGAATTAAAGATAGGTGGACTGGGGCTCATTGGTAAGCTGGGTTAGACTACTTGGTAAGTTCCAGGTAACTGTAGATGGTGCCTGAGTAAGGCTAATTGAGAGTGTTCACCCATATGTACACACATACAGGTACACCTGCACATATATGAATACACACACACACACACACACACACACACACACACACACACACACACACCAAAAAGGGGACAATGTGGATTGTAACTAACAGAAAACAAGTACCCACTGCAACTTGCAGAGCTGACTACTCATATTCTGACTTTTTGTTACTATATAATAAACATTGTCATCGGGGAAATATAAACCTTAAAAATTGGGTTTACCTATTAATCTTCCTGAGTTTTAAGTCATAATATAATCCAAAATAATTCCCACATCTGTCAACTTATAAATTGGCAGGTTTTGAGCCCTGTATTTAATAATTCATGTCTAAACATTGTCATGTGGGAGGGTAGATATGCTGTAGTTCAAACCCTTGACATTACAAGGGCATCTTTGTTATTATGGGAAAATAAATAACCATGTCATAGATCTATGACTTGTGTGTGGAAGCCTGGGTCTTTCCCTTAGTCTCACAGCTTGCAGGCCAATGCTCCCCTCTTACCTCTCTGCCCCTCTTAGTCATGGTTTAGACAGGTGCATAAGACTAATCAGAAATGACTTTTTCCACTGCTGATTGGATTTGGAGGTTAAAGAAGGAGGATAAGAAAAGGATTGGATTTCAGGGATTATACGATTGACCCAACTTAGTATTTCTTAAGCTACTGTGTAATTGAAATCATCTTTATAATATGTTCTCTCCTTCAGAGGCACTCAGCCTTAGAGGGCCATTGCCACTCCTATATAAATAAAAAATTCGTTTGTACTACTTGGGGTAAAAGTACCAGCTAGTTATTCTATCCCTCAAGGCTAAAAGTCCCAATAGTACACTTAGCTTTTCCTTTTCACAAATGTCAATGGACTTGGAAGGGGGCTTCTCTATAGGAACTCCTTCAAGGATGACCCAGGGATCTGCTTACCCTTCACTCTGGCATATGACTTTCTTTATCCATCAACAGTAGAGAAGCATGCTCACAGCTGGAGAAGGTGAGAACACCATTTCTCCTAACCTCCACTGTCCAGAACTGGTCATATGGCTCACGTTCCAGTGCACGAAAGTAAAGAAGATGTGTCTTTTATGATTCTAGGAATATGAAAAAAATATAGAGTGATAAAAATATAATATTTTCTCTAGGGAGATTATGAAGTCAGAATCAATGGAAGAAGGCCAACATTGATCTGCAGTCATGAGATTTTCCTGCTAAAAGCTTGATTCTCTCTCAGTTCAACTGTGTGTGTGTGTGTGTGTGTGTATGAGAGAGAGAGAGAGAGAGAGAGAGAGAGAGAGAGAGAGAGAGAGAGAGAGAGCGCACTTCCATGAGGTTGAGAACAGGATGACCTGGGGAAGCCATGGATACAGATGCTGCCTGGGAATCTTCTCATCTGCCAGTCAACTTCTGGAAAGGCATGCTTGATCTTGTTGAATGATCCTTTGGAGTTTGATTCTGGTTCCAGAATCTAGAAGGACCAACAAATGAGAGGCCCTCTCTAATTCTGTAGATTTGGGAAAGTTGGCCATTTTCAGAGAATTGACCAATCTCTTTGTGCCCATCCATCTTTCCTTAGAAAAACATGTACACTCTAATACCCTGGGAAGCCTGGGGCTTTGTTTCATGAACACAGATTAAAAAATAAATAAAATAAATAAACTCTGTATGTGATGTGTGTTTGTTTGTGCATGTGTGTAAGTGATATGTGTGTCTGTGGTGTGTGATGTGTGTATGTGATCTATGTGTAGGATGTGTTTGTGTGTCTGTGTGTGGTGTGTGATGTGTCTGTGTGGTGTGTGTGTAATGTATATGTGTGATGTATGTGTATGTGAGAAAGGTGTGTGTGTGTATGATGTGTGTGTAAGAGATGTTTCATGTGTGTGCGTGCAGTATGTGTGATGTGCATGTGTGTGATGTGTGTGCACGAGTATGGGCACATCAGAAGATAGCTCAAGGGTTGCTACTCACACCATTTTTGTGTCAGAGTCTCTTGGTGTTTTCTTTGTATATATCAGGTTAGCTGGCCCACAAAGTTCTGTCTCCACTCCCTGTCGCCTTAGAAGTACTGGAATCCCAGAAACACACAGCCACCCTCAGGTTTGAATCAGTTCTGAGCTCAGGTCTCGCTCTTGTATGTCAAACATCTTGACCTCTGTGCCACCTTCTTAACCCACATCACAGAAACTTTTGCCTTATGTTTTAGAAACCAGCACAAGTGTTCCTTATGAGCCTGACAGAGAAAAACTGGTTCAGAAATAAGGAAAAATAAAATGCCTCTTTATTTTATACATGAGCAAATACATAAGCAGGGAAAACATCAGACGTACAGTGGTCTTTAATTAAGAGGAAATAAGTCTTGTACAGGATATCATATTTGCATTAATACACAGATTTAGATGCTAGACATTCTCTAAATTTAATTGCTTCCTGCAGAGATGAAGCAGCCATTATTCAGCTCATTCTCAGAAGCAGGGGGCTGAGTTTGCTCTGATGTATCCCAGTGTCAGAGCACCTGGCTCATTAGAATGCCTCTTACCTTTTTGCCTAGGTGTCTGAGCACGGACCTCTATAGCTATCAGCAGAGAATGCTAAGGATGCTAGAAGGTGATACCAAGCTTTGTAAAACCCTCATCAGCCTTCTAGGGCTTTGACCATAAATAGAAAATATTTGTAAAAGATTAGAGGAGGAGGAGGAGAAGGAAGAGAAGAAGAAGAAGAGAGAAAGAGGAGAGATAGATAGATAGATAGATAGATAGATAGATAGATAGATAGATAGAAGTTGGGGTGTTGTGTGTGTATAGAGTTGGGAAGGGGAAGGAATAAGATGAAATTATACTGTCTGAAAAAATAAAAATCATCAAATTTTGTGTGGCTTAAGCATGAGAACTTTTGCTAGTAAGGTCTGAAGGTTTGAAGTTGTTGTTTAATGTTTCAAAACCACTTGCTTTCTCGTGTGGGTGTATGTGTCTCCGTGTGCAGGCATTTGTGCCTGTTTGCTTACCGGAAGGCTTGAGAAAAGCATTGGATATCCTTTTACTATAGTGCTCCACCTTATTCCTGAGAGAGAGAGAGAGAGAGAGAGAGAGAGAGAGAGAGAGAGAGAGAGTCTATCGAGTCTATCACTGAACAGGTAGCTAAACTGGCATCTATGGAGCCCAAGTGATCCTCCTGTCTCCACCTTCCACAGCCCTGGGATTACCAAGCCCAACCTTTTATGTGGGCCCTGGGGATTAGACCTCAGGTCTTTATCTTGCACAGCAAGAACTCTTATCTTTCAAGCTGTCTCCCCTGCCTCTAAGAAAGTTCCGCCTTATCAAATTAAGCAGAGGTTGAGTTACTGAAGGTCATGCTTTGTTTTTAAGAATCCAAATAGCTGACTCTCAGTTTTTAGCACGCTTAAGATGAGTAAAGGGTAAATAGCAAAGCATATTTTATATGCCCCATTTAACTGGCGGATTAAGTGTGCACAAAAAGTAATCACCTCTTCATGTGGCTAAAGCACAAGAGGCCCAGACAGAGGAGTCATGCCTTCTAATTTACAGTCCATGGGGGAACTTCCTCTGTAATTATTGTCTCAATGCTAAAGAGAATAAAATATGGCAATGCTAAAAGAAACACAGCACTAGAGTCATTGTCTCTTTTCTTTCTTCTAGGTGAAACTTTTCTCACCTGAATAAGCCCTGTAATACTTCTGGGCACACTGAGCTCACAGCAAGGACAGTCAGACAGACATGGTGGGGTTGGATGCTCCCCTCTTCCTCTTAGGATTCGACTTGAAGTACTCTCAGAAATACTCTCTTCACATCCTGTTTTCAAAAAGGTATCTGGATTTCCTTTGGGGCTGGAAACTTGCATTTCTCTCCTCTGGTTGGAACACTGGAATTGGCTCAAGGAGATCCGAAGAGATTAGTGCAAAGGTAAATTACAGCCTAAAGAAATCTTTTAAAAGAGAGAGCTCTCTGATTAAAAGTGCTTACTGCTCTCGCAGAGGAGCAGACTTCAGTTCTTAGAGCCCATAGGCAGCTCACAATGGCCTGTAGCTCCAGATCCAGGGGATCTGATGCACTTTTCTGGCCTCTCAGGGCACTAGCACACATGAGCACATACTCTGACCTGTAGCACATACACATAAATATAAGACACTTAAAATGAGAAATAACTCCTGAAACATTCAATGTAAGAGTAAGCTCCATGAAAATAAGTTCTCAGAGAAAGTGAATTTCAACGAAATGATATATTGTCAAAGAATTTTAACTAGAGTGCTGTGTTTCAAACATCACTATTGATAATCTCTCTGTTCTGCATAAAAACGTGGCTGATACTGTGAGCCACTATTATCCTGATATGATCTACTCAAGAATTTCGATGAGGGTGAGGGTGGAGAGATGTCTCAGTGGTTAAGAGTGCTTGCTGTTCTTCCAGAAGATCCAAGTTCAGTTTTCCAAACCCACATTGAACAGTTTGCAACTGCCCATAACTAAAGCTCTATGGCAGTGGGTCTCAACCCAGTGCTCCAACCTTTTAATACAGTTCCTCATGTTGTGATGACCCCAATCATAAAATTATTTTTGTTGATATTTCATAACTGAAATTTTGCTAATGTTATGAATCATAATGGAAATGTTGATCTTTTCTGGTGATCTTAGGTGTTCCTTGTGAAAGAATTCATGACCCGCAGGGAACTGCTGCTCGAAGGGAGCCAACACCATTTTTTTTTTTTAATATTTACTTTATTTACATTTCAAATGTTTTCCCCTTTCCAGGTCTCCCCTTCGGAAACCCCCTATCCCACCTCCCTTCCCCCTGCCTCTATGAGGGTGCTCCCCCACCCACTCACTCCCGTCTTCCCTCCCTAGCATTCCCCTGCAGGGGGTTATCTAACACCCTCAGGCCCAAGGGCCTCTCCTCCCACTGATGGCCAACAAGGCCCTCCTCTGCCACATATGTGGCCAGCACCATGGGTCCCTCCATGTGTATTCTTTGGTTGGTGGTCTAGTCTTCAGGAGCTCCGGGAGTTCTGGCCAGTTGACACTGTTGCTCCCTACATGGGGCTGCAAACCCCCTCAGCTCCTTCAGTCACTTCTCCAACTCCTCCATCCAGGACCCCACACTCAGTCAAATGGTTGGCTGCCAGCATCTGCCTCTGCATTTGTCAGACCCTGGCAAAGCCTCTCTGGAGACAGCTTATCATGCTTCCATCAGCAAGCACTTCCCAGCATCCACAATATTGTCCAGATTTGATGGCTGTATATGGGATGTATCCCCAGGTAGGGCAGTCTCTGGATGGCCTTTCCTTCAGTCTCTGCTCCACACATTGTCTCCATATTTCTTCCTGTGAGTATTTTGTTCACCCTTCTAAGAAACACTGAAGCATCCACA
>CM052711.1:65405739-65444889 GCA_028551405.1 Uromys caudimaculatus | reverse complement strand
TCAGTCAGGTAGCATAAAACCCTGCAGTTCTCCAGGATAATGAGGTATGTAGATAGGCCCCAAGTGTCCAGCCAATGAGCTCCTCTTCCTGAGCATTCCTCTTGCAAAAGATATTTAATCCCCGGGTCACCCCGAGTAAGGTATATGCATTCATATTCGCCACCAAATGAAGCAGTTTGGACAAGCAAGGACCATCTCCTTTGCCAAGGATCACCTAATTTTGTCTGACGGATTGAGATGGTATCCTGTATTCCTGGTTATCAAATTCCTCATGTAGCTTGGGGCTTTTAGTTGGTGAATATTTACAATGTGGGGAAAGCATGGTACATACTATGTAATCTCAATTACCTAAGTGTATGTACACTTGCAGGATCTAGAACGAAGCATCCATCTGAGCTGCTTGTAACTGGGTGAATTTGTTCTTGCCTTCTTGTAGTTTGTTTCCTGTAATGCACATATTAAAAAATAAACGAAAGCTTCTTTTAATACCTTAAAAAAAAGGGCCTTGCCTAAATCTCTTGAGAGGGTTTTCTTTCTTCCAGCCTCTCCACACTCTAGGCACTCAATCGGAATCAAACCAGGTTCCACCCTCTCCCTGCCTGACCCATAAACGCCTCGAGGGGAAGCATGGGCAGGGGGCCTGCTCCGTCTCCTACATTCCCAGCACCCAGTGGTACTCTGACAGCATTTGTCCCAAACCCTGGTGTTTCTCATCTGAGCCAACAAAGACTGAGAACCCCTATTACTGGACTGCGTTCTGCCTCCACTGAGCAACTTATAATTGGCACTCAGGCACCCCAGCAATGAGGCAGATGTAGTCTCTCTCTCTCTCTCTCTCTCTCTCTCTCTCTCTCTCTCTCTCTCCCTCCCTCTCTCTTTCTCTCTCTCAGATGTATATGTGTGTGTGGTACACATAGTGAAGGTCAGAGGACAACCTTATGTATCAGTGACAGCACTTTGTACTTTGTTTCAGCCAGTCTTGTCTCTGTCACTGCATTGCCCAGGCTACATGGCACCCAAGCTTCAAGAGTTCCCTTCTTCGCCCCCAGCTCCCTAAAAGAGCACTGGATTACAAACATGTGCTACTGTGCTTGGCTTTATGTGGACCCTAGGGATGCATAATTGGCTCTCCTTACTTGCAAGGAAAGCGCTTTACCCACTGAGCCATCTCCCCAGCCCCTAAAGTCTCTTAATATGGGCTTTTCAGGACTATGAAGGTTTATGCACCGGGGTCTTGTAAAAATGAACCAGAAAGAAATGAGCCGAAATTTTAGTGTCCCGCCTGTGTCTGGAAGGAAGGCCAGGTGGTCAAGGTCCACACACTGGACCTAAAGCCAGCACGGAATGATGAACCAACATAATACTTAAAAGAAGGAAGAGAAAAGGCTGAAGAGATTTGTGTAAGAATAGAAAGGAAGGACTCAGAAGACTGAGTTAAGTGGATATAATCACTTACCACAGTGATTAAGGAAGTTCTAATTAAAAGGACTCTGTAATTAGAAGCGCCTTGGAGATGGTTCATTGAGAGAGAAGTCAGAGCTGTTACAGAGCTGACCACAGGCAGGAATTCAATGGTGTCAGTAACAAATGCACTCACTTTAAGGCAACTTATAGACTAGAGAAAAGAAAGGGAAATATAAAATTAGAGCATGTATATATATATATATATATATATATATACATATATATGTATGTATATATATGTATATGTGTGTGTGTGTATATATATATATATATATATATATATATATATATATATATATATATATATAGAGAGAGAGAGAGAGAGAGAGAGAGAGAAATGGGAGGAAAGGGTCCCAGTTTAGTATTCTAGAGAGGAAGGAGGAAAGATAGCTATGGCTTTTCTCTAGCCTACACTTTCCAATTCATTAACTCTTCAGAATTTGTTCTGGTCTAATTTGATGTCTGAGGCTGTGATAAAATACTCTGACCTGAAAGCAACATTGAGGAGGGAAGGATTTATTTGTCTCTCATTTCCAGTTCATAGTCTCTGATTTAGAGAAGTCAGTAATCCAGGTATGAACTTGGAGCAGAAACTACGGGAGAATGTTATTTGCTGGCTCTTTCTAGCTCATGATTAGCTGTCTCTCTTAACATAATACAGGCCTACCTTCCCAGGGAATGGGGGATTGTGTCCTCTTAAATCAACTAGTATTCAAGGTAGTCCTCCTCAAGGCTCCACAACTGCATCTGGGCAATACCTCAAATGAGACTCTTCTTTCAGGTGACGTTAAGCTATATCAAGTTAATAGTTAAACCTATCTAGGAGAGAGACCTTTCTCTGCCTCTCAAGTGTCCTCTGTAGAGCCTTGCATGTCACTATGAATAACTATTAGGGGAAGAACTCAGCTATAACACGTCAATGGTTAGAGGAAATGACTTGGAGTAGAAGGATGTCAGCGAAGGGCATGCTGTTTCTCTGCTATTGCTCCATGCATCCATCCTCAAGGCTTCCTCTGCCTTCACATTGAAGAGCCCAGCATTGGCTTTAACCCCATTCATGTTTCTCTTTGGATTTATAGTGCACTTAAAATTACGTTCTTCTTCCAAACCACTTTATTTTAGGTGTGTGTGTGTGTGTGTGTGTGTGTGTGTGTGTGTGTGTGTGTGTGTGTGTACATAGACATGTTTATGTGTGTTTGGAAGCCCGAGGCCAAATCTCAATATTCATTCTTCAGGTCCCACCCTCCTACTTTTGGAGACAGAGTCTCTGACTGGTCTGGAGCCTTGATAAATAGGCTAATCTGGCTACTCACTAAGGCCCAGGGATCTAACTGTATCTTCCCAATGCTGAGATTGTAAACACATATGTTATCATGCCTGGCTTCTCAATGTTACTTACGTTTGCAGACAAGCACTTTACACAAAGCTGTCTATATAGGCCCTGAGCACTCTTCTTCAGCTTCTTTGGATTCCAGATACAATAGATCTGCTTGATTAATGTCTTTCTGTTGAAGAACCAAAGCCTCAGGAAATAGAAAGCCTCACAGAACAGATGACCCACAGCAAGAACCCTGCCAAGTGGGAACAGTTGCCCTATGGGAGGAACGGAGACTACTCCTAAGCAGGAGTAATCATCTCTCATGATAGGATTAATTGACACACCGTGTCACACGTGGTCTATCAGACTACAGCCTATTCCTTAGCTGTCTGCTGTACCAGTTACATACTCCTCTTTAGTCTCCTCTTCTATAAAAACCCATGAAAAGGGACCCCAGAAGCAGCACAGAACACACACAGATGCAAAATTCTCAGCACAAAGGATATTTATTACTCTGGCAGTACAATGGAGGTTGGGTATCTGCCCCTGGATTAGGCAAAGACAGATAGTTTCTTAGGGAATGCTTTTTAACGAGAAAAGGGGGAGAGGGGAAGTCAGTGCTAGATGAGTTGGTATCTTAGCTAGGGTTCTATTGCTGTGAAGAGACACTATGACCAAGGTAACTCTTATAAAGGAAAACGTTTAACTGGGACTGGCTTATATTTTCAACAGTTTAGTCCAGTATCATCGGGTTGGGAAGCATGGCGGTGTGTAGGCAGGCATGGTGCTGGAAGAGCTGAGAGTTTTACATCTTGATCTGCAGGTAGCAGAAGGAAATGGTGTGTCACACTGAGTGTACTTTGAGCAAAGGAAACCTCAAAGCCTGGCTCTACAGTGACACACTTCCTACAAGGCCACACCCACTCTAACAAGACCACACCTCCTAGTAGTGGCCCTCCTCATGGGCTAAGCATTCAACCACAAGAGTCTATGGGGGTTGTTTCTATCAAACCACCACAGTTGGTAAGTCCTGATTAGCCATTTTAGCCAGTGTAGCCAAATAATGAACTTGGATTTCTGGACCTTAATGTTTTGATAGCTGGACCTTGGAGCCAGGAATGAGGAAGTGGTCAATTAAGAGAATAGAACTTAGGGGCTAACTTTAGAAATGTAATCTAAGTCTTAGTAAGGAAGAGAATGAGGGAAAGCAAAATCTGCTGGCATCGTGTTTGCCATTTTGAGGCCTGTTAGAGAGCCCTTGAATCTCAAAATTCCCTGTCAGTCCTTGAAAGACAGAGATGGGGTCAGTGAGCCCTTTTCTCTCTTCTTCATGTGGTCACTCTGATTGTAAGGCCTTTTCTGTCCTTTACCACTACTCTGTCTCCCAATACTGGGATTGATGTGTCTGAGCCTAGTCATTTGAAATTACTTCTTTTTTTAAATAAGTGGTGTGTGTGTGTGTGTGTGTGTGTGTGTGTGTGTGTGTGTGTGTGTGTGTGTGTTTCTGAAGAAGACTTTGAATCCCCTGGAGTTTGAGTTACATGTGTTGTGAGGCACTAGCTGTGTGTGCCAGAAACCAAACTCTGGTCCTTTACCTCTGAGCCAGTTACCAGGCGAGCCCCTGTTAGAACAATTGAATTGGGATTTTTGTTTTGGTTTGGTTTGGTTTGGTTTTTCGAGACAGGGTTTCTCTGTATAACCCTGGCTGTCCTGGAACTCACTCTGTAGAGCAGGCTGGCCTTGAACTCAGAAATCCGCCTGCCTCTGCCTCCTGAGTGCTGGGATTAAAGGCGTGCACCACCACTACCCGGCTGAAATGGAATTTTTGTCCCTAAAACTCCGGTAGTAAAATATATCTAAGAATTTTGGAGGAGGTAAATGTAAGGCAAAATTTAAAGTTACAAAGAAAAATTTGAATAAACAGAGTTTCTGAGTTGGCATTTTATGTAGCAGATTCCAAGTTTTCTGACTCTGAGAACAAGCTCCCAGAGTAGGCTTTCCTTTTTTTCCTTTCCTTTCCTTTCCTTTCCTTTCCTTTCCTTTCCTTTCCTTTCCTTTCCTTTCCTTTCCTTTCCTTTCCTTTCCTTTCCTTTCCTTTCCTTTCCTTTCCTTTCCTTTCCTTTTCATTTTGTTCTTTCTTTCCTTCCTTCATTCTTTCTTTCTCTTTCTTTTTCCTATTATTATTACTATTATTATTGTTATTATTTTCTTAGTGTCCCATCTTTATTTCTCTCCAGTCCATCTCAGACTTGTTCTTCTCCCTTGATTGAATAGGGAACCCTCCTTGACTTTCTCCACAAATACATGCAATAAGGCTGTCGCTAAATAGTATATTTTTAAAAATGACTGGACATTCTGTATACAAGCAACAAATACTTGTTAACTAAAAGTATAAAAAAGGAGCACTAAATATAATGAAATTCTTAGTAGAAATCTAATATTATCTGACGCATTTCTGTGGTGAAAAGTGCAAAAAATAGGCAGGTTCTCAATGAAGATATAAAGGAGAAAGGTACCGTGTGTGTGTGTGTGTGTGTGTGTGTGTGTATGTGTGTGTGTGTGTGTGTGTGTGTGTGTGTGTGTGTACGTATATGTGTGTGTATGTGTGTGTACGTGTGTGTGTGTATGTATGTGTACATGTGTGTGTGTGTACGTGTGTATGTGTGTGTGTACATGTGTGTGTGTGTATGTGTGTGTAGTTAAAAACACAATATGTTAAAGATGTAAAGTCTCACAAACTAGTCTATAGATTCAAGGCAATTTCAATTAAATCTCACCATAATCCTTTGCAGTATTAATAAGGTATTCTTTAAATTCATATGAAAGAGAAAACTGATTAAAGTGCTGTTGAGAAGAAGTAAAGTTAGAGGGTGCATATCATTGACTGTAAGACTTAGGAGGGCTTTCAACTCTGATATAACTACAGGATTCAAGGCAGGGACGTAGGGTAGGAAGAATGTGTAGACAGATAAATGTAACTGAATAGAAAGTGCAGAAATAGACACCTAGAAATAGGGTCACATTGGGTTTTTTTGACAAAGGTTTAAAGAAAATTCAGGGGAGAAAAGATTTTTTTAAAAGAAATTTTATTGGAACAACCAGGGAACCAGCTATAGAGGAAAAAACCCTCAAGCTATAATTCAGACCCGTGCAAAATTAATTCAGAATGGATTACGAGTATAAATGAAAGTATAAAACTATAAAACCTTTTGAATAAAACATAAGAGAAAAATCTGTATGAACTTAGGTTAGGCAAAGAATTTTGAGATAAAACTACCAAAATTATAACCCATAAAATAAAAACTGATAATTTTGACATCATTAGGGTAAGACACTTTTTGCTTTGCAAAAGATACTTATTAAATAAGGAAAAACATAAATTACTTAAAAACCAAGAGGATTGTGTGTATTTTATTTTCCTTTTAATGCTTCAGTTAAATAATTTATAGGAAGAACGTGTGTATGCATGTGTGTGCGTGTGTTTGTGTGTGTATGCATGTGTATGTGTGTGCATGTACACATGTGTGTATATGTATGTATATGTGTACTTGCCTTAGCACATGCATGTGGAGGCCATAGGTCTACTGTGAGTATCTTCCTCTATTTCTCTCCACTCTATTTTGTTGATATAGAATCTCTCCCATAACACCTTGGACATAGAGTTCTCCATTTCAGCTAGAGCAACTGGATAGTGAGTTCTTAGGATCCTCTTGTCCCTGTCTCCCAGCACTAGTCTTACAGTTGTGTGCTACCACACCTGGCTTTTACATGAGCACTGACATTCTGAACTCATGTTCTCAAGCTCACATACAAAGCACTTTACCCACGGAACCACTCTCCAATCTCTCTCCCTCTCTCTCTCTCTCTCTCTCTCTCTCTCTCTTTCTTTCTTTCTTTCTTTCTTCATTCATTTATTTAATTTTTTTGAGACAGGGTCTCTCGTGAACCAGAAGCTCACTGGTTTGGCTAGACCACCTGGAGAATGAACCCCAGAGATCCTCGTGTTTCTAGCCTCTTAACACTCACATCAGGCATGTGATATACCCTGCTCTTTATGTACGTAGGTATTAGGGATTGAAATCAATTCCTCGTGTTTTTTATAACAAGCATACTAACCATTTAGCCACCTCCCCAGCCTCAGTAAGAATGTTTTGAAATGTTAGCAATTCAAAGTAAAATAAAATCAAACAAAAAAATACATGCTGGCTATCATACAATTTAAATTCCAAAATAATAATTAGAATGCAGAAAATGATGCAAAGAAAATACCAAAAAATAAGAGACAGGTCAAATGAGTTAGGCGCTCCCCATTCAAACCAATGTCTTATATTCACTAACAATAACATTCTGGAAATATACTTATTAGTATGGCTAGATGATTAAAATATATGGTTAAATGAGAAAAGGCAATTATAAAAACAAACACACTAAATTATATTTCCCTTTTTTTTAAAGCTAGCATTAGCATACAAGGACATGTCACAAAAATAAATTACTTAGCTTTCTAGGATGACTTCTGGGTTCTGGGATTTGAAGTATGTGCATGTTTCCTTAATTGTGTTTTGTTTTATATTCAGTTCTTTGTACTTGAGTTATTTATCACAAAAAAGCTTAAAGTACATGTATATATTTTATATGGTTTCTACTGTAGTAGGTTTCTGTATGGCTTTTTCAAGAGGCCTTTAGTGATAGTCAACTCTCTCTTTGTTCCCTTTTTCACTCCCAACTGCATGCTAGCAAGAAGAAACCCTACAGTACCAGGAATCAGTTACTCCTTTTTGAATTGTTGGCTAGTGGGTTTCCATATATTCCCAACCATTACAAGCTATCGCCAACACTCTTGGTTACCCTTCAGAAACTATTATAGTAGGGCCATATTGCCAAAGACACCATATACTTGAATCACAGAACACAGAGAAATCAAGCCCATACCCATATGGACTCTTCATCCATACTGACTAACTTTTGTAATGTTAGAAGGTGCTATATGCATTCTGGAGTAGAAAACTCATCATCAGTTTCATTCATCTATGAACCCTGGGAGCCATAGTAATGATTGATCTAATAAGACATGCCCACTAGTGCAATCATGGCACAAATGTTACAGGAGTAACCAAATGACTAGAATCAACAGGTTATTCTTCTGTGACAAGTTCCTGGGGAAAAAAGGAGAAAATAAAGAAGACAGGAAACCCAGGTCATAAGGTCTTATACAAGCTATGCCTTATAAGTTTATTAAGAAACAGCATTTTTTATACTATTCTATGGGGAGAATGGGATAGATTCAGTGGAAATCCAATTAAACAATGTTGGAAAAATTAAAACAGGATAACTCAGACTCATCTGCCTTAGGATTGATAGCCACAGCACAGTGGGCAGAGTTGAGTTCCCAGAAACTACGATCATGACTCCTTTGAGGCCCTGGCCCTAGTCCCAGAGTAGACCCTGCCAAGTCTGCCCTTGGGCAAGAACACATAACTAATGTTCTTTTAGTCCTTTCATTGGGGATTATGAGAAAGCCTTGAATCAGCCTGCTTCCCAACAACCAACTAATTTCTAAGGCCTGCACCATGAGCTGGATCCCATACCTTGCACTGTTAATGGGGCCAATAATTTGTGGCTAGAGAGGGCATAGGTCCTAGGAGAGAACATAGTACTATTATTCTGGCAAATGAATATACTAATAAAATGGCTCCTAATAACTTATTGCTATACCTATAGGTCAGGACATCTCTCAGCCCTTACCAGAGAAGCTTGCAATATGTGAGAATTAACAGTGAATTCATAATTGCTGCATGTGCAGAGAATAAGAGACTCTGGAGTGGTCAGCTCTGAATGATACGTATATTTCACATAGATCTCCTCAGCTTAAATATCTTTATGGAAGTGAAGTGAAAAGATTGTAAAAAGTGAGAGATGATGGATAAACTCAAGGAAACAATGTTTTCTAGACACAAAGGGCAGTTGCACATGCAAAGTGATATTGATTATGAAAGCATGCACAAGACATTTGCATGCTCAAACCGGACAGAATCTCAGCATTTATGAGAGTAGTGTGGGACAAATTTCTACTTATATTTGAGGAGCAATTAGGAATTGATAGCTGCTGGAAGAGGAAGAGTTAGTTTGCTTTAATAACATAATTCCCTGTAGGCCAGTCACATTCCAGGGGAGACCTCTTTCCCAAGATTAGTTGTAGGCATAATTTTTTACAACTTCTTTTTAAACAGGGTTCAAACTCTCCTCTAACCCACTACCCAGCAGAGGATATGAAAGAGAAAAGTTATCAGGATATGGAAGTGGACTTGTTCAGCAACACTTTTGCTATATGAAACCATCTTTTCACCTTTGTCTGATTCAGGAAAACATTCTTTCCTTTGTCTGCTTCAGCAAAACATCCCTTCACCTGTGTACATTTAAGGAAAATATTTTTTCACACGTGTGGTTTAGCAAGCCATCCTTTCACCTGTGTGCCCCAGAAAACCATCATTTGACATAACTTTCTGAAGAAACTAGAAGTTTCCACTTTAGGTAGTTGTGCAGCACAAGTTGGATTTGATAGTTTAAAATAATTTTTTTTTTTTTTAAAAAGAAACTCAGAAAATTGGGAGGTAAGGGTGAAAAAGGTGGATCTAGGAGTTGGGGATGGTGGTGAATATGATCGAAACACATACAAGATTCTCAAAAAAATTAATGAAAATGTTGTTTTTTTAAAAAAGCTTAAATTTTAGGCAAAATAAAGTATTTTTAATGGTGTGAAGTATACATGGGAGGACTGAAGAGTTAGATAGCTCAGTAGTTAAGAGCGCTTAGTGTTCTTCCAGAGGACTTGAGGGCAATTCTCAGCACCAATGTTGACTGCATCATAGCCTCAGTTTCAGAGAATTTGACACCCTCTTCTGGCCTCCTGGGCACCAGAACATATGTGACACACAGACACACATACACATACATACACACACAGACACACCTACCGACACACACACACACACACACACACACACACACACACACACACAGAGACACATATAAATAAAAATTAAAAAACAAAAAAAGAATCCGTACAACTATAGTTATAAAATATGTTTTAAATAAGTAAGAAAAAGAAACAATGTGAAAAAGAACTGAGAACTGAGTGTCAGAAAGAAAAATATAATCAGGTTTAAAAAAATGGAATAAGTTAGAGTTGGTTTATTTGCAAATTTGGCTATATTGTTTAAGAGTCAAGTAAGTGTAGATAAGTTGCTTAATCTTAGTTTCACACAAAGTAAAATAACTGGAACCTTTTCTCAGGGCAATGAAATGAAAAGTTATATTAATATACCTTGAAACCTTTTTGGTACAGTAAGCTCTTCTTACAAACTCAACTGTGTTAGTCTTCTGTTGAAACAATAGAATGTTCTGACAAAAGTCAACTTAAAGGAGATATGTTTTATTATTAATAAAAATTGGTAGAGGCAGAGGGCACAGTCCATGTTGGTGAGAAAGGCAGGCATGGAAGCTGGCTTGGTACTTAGAAACTAGACTGATCTGATTTCATTCCATTAATACAATGGGAGCATAGAGAAAAAAACACGATGTGTGACCAGGCTCAAAATCCTCGAACCCTGGGCTGGAGGAATAGCTTAGCTATGGGATATTTGAGTTCAGCAGGAAGCTAACCTATCAGGTAGCTCAGAACAGCCTCTAACTCCAGATCCAGGGGATCTGATGCCTCTGACATCTATGGGCCCTGGCACTCACATGTACAAACACACACACAGACTCTCCATAAAGATGCAAATGATTCAATAAAATCTTTTTATAAAAACAAAAGCAAAAGCAAGTCATCAGATCTGAAACCGTGCACATAGACGCAGCACTAACTGGAACTAGCAGGTTGTATTTATATATTTATAGTCACATACATGTAACAGTATAACACACACTGAAATAACAACATTTAGAACAAATGTCACAAACTAATACAGACACAAAAACAAAAGTTCCCCCTAAAGCCTGTCTTACATTACAAGCACTTTCTAGCCTTTATATTCAATGTTGTGAATGAATCATGGGTATGTCTTGAAGCTTGTTTGAAAGTCAAAGTCTTAACCTCCCTAGACCCACTGGACAACAGTACATATGGGAAACATTGTAGAACAATCATATGGTCATTAAACAATTTAATACCAATTAAGAATAACATTTTGTGCTTTACTAGTCAGTTGAGATGCATTTGGACTGCCAGTCATTTGTGAAAATTTGGGAATTTAGTAAGGACACAGGGTTGCTATGATAGTTGTCCCATCTCCAGTTAGAATGACCAAGACTAACTCATTTTGACCTCAGATTCAAGAAGAAGGCAATGAATGTGACTTTACTCAATATGACTACCAAATATGCCCACACATCCCCAAAACATCTGGAAAAAGAACCAATTATTTTTAATCTATAAAATATTTTAGAAGATAATGATAGTTTATGCCTATAATTCCAGCATTTGAAGACTGAGGCAGGAAGATCACTATAGGTTCAAAGCCAGCTTGTGCTACAGAGTAACTTTCAGGAAAGCCTGAAATACATAATAAGACACTGTCTCAAATATACAAACAAATAAATGCTATCAAAAGAGAGTCCTTTTGGAAGACAGAAAAGCACGAAGTACCCGAAACCTGTCTTCTCAGCATAGACAATTCTATTGATCAGATCTATCTGTGGCTTTTGTTTTGGATCCTAAAGTCTATTTCCGGAAGATTCATAATATTTATGAGAAAGTTGTTTGGATAAACTGTGTTCAATGTTAGTCAGTTTTACCCTTAGTACAGTATCAGCTACCCATGTGTTAGCCCTTGGCCTGCAACAATCATCTGTGCATATATTCTGAAAGAAGCTGGTTTGAAATTTACAGAAGTGTGGATGAATAGGATGTTGACTTTGAAGCATCTGGGATCTAGGGTCTGATAATTTGTTACTACTTTGTATCACAGAGGCTCAAAGAAGCAAGAGGCCATTGTTGCTGCATCTCCCACATATTTGCAGACCACTCATTGAATAAAATGAGATTTACTTCATATGGGGCACCTGCTCTCCTTCACTTTTTTTTTCTCCTTTGAGGAAGTGTCAAAGACTAGACTAGTCCAAAGTAGCTACATGTGGACAGAGAGTTAGAGAGCAGCACTCATGCTCAAGGGAAGGGATGAGCTCAGGGAAGCCCAAAGAAGACCTTACAGTTACAACCCAAGCTGATTCGTGGCATAGAAATGGCCTACAAAAATGATGATCAAAAATAAAAATAGTAATACCAAGCGCTAGAGAAGAGGAAAATCTAACTTTTAAAAATTATAATACTGTTAGATTCAAATGTCCTGCTATCATTCACAATGAAAAAAAAAAAAAAAACCAAACAAACAAGTACAAAAGAAAAAAAAACCCATGGCCACTAAAATTAGAAAACTCACCTTTTAAAGTTACCCTATGGCCATTCTACTGCATCAAGCTTAAGGTTTTTTGTTCGTTTTGTTGTTGTTGTTGTTGTTGTTGTTGTTTTTAAACTTTTTTTAAAGGTTGATGAAGAGTCAGAGTCCCTGAAGAGGTCAAGAGAGTATATTGGTGAAAGTTCAGCCAACATTGTGGTAAAGAAACAAGGGTATTTGAGATGCTAGAAATGTAGGATGACCACCAAGAACAGCATGTGTGGACTGGACATGGCCTGACTGTGAGGCTGGCTGTGGATGGTATCAGTGGCAGAGCCAGAGAGATGAAGTTGCCCAACCCTTTGCAGCCTAGAAAATCATAACTAAATTACAGACGCATTTGAGCTACCCAGGTAGACTTTGGTTTTGCTTAAGAGTGCTTTACTTTGTGCCTCAGTTCTCTCTTGAACAAGAAATCATTCAACTTGCCTTTGATTTTATAGGAGCATGCAGTTAAGAAGCTTTGGATGTTTTAGAAATAGTTTTAACTTTTAAGGTGTTTGCATTAAAAAACTGTGATATGTTTAAAGTTATACTATGTTATATTTTGAGATAATAACACAAAATCTTAGGAATAAAAAAAGAAAAACTTATGGTGAGTAGCGATGTGTTTCTATGTCAGTCCTGCAGGGGACAATTGTGCTGGTTAGTGTTTCTTAATTTGACACAAACTAGAGACACTTGGGAATAGGGAACCTTATCTCAGGAACAGCCTCCACTGATTGCCCATAGACACGTCTGTTGGGATGTTTAATTTATTGCTTATCATGGGAGAGCCCAGACAATGTGGGTAGCATTATCCCTGGGCAAGTGGTTCTGGGTCGAACAAGAAAGAAGTTGAGCAAGCCCTGGAGAGAAAGGAAATAAGCAGCATTCTTCCATTGTCTCTGCTTCAGTTTCTAACTTTACTCCCCTAGGTGAGGAGCTTTAACTGTTAGTCAAAGAAACCACCTCCTCTCAAAGTTGCTTTTTAGTAGAAAAGCAACTGAAAAAAGAAGGGGTTTATTTCATCTTCCATGTTACAGTCCATTATCAAGGGACAGGAGGGACAGAACTCAAGGCAGGAACCTGGAGGCAGGAACTAAAGCAGAAATCTTTGAGGAGCACTGCTTATTGGGTTGCTTTCTTGTTTTTCTATGCTACATTTCTTATAGGGTTCAGGTATCCTGGCCCAGGGATAGTTCTGCCCACAGTGAGATGTGCCCGCCTATATCAACTAGCAATCAAAAAGTGATGTGCGAACATACCCACAGGCTGGTCTGAGAGAAACACTGCTTCAGGTGAGGGTCCCCCTTTTTTTCCCTAGGTACTTAGATTAAAGTTGATAGTTGGAGCTAATGATAATGATAGTACTTTTCATGTTAAATATTTTTCAACACACAAAAACTTAAAAAATTAAAACCAAGTGATGACTTGTAGTAAAAATTATTAGACTTGAATAATATCAAATAAAGATATGTTGTTATATGTTTGCTTTTATGACATTTAGTCAAGAATTCCTTCCCATTAAAGTATAGTTATGTAACCGGACACAATCATACTAAGCAAATTAAACCAGTCTAAGAAATGCTATGTACTTTCTCTCATATGTGGTTCCTACATTGTATGTAGATAAATGAAGGTAATTATGAAACCATCTAGGGAAGAAAGGGGCCTAACAGAGGTAGAAGGAGTGAGAAAGGGAAGGCATCCTGGCTAGTTTCAGCTGTCAACAGGAAATCACATAGAGCAGTAATCTGAGGAAGCCCCAACTAAGGAATTGCCCAGATCAGATCCATCTGTGGCCATGTCTGTGAAGGGCTGTCTTGATTGATTGTTCACATACAAGTGACCAGTTCACACTGGGCAGCACCATCCCAAGGCTGGCAAGCCTGGTATGTATAAGAACGTTAGTTGAGTGAGCCAAAAAGTAAATTAGCAAGCAGTGCTCCTCTGTGGTTTCTGCTTTGAAGTTCCTGGCCTGGATTTTCTCCATGATGGACTCTTACTTGGAAGTCTTCATCAAGTAAACAACTATTTCTGCCTCTGGTTATGGAGCTTTTTCACAGCAGCAGAAGGAAACTACAACAGAATGGTAAGACGTGTAAGTAGAGCAAGGAAATATGCTCAATGTACAATGGAGAACTACATGAAAATTTCTGCATGTAACACATGAATATGTACAATGAAAAATTTAAAGTCACTTAGGCAATAATGATTTTAAATATAGACAGAGGAGCTAATTTCAGTTTATTGGAAAACAGTGAATAAATATAATCTCAGGCTTGGATGCCTAGATTATAGTGAGAGTTTCTATCTTCCTGAAATCTGGCTGCTAGGAAAGTGTGTATTGTAATAAAATTATCCATTTCAAGGTATTAATATCAAGCTCAGACTGTTTCTAGAAAAAGTCCATGTGCATTTATACAGCTCTGGACAGATCAATAGAGGTGTTCCTTAAAAATACACATAACTTTTATTTTTATTTGTGTGTGTGTGTGTGTGTGTGTGTATTTGTATGGGTATGAAAGTGTTCAGGAAAAACAGAAGAAGGCATTGAATTCCCTGGGTCTGAAGTTATAAGCATTTATTCACCATTTGAGATGGGTCCTGGCACCCAAACTCTGGTCTTCTGCAAGAAAAAACATGCTCTCTCATCCACTAAGCTATCTCTAGATCTCTGAAGTTCTCACCTAGTTACTTAAGCTTAGGGGCTACAGCTTTTTGGTACATTTGCACCAGGCTACCCTGGGTAGGTACAGAGCCAGTCCTTCCAGACTCTAGGGAAGTGACGAACCCTTCAAGCAGCCCGTTGATTATTTGTTGTTCACATGCTTGGTTTTCATGGGGTTCTACATCTGGGTACACTTGTGTGTGTGTGTGTGTGTGTGTGTGTGTGTGTGTGTGTGTGTGTGTGTGTGTGTTATTTGTCTTTTGTGCATATGTGTCCATGTGCTCATGTGGATCCAGAAGCATAGAAGTCAGATCAACTGACCTTCAGGAGCTACCTACCCTCTTTGTTTTTAACAGACAGACTCTCTCATTGACCTGGGCTTCAGTAGTTCAACTAGGTTGTCTGGGTAGCAAGTACCAGGCATCTAGCTGTCCTTGCTTCCCCTGTGCTGGGTGTATAAATAAGTGCTATCATGCTGGTTCTTTTCCTTGGGTTCTGATAATTGAACTGAGGTCCTGATGTTTGTATAGCAAGCATTTTTACCAACTGAGCCATCTTCCTAATTCTTAGTCTATAAGGCTCAATAACATGATCAAAGTTATCCTAGGGGGATACCAACTACAAAACAAAATACCCAGGATACTGCTGCAGAGTTGGATCTGGCCATGGTGCTGAGAAATTATGACCAGTTCCCCAAAGAAGAGTGCTCTAAATACCATAGACTGTAACAATCTTCTTTGCTACATATGATCAAAGCGAACATATTTAATACTTTATCCAGATGGTGCTGGAACAAGTTCAAATAATGTTGAGGACAAACGGCTATACAAAAAAATAATTGTGAAGTATTTTGTAGGTTACTACGTTTGATACGTGCATGTACTCCCACTGGAACAGAATCTAAAATTCGTGGTAAGGGTTGTTTTTCTGCCATGAGACTTTTGAGGTCTTGTCCTCTACTGGAATGCCATTTGATTTGACTTCATTTAGCCATTCCACAAGTCATTAAGTCTAGAGCAATCCCACATGTCCAGGATGCCTCATTTGCAGATAACAAAAGCAGCTGTTGTCCCTCACCAGCCCAACACAGATCAGAAGCCTGGCATCTTTCCCTCTCACTCCTTATAGACTGAGTGGAAGTGTTGTAGTACTTCAAACCTTATTCTATTTGTCCATGATGTACTGGACATCAGCCATGGCTATGACTTTTATAGTCAACCTCTAAGGGATTGTGGGTTCCACATGGATAGGAACTTTAGTAGTTTTTATACCTTGTGCTTATCCGGTTCCCTTTCAAATTCCAAGCACCCTTCACTTTAGTTTTGGACCTCTGTGTACATTGTCTTTATTGTAACTGGCAACTGAAGCTATTTACATCCACCTCCATCTGCTGGAGTTAGGTCCTGCCGGTAGTGTCAGGTTTGATTTCAGATTATTGTTTGTTGTGTTGTCAAGAAGGGCTTGTGGGAGGAAGAAAATGACGCCTGCATGCAAAACGCTCTTTGGTTAAAATTCACATAGAACGTGTTTGAAACTTGGACTGCTCCTCTGATCAATGTGCTATGTGTTTCTCTGTAGTCACAGCAACTGTCTCAGTGACATTCTGAAAGTTGTCCTGAGGGAACTGGTCCATACTAGGAATGACAGCCTTAGCTGCCCTCCTTCTTTGGAGCCATCTGCATCATTTCTTATCCCTAAAGTAACAAAAATAAGTAAGCTTGTTATGCTGACTGGAAGAATGTCTTTAGAAAGATTCTATGCCCTTTTGCTTACCTACTTTGTGATATGTGGAGTATATAAGGCTAGCATGAGTTTGCTCAAGAATTGTGTTTCTATGAGTCTGAGTCAAAAATGTAGTCTTTAAGTAAAGAATCTGTTTTCAGCACCATATTTGCACATATTTATAACTATAAGGCATTAAAAACAAGATAAACATTCACTAGTTTATAACAAAATGGTGGCAATGCAGGTAGTTTTTAGAAGTGAAAGATAGTTACGTGGTAGGACAGTGTTCTGTTTTCTGTTTTAAAAATATGTGTGTGTCCAATCCAGGATACTATTAATGATACTTGGCTATGCTTGCAGACCAAAGCATGTTGTCCTCTGAGAGGCTCTACCCAACAGGTGACTCAGACAGATAGAGACATCCACAGACAAACAGTGGCTGGAGCTTGGGGACTCTTATGGAAGAATAAGAAGAAGGATTACAAGCCCCAAAGGGGATAGAAACTCCACAGGAAGACCAACAAAGTTAACTAACCTGTACCCTTGGGGCTCTCAGAGTCTGAACCACCAAAGTACATACACGGGCTGGACCTAGGCCTCCATGCACACGTGTAGCAGCTGTGCTGCTTGGTCTTCATGTGAGTCCTAAACTATGGGAGCAGAGGCTACCCCAAATACTGTTGCCTGCATGTGGGATATATTCTTCTAACTGGGCTGACTTGTCTGGCCTCAGTGGGAGAGGAAGTGTCTAGCCTTACAGAAACTTGAAGTGCCAGGGTAAGGGGATACCCAGGTGGGACTCATCCACTCAGAGAAGAAGTAGAGGGGTTATGGGGGAAGGATTGTGGGAGGGGGTGACTGGGAGGGGGCAGTGAGTGGGATGAAAAGTGAATAAGTAAAAGAATAAAAGAAAACTAAAAAATTGTGTGTGTGTAGATGTGCTTGTGTTTGAGAGTATGCATGCAAATTCGTGTGAGCCAGTGACAACCTTGGAAGGTGTCATTCCTCAGGAAAGTCATCCATCTTATTTTGAGACAGGCTCTCCCTTGGACAACTCCAGGTTGTGTCCAATTGGCAATTGGAGCTAACAACGACACCAACAGATGATCAAACTTGACAAAGTAGCTGAGAAGTTTGATTTATGATCAAAGCAGGTGCCCTGAACAGAGATTGATAAACACCTATGAACTGTGGGTCAGCTATATTCCACTACATTCTCAGAGTAGCAGAGCAACATGGTTTATAAAAAGAAACAGAGGGACCTGGATAGATGGCTCACTTGGTTACACGCTTGTCATGCAAGCATGTGGGCCTGAGCTGAAACCACATCACCCACATAATAAGCATGGCATGGTGGCTGTGCAAGCATGCAGGCCTGGTTTTGATCCTTAGAACCCATATTTCCAAAACTAGATGCAGTGGATTGTGCTATATTCTCAGCACTGTGGAGGCTGATGCATGATGAACCCTGGAGCTCACGGCCCAGCCAGATCCACATACCAGTGAGCTCCAGGCTTAGAGAGAGAGACTCTGTCTCAAGAAATAAGGTAAGAAAGTGATTGATGAAGACACTGATGCTGACTTCTGCTTGTCCCACACACCAGAGGAGAAAATGCATTATATATATTGTGATTTTTTTCCTCATTTTGTTACCGTCTGTTTGTTTCATTTTATTATTTACAACCAAAAAGAGTATAATAGTTGAATCATTTATATTCAGGTGTTTCAAAGGTGAGTTATTTTTGTGATAATATAAAAAAGATCATGTTTGTCTGTGTGTTTCATATTCTGATGTAATTCTAGATTAGTGTTATCCTGATGGATTTTAGGAGAAACTATAATCTGTTTCCAGGTCATTTAGTAAGACAAATTGCTGTTGGGGGAGGCCCTCACCTGTTTTTATGCAAATGACTATAATTATTTTAATTCAAATTAGAGAGATAATTATCAGTTTTTTCTCCAGTGTTAAAATCTTTTTAATTTGATATAAAAACAATGTTATTTGGTCACACTCATGGAGTGTCAGCAAAAATAATGCAAGCAATGCAAGATGACTTGTCATCCGTATGCTATATGTGTGGCTTGCTGCAGTTGTATTGTGGTTTGAATGAGAAACGAACCCTAAAAGTACAAGTGTTGAACACTTGGACCCTCCAGTTAGTGGTAATGTTTGGGAAGGCTGTAGAACCTTTAGGATGGAGCCTTGCAGTAGGAAGTGGATCACTAGAGGTGGGACTTGTAATTTTATAGCCAAGTACCACTTCCTGTTCATGTTCTACTTCAAGATGGCAGATGCAATGTGAACAGCTGCTTCCCCACTCCTGCTGTCCTGCTTGCCTGCCATGATGGACTGTATTTCCATCTGTGAGCTGAAATAAACCCCCATCTTTTATGTCACTTCCTGTAATGTACATTATCACAATGGAGGGAAGTAGCCATCTTGATAAACATACAGTGACACAAATAGATTGGCAGATACAACTTTTCTGCATTACATATTCAGTTTGGCTTTAGCATCCCAGTCTTCTCAGCTGCCAAGGAGACAATGATGCTTTCTACACTTTTATATGGCTGTATGGACTGGAAGAATTCCTTCATCATCTTTCAATGCTGTACTCCTTCAAGATATCCATTCATATTCCTTTACCCTTGGCAGAAACTACTGGGAATGAGAAATTCAATGTCCTCTATCGCATCTATTAACATTACATCAAAATTCCCACAGAGTTCAGCAAGGTAGTGCATGCCATGCACAAACATCAAGATGGTAATGCATGCATTACCCATGGAGAAACAGTTCTACCTGGACATCTGGTAGGTCAGCAAGCAGCTGGCCAATTGCATCAAGTAGGCTACCTACCACAGGTTCTTTAAGACCTTTTTCTGTCTGTCACCTGCTCACCTGTACCACTGGGTGGAGATACAGACCAAGAGGTACATCAAGGGCTTCTGGAACACAACCAAGTGTCTGGACCAGGAGGTGGGGGCAGATCAGGGCATTAAGCTACTTGGGTGAGGTCAGCATGATTGTCGTGGCAGAGGCTGCCTGGTCATAGGGTATTGCTGCCATCAGACAGAGCAGCACAGAAAGGAAGAGGACCAGCACACAGCCTGGATATGCTGGAGGATGCAGCAGGACACAGGGTGCTGGCACAGGTTCAGACACCTTTGACACCCATGCTCAGTGCCCTGGAGGATCTGCAAGCTGAGCTGCAGGAGGTGCATATCTGCAATGTGTACCTTACTCTCAAGTGCCAGGCAGCATTTTCATCCAAGAAAGCGTCAGCTGCTGAGGCCTGGATTTATTTGTGGCCCTGTGTGCTCCAACTTGGCCTTTTCCTGAAACCGTCCTGCCTGGTCTGCCCTGGCCTAGCAAAAGCCACTGGGATCTTGATGTAACTGTGACTTGTAGGTACATATTAGTACAGTACATGAGAAATGTACCCTAAAAACTCCTGTGTTGGGCCTTCAGGATCTAACAGGACCTTGTCATCTCCTCCAGGGAGCACCCCATAAGGAGAAGTTTCATACAGAGCCCTCCAACCATTGACTCATTGGCATTGTCTACCATGCTCAAGGCCCACTCAGAATTATGTTGAACTTTCAAGGTCTTGACCAACATGTCTCCTCTGGAAAAAGCAAAAATGGAACCAGGGCTCAAAACGGATTGGGACTTAGTTAGACAAGGGCCCTTGCCCATCAGAGGAGTGCTTTCTTCCTTGTTGGTAGTTAAAAGCAACTGTGAGGTTTGCTTCAGAACAATGCAGTACAGTGTCTGATCCTGTGAAAGATGAACAGTGAAGTTGATTCATTCTCTCTCTCTCTCTCTCTCTCTCTCTCTCTCTCTCTCTCTCTCTCTCTTTCATTCTTTTCTCTGAAGTCTTAACGGAATCATGTCTACAGCTATCCTCTTACTCATCATTCTGTGGCGTTCTCTACTTGTCCCTTCCATGGTAGAGACTGATTCAAGCTGCCTCTAGTCTGGCCTACCTCTTTGTCCTTAGAGTCTCTGGACCTTGTTTCAGGTAGCACTATATTTTCTCTCTTATCCCTACTCTTCTTCAATGGCAAACCTCAGGCTCATGGGTAGGCTGTCACCAACCCCCCTCCCCCCATACACATCTGTCTGTGTACCATTCTATGCCTCGAATCCTGGGTCCTCCCACTCTTTGTGATGGTTGTCATTCCAGAGGCATACCATGCTACTAGGAATGTGACAGCAGGAACTGTTCTCTCACAGTTTGGAAGCTAGTATCAAAGGTCAGGGTTTTGGTGGAGCCAAATTGTCTTTTCCGGCTTCAATTCTTCTGGACTCTGTCTTCTCTTCACATGCCCTGCTTTTCTTCTTCTATATCTTGCAGTGACACTTGTCCCAGAATATAAGGCCCACACTAAATTTGGAATGACCATATTATAAGATTCGTAATCACATATTTGAAGATCCTTTTTCTAAGTAGGAACATATTGATAGGTCCAGGGTTAGGATATGGGCTTGTCTTTTGGGAACCCACTATTCAGTTTCTTACCTTCTGTAGGAAAGGCTCCTGACAACCTGCTGTGCTGTTGGCTCATTCAGCAACCTTCATTTGGCTTCTGGGATTGTGCCCCCCCCCCCAAAGCTCCAGAAAGACTATGGGTTCAGCAGTTACTGATGTAGCTGTTCTGTTTCTGATGGAAGAACTCCAGAATAAGAAGGCATCTCAAGGAGGTATTTGCAGCTTAATAAGAACATATAAACTAGGCCAGTGCCCATTAATAATATGGAAAGTTGGGCACTATGGCACATTTGGAATTCTAGCACTCAGAGGCTAAGGCAGGCACCTGGGTTTCACAGTGAGTTTCACTGCAGCCTGGGCTACAAAGTGAGACCTTGTCTGAAGATGATGATGATGAAGAAGAAGAAGAAGAAGAAGAAGAAGAAGAAGAAGAAGAAGAAGAAGAAGAAGAAGAAGAAGAAGAAGAAGAAGAAGAAGAAGAAGGGGAGGAGGGGGAGGGGAGAAGGAGGGGGAGGAGGGAGGAAGAGGAGGATCATTATGAAAAATGAAAAAGATAAAAACCTTGAGAAAGTTTGGCTCTAGTGGAAAAGGGACCAAGGACTCATCATATGCGTTCTTTTCCACACTGAGAAACTAAGGCCCAGGGGAGGGAAGCTCAGGGACTTGGCCAAGACCCCATAGCTCAGGAGGGACCAGTTACCTAAAACTGTGACGTAGGACTGGGAGAGAGGACAAGAAGGGTCTAGATAGCCCTAGTTGCAGCACAAGAAGAGGGACAACTTATTTCCAGTGGTCAAAGATGCTGGGTGGAGACATGTCCTCTATTAGAAGAGCCCTGGCCACATCTGAGATCTCGGTGCATAGGGTACAGGTTTATTCTACCTGGCCCATGTCTTTGGAGGTGAGATGGGCAGAATCCCCTCCATGACCAATCAAGGAGGTAAAAGTGATTCACTCTTGGGATTTCCCAACAGAAACCAAGGCATGCTTTTGAGACAGCATCTCAGTTCCTTCTAGAAGAGGGAGAACCTTGTATACTAGAAGCTGAGGAAATGGAGTTGAGTGGGGGGGTGTTTAAATTTGGAAGAGATTGCACTGTATGAAATCCTGGCTGAGGGGCAAAGACAGGACAGACATGTACACATAATGAAGGAAGGACAGAGGGTTGAGCCAGCAAAGCTTAACTCTTGGTTACCATGGTTACTCCTGTAGGGTTCAGTCTGGCAATGACAGCTCCCTCAGTCAGCCATAGCCAGCAAGTTATGGGTCATTCTATAGCAGTCAGGGACAAGACAGGCCAAGGTTGCTGAGCTGTGTCAGATTAGTCATTGCTGCAACAGACTGACTGGTTCACTGCTCTGCTGAGGTGGGTCCCACACTGTTCTAAGTGCCTGAAGAAACCACAGAAGAGCATTTTCTCTGTTTGCTTGGGAAGAAACTGAGGACCTTCTTCAGGTCACACAAGCATAAAAACAGGTAGATTGCACTCAGACATCTGGGCTTATCCTGACACAGTAGAGCCTTTGCAGGGTTTTGATACATGCACATGGCAGACTTGCCCACTGTGACATGCTGAAGAAACCAGGGTGGTGTGTGGGCGCCAAATCCCTCTGCAGGACAGGATGTCAGAGCAGCTTTCAAGGCTCTGGCTTCCTACATGTCGCAGTGTTACGTATTTCCCATGTGGGAAGAAGAGTGAGAAAGAAATTTGTGAAGTGGGGGAGCACCTTCATAGAGGCAGGGAGGATGGAATAGAAGGTTTCCAAAGGGGAAAACGTTTGAAATGTAACTACAGGAAATATCCAAAAAAAAAAAAAAAAAAAAAATTAAGTACCTCTTACTTTGATCTCTCTCTCTCTCTTCCCTCCTTCCCTCCCTCCCCCTCTCCCTCTCTCTGCGTGTGTTCATGTGCGTGTATATACATGTGCAGGTGTCAGAGAACCCCTTGAGTACCATTCCTCAGGTGCTGCCCACTTTTTGCCCATTGATATAGGTTCTCTCACTGGCAGGGAATTCAAGATGGCTGGGGTACCTGACCAATCAGTTACAAGTATCCTCCTGTATCCAGCTCTCCAGTGCAGAGATTACAAGCACACACCACCACACCTGGATATATTTTTCTTAAGCTAGGTCTGGTAAAGAATTCTAAAGTTAGCCATTGTGTTTGCAAGGTAACACATTTTATTGACTGAACCATCTACCTATTTCCTTTACTAAATTCTTTGATTTTTAATTTGCTATGAGTTTGCCAAAGGGGCATTTGGTTGTCTTTAACCTGTGCACAATTTTGTCTTGACTACTGGAGGCTATATCTATGAGTCTTTGGTTATGTGAAATTATTGTTTCTTTTGAACATTTAATACCTCTAATGTTAATCTTCACTGGAGAATTTCCTGGACACATACATAATTTTGGTGGGCCATTTAGACTATCTATTTCTATATTAAGATAAACTAGAATTTAACTCGACTATGAACTCTTTAGGGACATCTGATAGGCTTCACAAACAGAATGTTATAAATATTTATATAGAAATGCATAACCCATTATTATCATATCAATTTTCCATTTATATGAGACTCATAAACATATCACCAAATATTATATGAGTTTCTAGCATTCTCCATTTCTATGATTTACTTTTTAACTACTGAATAATTCAGATGATCCTCAGCGTGTATGTCCAGAGGTGGTACAGCTAGGTGCTGTGATATTTCATCTTTCGTTTCTTTAGAAACCTGCATATTGACTTCCATAGTGGCTGAACCAGTTCATGACCCCAGCAGCACTGTATGTGGTTCCCAGCCTTTGATGCTTTAAATGAGAATGGCTTAATAGACTTATATGTTTGAATGCTTGTTCCCCTGTTGGAACTGTTTGGGGGAGATTAGGAGGTATTGTCTTGGAGAAAATGTGTTACTCTGGGTGGGTTTTGCAGTTTCAAAAACTCATGCAAGGCCCAGTTTCTTTCTCTGCTTATCTGTGGATCAGGATGTAATCTCTCATGCACCTCTGCCTGTCAACATGTTTCCTGTCATGATGATAATTGACTAATCTTCTGAAACTCTAAGCAGGTCCCCAATTAACTGCTCTTTTAAAACTGCCTTGGTCATGCCAATAGTAACAGAGGCACTCTCCTACACCCTTGCCAGGATTTGTTCTTTGTTTTCTTGATGATAGCCATTGTAACTGGAATATGGTGGAATCTTAATGTAGTTTTAAGGTGCTTTTCCAAATGGTTAAGGACATTGACTATTTTCCATGTTTATCGTCCATCTGCATGTCACTGTTTGAGAATTGCCTATTAATTCATTAGCCCATCGATTGACTGAGTTGTTTGTTTTGGTGTCTAGTTTTTGAGTTCTTTATGTACTCTTGATGTTAACCCTCTATCAGGTATAGAGTGAGTAAATACCTTCTCTCATTCTCCAGACTGTCTCTTTATTTACTTCCTCTAATGTACACAAACTTTTAAATCTCATACAGTCCACTTACCAGTTCTCAGTGTTATTTACTAATCTATTGGAATAATTTCTAGAATGTTCTTGCTAGTCCTGCATCTTGGAGATGGTTGTCTCTAACAATTTCAGTAATTTAGCTTCTACATTAAAATCTTCAGTCCATTCTGTGAATCAGTACACCACAGAGATACCTTCATATATGTGCTATTACTCTACTCTGCCTAAGAACCAAGCTAGGAACCAGCCTAAGAGTCACTCAAAAGATGAATGGACAAGAAAATATGGCATTTAGACATAAAGTTTCCTTTAGTCATAAAGAACAATTGACTTAGGCCAATTACTAGAAAATTCACGAAATTGAGATCATCATGATAATTCAAGCAGTCTGGGTACAGAAAGACAAATGTCATGAGTTCCCATTCATTTGTCATCCCTAAATTTCTTTGTAGATATATACAACTACTTGTTTATATGTATATATGAAAATGAAAGAGAGATTAGGGGAGGGAGGAGCCTAAAGGAAGGGGACTTATGAGAGCAAATGAGAGTGTTAAAATGTTTTGTTTTAAAGCACTGATATACCTGAAAAGAGTTTATATGGGGCTGGAGAGATGGCTCAGTGGTTAAGAGCACTGACTACTCTTCCAGAGGTCCTGAGTTCAATTCCAGCAACCACATGGTGGCTCACAATCATCTGTAATGGGATCTGATGCCCTCTTGTGATGTGTCTGAAGAGAGAGGCAGTATACTCATATAAATAAATACTATTTTAAGAAGAAAAGTTTATATAAAACACAACTCTACATGTAGAGAATGCTCACTGACAAAAACTGGTAAGACAAAACAGGAAGTTCCTAGTTCATACAGATGAAATTGACAGAATCAGCTTTATAAGTATGTCTTTCTTTGATATTTATTCCTCAACCACCCCCTCAGAGAGTTCAGCATGTACTCCTAGTGTTCAAAAAGAAGTACTTCAATTTTCCCAATGAAGAAAGTACTCCATCATGTGGTTCCCTGTTATAAGTCATTGAAATAATGGTTTTCATGTCTCCCAAAGACAGTGATGGAATCAACAAAACACTGTTTCCTGTGGAACCAGGAGTGAGGCAAGGTCCCCATATCTTTGTCCTCGGCATGCTGCTCACATCTTTCAGACTTCTCAAGGCCATTCACCTTCATCTATTTCTTCCTGCTGCATTCACTCACCCCTTTAGCATTATGGACTTCCCCAGTCAATGTTGTCCTCTCATATGTAGCTCCTGATACCCACCTGCAAAGGAAGTCTCCTGGCACTAAGCAGAATTTCCTTTTGCTTTGTCTTATCTCTCTGATGTCTCCTCCATACTTCATTGCTAACCTAAACCACACTCATTACTTTATAGGGCAGGGAGGGAAATACTACTATTGCAATCTTGCTCATTTCTGTTAGGTTTAATATCTTTCCAGATAAAAATGTCAATTCATGTTTATACAATCAATAATCTACAGTATGAGTTTGGTTAGCCTCTTTAAAATGAAGTTTTCATAGTTGGAAAAGGTAGTTTAAGCATGCTTGCTGCACTTGTAGAGGACCCGAGTTCAGTTCCCAGCACCCAGGCCTGGTGGCACACAACTTTCTATAATTTCAGCTCCAATTTGATTTGATGCTCTCTTCTGGCCTTCTTGGGCACCCATAAACATGTGACATACACTCACACAGATACCTACACATACATGAAACTGAAGAAAATGAAATTCATGGACAAGAGTTATTTTGGTATTCTCATCACTATATAATTCTTTATTTTTATGTTCTTTGGTGGTGAATTAAACTTGCTTTTATATCTTTTATATGATTGTGGTTAAGTGTTTTTATTCATGTGTAGTTTACAAATAATAGTTTTTGATGAATCTGAATTTTATTAGGGTATCATACAGAAGCGTGGGTGAGAAGTTATTTACAACAGCACGATCAACTTGCCAGTGGCTACCTCGCTGAAGAAAATGCCTCTCCTTCCTCCAGAAATTATTAACTACCTGTACATTTAGCTGTGTTTGTGTGTACTATGTGGGTGTTGGCTCATGTGTATTTGCAAGCCCTTGTGCATACATGGGGAGGCTAACAGAGGACATTAGACAGCTGTTATGCTCCATTACTCTGTCTATCCCCTTGAGACTGGGTCACTCATTAAACTGCAAGCTCATTGCTTTTTAATTGTTTTTGTTTTTGTTTTTGTTTTGTTTTGTTTTGTTTTGTTTAGACAGGCTGGCCACCAAATCCCAGTGAAGCTACCATCTCTATCCTCCACAGCATGGAAGCTGCAGGAGCACATATGGCCACATCTAGTATTATTTTTAGTGTGAGTGCTGGGGATGCAAACTCAGATCCTCATGGTTGTGCAGTGAGCAGTTCTAAGTTTGTTTTTTCTTAAGTATCACATTCACTGAGGTTATTTAAGTGCATGATGTCATGTGACTAACACTGTAAAAAGATTTAGAACAATTCCATTGCTCTTAAAACAAGCCCCATGTCTGCCTTCAGCCAATCACATCCTTTCTCCCAGGCATATCCTTTGGCAGCCACATATCTAGTTTGTTGTTTCTTACCCAGAATGTCACAGAATGAAATCATGTAATATGCAATGTTATGTGTCTGGTTCTTGTGCTTAGCACAATGCTTTGGAAACTCATCCATGTTGATGCATATCTAAGTAGTTTTTTCAGTTGTTTAAGGTTCTTATTTCATTTCTATTAATGTGATAAAATACCCTGGCAGAAAATGACTTAGAGAAGAAAGGATTTATTTTAGCTCACAGTTCTGGATCGCAGTCCATCATGTGAAGAAGTCATGGCAGCCTGAGCATGAGACAGTTGGTCACATCATATTCACTGTGAAGATCAGAGAGTAATGAATGCATTCAGAGTTGCTTGCTTGCTTGTTGGTGCTCACCTTGATTTCTTCAGTCTTTTACCGTTTCAAATGAGCCTAGGGAATGATGCTGCCCACATTGTGGTATGTCTTCCCACACCAATTTACTTAAGACAGTCCCCACCGGCACGCCCACAGGACAACCCACTCTAGACACTCCCTCTCTGAGGCTCTCTTTTCAGCTAAGTCTAAGTTGTGTTAAACTGACAATTCAAGTTAACAACCATATAGAATAAGAACACATTAAATGTATAATTATAATTCTTTATCTGTTCATAAACTAATGGGCATTTGAGTTGTTTACTGCTTTGAGTAAATGAACAAAGCTACATTTAAACTTCTCTATTGGCATAATTTCATTTCTCATGGGCAAATAATTAGTAACAAAATACATGACCAGTGTGCATTTAATTTAGTAAGAAACTGCCAAATTCTCTTGCAATTATGAATGCACCACTTTATATTCCAACCAGTTACAGGTAGCTATCAAATGTCACTGCACACTTGCTGTGATGGTTTGGATATAAAATCTCCACTGCAAGATCATGTGCTGACAATTTGCTCCCGAGTCAGGAGTCAGATGATATCTGGAGATGTTCTGCAAATTTTAGGAGGTAGAGGCTGACTGGTGGAAGCAGATCACTAAGAGCTTGTCCCTGGGCACTGTGCCTTTTCTGGGAACTGACTCTTCCTTTATCTCTCCTTCTTGTGCACCATGAGGTGAAGAGATTCCTCTGTCAAATAGTTGTGTTTCTGTGATGTCAGTCTGACCTCAGTCATAGAGTGATGGAGACAGCTCCCCAGATGAACACCGAACTTGTGGACAAGTCCTGTCTTGTTTTTCATGTTATTCATGTTTGCTCTTGCTTTCTGAGTTAGAGTCTGTCCTGTTGAATTTCTGTTGCTGTAGTAAAATGCCTTGACAAAAGCAACTTGAAGGGGGAAGAGGTTTTTGTGGCTTACAATTTCATGTTACAGTGCATCATTCTGGGAAATTCCAGGCAGGACATTGAAGCAGCTCATCACGTACATAGTCAAGAGCAGGGAGAAATGAATACACACATGTTGACTCCCTTCCTACACTGGCTAGGGAATGGTTGCCACCCACTGTGAGCAGGTCTTCTTCTCTCAATTAATCAAAAAAAATTGCCCGTGGGCAGCCCACAGGCCAATGTCATCTACATAATCCCTCAGTCACACTCTTGTCCCATGTGATTCCAGATTGCAACAAGTTGATAATTAAAACTGTCACAGGATCTCAGTAGCACAGGCTAGCCTCAAACTCATTATGTAGGTAAAATGGCTTTAAACTCCTGATCCTTCTGCTTTCAGGTGTGTGTTATCATGCCCATACTATGCTGGAAATGGAACCCAGGGCTTCCTGCATGCTGGAACCTACATTGACCTACAGCCTTGGACCCATTAAGATGTTTTGGTCATGTGTTTTGTCAAAACATTGACAAAGCTTACACTTTCAGCTCCATGTACTTTCAGTTTTCTTAAGTTTAGGACTCTAGTGGCAGTGTGATGCCACCCCCCTGCAGTTTCCGTAAATCTTCCTTTAATTACCTCCCCCCTAGCTCTCTTTTTCATGTAAATATTTGCTGTCACATGGCTTTGGTAGAGTCTTCCACTAATGTGCTCATTACTTTTTAACATTTTTTTATTCTATCTCTGAGAATTTTACATCATACACCCTGTTCCCACTCACTTCCCAATTCTTCTACATCCGTCATCCACCCTTGTAAACTTCCCTCCAAAAAAATAAAAAATAAATTAAAATTAGAGAAGATTTATAAGGTGTCTCCATCCCCCAAATTGTGCGTTGTAATTTTAGTGTTTTTTAACAGTATTCTCTGAAGAGACAAAGTTAACACTGTGATAAAATCCAGTTTCTCTGGTGTTTTGTCTGCAGGATTTTTGAGCAACTCAAGATCATGGATGTGTTCTTTTTTATTCTTGTGATTTTGTTTTGTTGTTTATCATCTGAGCTCTTCAGTATAGGGCTAGCATGGTTTTTAAGTTAGTTTGTACATGCCTTGTGGAATGTGTTTAATTTTTATAAATTTTAAAGATTTTATTCATTTATTCAAGTGTGTGTAGGGTTAGATATCTGGACCTGCATATGCCACAGTTCAACTCCGGAAGTCAGAGTAGAACTTGTGGGAATCAATTCTCTCCTGTACAATGTGGATCCTAGGGGTGCAACTCAGGACATAAGACTTGGTAAAATGCCCACTGAGCCATCTTAATGGCTCATGAATTAGTTTTACAGTGATTGCTTTGTTTCAATTTTTTCAACTTCCACCCATGCAACTGTTTAGCATGATTCACTGAAAATATTCATTTCCCCACTGGATTAATTTAAATATAGCACCAAGTATAAACCAACCTTAGTTGGTCATGTGAGCACTTGCCTATAATTCCATTATTAAGGAGGCTTATGCAGGAAGACTGTAGGTTTGAGGTTGGGCTGACTATATAGCAAGACCCTGTCTCAAAAGAAGGCACTGATCTTATCATGTGTCATCTGTGTTCTCTACCTTGTACTGCTAACCTTCTTAAGTGTTTGTGTTAAGACTCTACCCTAAGTTTAATGTAGGCTTATAGTAAATTTGTCAAGGCAATACTTAAAATCATACTAAAAGCCACACATAGACTGAGAGAATTTAATTGTCATATGTGTTCAAGCCATAGTTCATAAGTGAGGGAAATCAGGGTATTAATTCAAGCCGGAACTGAAGCAAAAACTATGGGAGAATGATGCTTGCTGGCTCATGTTTAGGTACCTTCCTTATACAGTGAGGGGCCCTCCTACCTGACCTCCTTAATGACCAAGGAAATCTTCCACGGACATGCCTACAGCATGCACCAAAACAATAAAGTCAATTGATCACCTGAGACTCTCTTTTCAGGTGATTCTAGACTGTGTCAAGTTGATAATTTTGATACCTTGTTTTTCCTTATACCATTACAAGAAAAGTAACCTAAACTTCCTGATCATCTGCCATGCATCCTGCCAGCCACAGTTCAGGAATTTGTTCATTAAATTCTACAGCAACCTTATTAAATGCATAGATTAGTATTATTTGCAAGAAGAAAGGGTCAAGGCTTAGAGAAATTCTTAAACTTTCCAAGGTAGCTTTCAACTGATAAGTAATAAGTTCATATTTGAATGCAGGTGATACATGAATATGTCTAGGACTCAAGTATCAGTGCACTACTTGGTATTTTGTTTTTATTTTCATCTTCTCTTAGACTTTAAACCAGGATGTGTCATCTTATCTATGTTGTGGTAGTAGCTTGAGTCTTGGAGCAGCTGGAGATGTACTCAGTTGATTCACTCTTTTCTAGCATGCAAGAAACTCTGGGTTTGATCCACAGCACTGCATAGACCAAATATGGTCATGCTCACCTGTGATCCCAGCACTTGGAATGAGGAGGCATGATGACCAGAACCTAAAACTCATCCTTGGCCAAGGTCATCCTCAGCTAAAGAAAGAGCAAGTTGGAGGACAGCTTAGGTTACATGAGACTCTGTCTTAAATTTTTAAGGAGGTGAGCAAGATGTCTCAATGCATTAAGATGTTTGCCACCAAGCCTGAAGACCTGAGCTTCATTGCCAGGATTCACCTGGAGAATGGAGAGAACTGATTCTCAAAAGCTGTTTTCTGGCTTCCATACAAGCGCAATGGCATGTACATACATGTACACATGTGTATCTACACACGAAATAAATAAATGTAATAAAAAGAATTGATGTCCTTATAAAAATAAGTTGAAATTAAAATAGGCAAAAAACTAGAGAGGAAAGATTGAAGAACAAAAGAGAACGAAAATCCCTTCTGAGTTAGCACCGGGGTAGAGTGAATGGACATATGGTCCCTGTTCTGATGTCTGAGGATATGAAGATCCCTTATGGGCTAGCACAGATGTAACATGAATGAAGATAAGGTCCCTGTTCTAACATCTGAGGATAGGATCAGGCGTGTTCTCAATATTGTCATCTTTCTGCAATCCTCGACACTTGAAACTTGGGCTGCTTTGGGAGACGCTACAGCAGAGCAGAAAGGGCAGTAATGAAACTCTGATGCTAATAAAGTCTAGGCCAGGGGCATTTTCCCCTAGTAGAGCATGATCCATATTTCCTGTAGCCTCTGATGCCCTTTTCAGCAGTCTCTTTACAGCTCATTGGTGGGTAATAAGTCTTGACCAGTATTGGTCTTTGACACAGGTAGTAAAATACAATCTAAAAAGCACCCAGTGGAGTATAAAAGTCAGCACCAGGACAGAAGGGATGATTTCCAATGTCACATCTTTCCCATCTTGGATCACCAGGTACAAGATCAGAGGGGCAAAGCATTCGCTCACAGGGCTAAATTATGAGTTGGACAAAATCATATTCTGTTTCCTAGCTATGGAAACTCACAAAAAATTCTCTTTATGAAGTTTGGTTTGGGGAAGTGATGTTTAAAGTACATAATATAACTTGAAATTTGCATCATCAGTTTGAGGGGCGACTTTGAAAGAAAATCAGTAGTTGACTTAGAAGATGAAAGCTTTGGAACAAAGCAATATAGGCAGATCTGTAGATACTCAAGGTGGTGAGCCAAAGAAGAAAAGACCATAGAGGAGGGGGAAAGAAGGTGGCTCAGCTGCTAACCCTGGCGATCCAAGTTTCATCCCTTAGACCGACATTGTGAAAGGAGAGAATTGATCTCCCACACATTGTCCTCTGACAGTTACACACATGCTGTGGTATGCACATTACCCCTCCACGCCACCCCACCCCAGCCCACAAAACATGCAGTGAAAAAATTAATATCAATTAAAGAGGCCATAATGAAGGTATGAAATCTAATCAGATATTTGATTCAATGATTTTAGCATGATAATTGGGGTAATCCCCTCCCCCCAAAATAAGATACACTTAAAGCCCCAAGATATGAATTTATTATTTGGAAATCTCTCTCTCTGTATCTCTCTGTCTCTGTCTCTGTCTTGTGTGTGTGTGTGTGTGTGTGTGTGTGTGTGTGTGTGTGTGTGTGTGTGTGTGTTGAGATTAAAGGTCAATAGGTCAATTCTGGGTGTTGTTCCTCAAGCATTGCACAGCTTGATTTTTAATTCATAGCCTCTCACTGGCTTGGAGTTCCCCAGTAGGTTAGGTTGGCTGGCCATCAAGCCCCAGCAATCCACCTGTTATGCCTCCCCAGCTCTGGCATTATACACCGCACCTGGCATTTCTTAGGTGGATTCTGGAAACCGAACACACATTTTCTAGCAAGCATTTTACTATTGATCCATCACTCCAGATTCCGTTTGAGGTAATTTTTGAAGATGTAAATAAATTGGGATGAGATCAAGTTGACTTAAATGAGATATAAATCTAACAACTGGAGTTTATAAGAAGAGGAAGAATGTACAGAGGCAGATTTAGGAAACCAGAAAGGTGAAGACAGAAACATTGTTTAACATGATACAGATAAGCAAAGGATGCCATAGACTGCCAGGAAACATGAGAAGCTAGGAAGGGACGTGGAGAACTCTCTTCTGGAGCCTTTAGCAAGCACCCAGGGTTTTCAGATGGGGCACCTGCAGAATAGTTGAGCTAGCTAATATTTGGTGCTTTGAACTACTCAGTTTATTATTATTTGTTTTGGAGTCTTCAGCAAGAGAATATATCCTTTTATTTAAAGAGTTTAATTGTACTGTGCCTCTGTATAGGCTTATATATGTGAATGCAGTGCCCGAAGAGGCCAGAAGAGGGTGTTGAGTCCCCTGGAGCTGAAGGTACAGGAAGTTGTTAGCTGCTTGATGTAGATGCTGGGACCTGAACTCAGATCCTCTGTAAAAGCAGTATGTCCTTTTAACCACCTAGGCATCTAGTAAAACTGGTTGATGCTTTTCTGGGTTTCAATAGTAAAGGACAAGTGGAAGAAACAGCTAAATGAATTTGCCAACAATGCCCATGGGGCTGTGAAAAGAGCTACTATCTGTCCACATGTCCAGCAGTTCACAGGAACTACAGAATGGCCTATTCAGTGGTAGAAGAAAATTTCCAGAGTTCTCTGGATGTTTTAATCAATGGGCTTATAGAATACTTCCAGCATTAATAGTCTATATAGCAAATAAAAACGATCTCTAAACCTATATCTTAAATATATAAACAATTGGGGCAGCAGGATGGCTCAGTGGATAAAGGCATTTCCCACCAAGAGGGTTTGATTCCTGCAACCTTCATAGTGGAAGGAGAGAACTAAGTCTGAAGAGTTGTAGTCTGACCTCAATAAGTAGTCTCTGTCTTTTACACACACACACACACACACACACACACACACACACACACACACAGAGAGAGAGAGAGAGAGAGAGAGAGAGAGAGAGAGAGAGAGAGAGAGAGAAAGGAAATAGGGTAAATTGGGTTATCCATGGGTCTGCATTTAATGAATAGATTTTAATAGCTGTGACATGGTAGAAGCTTGAGATTCAGGATACATAGATGGACATTCATGTCCCTTGCATTGCTGTCTCTTTAGACAGGCATTGGCTAATCCATTGGTCAAGGAAGATAAAAAATGTGTGGACATGGATGTTTTGGCATTGTGTTACAGCTGAGGAAGCCAAGCTACACAATCCTCCAAGTCTCAGAAGATGTGCTGACATACAACTGAGATGAATTGTGGCTGGTTCATTCCACAGAAGTTTGCTCTACAGAATTAATATGGTAATGCCAACTTTATCAATATATTAAGAGAATAAATTGGATGCCATTGTGGTTCTGTATATCCCAAATCATCTAATAAAAGGGATTATAAAACCTTCCAGCCATACCTCACTTGAATTCAAAAGTTTGCAGAAGATTGGGCTATAATCTGTAAGATTTATTTTAATCCACTTTGAATGTGTTATTCCAGTATGGTTATAGGGCAAATTCTGCATTCAGTCTGATATTGATTCTCTATTCCGCCTTACTAAGAAAGCTCCAAACGTATTTGGAGGAAGCAATGTACCAACTTAAAAATATCTCTCTAGAGCCATTGCCATTTGGTTCTGTAAAACAGCCAACCTTTGATAAGAAAGCCACTTGCTGCAAATGACTGAACCAAGCAAGGAAGAAGCCAGAACTTGGATCAGACATGGTCCCCTTGTGTTATGAGAACTGATGTGAGCAAGTCATCACATTAGTTGCCACCTTTGCTCCTGTGACAAAATCCCTGCTCTAACTAATTTGGGGAAGAAAGGGCTTATTGTGGCTCACAGTTTGATGGAATACAATCCATCACAGCGGGGAAGAAATGGAGGTAGGGGCATGAGGCAAGGATTGAATTTCATCTGTAGTCAGAAAACAGAGGGGAATGCTGGCGCCCAGCTCACTTTCTCCTTTTTATTCAGGTTATGATCCGAACCTAAAGGATGGTGCTTCTCACATTTAGGGTGGATACCTTAATGAACCCAAAGTAGAAACTATCTCACAGAAACAAGCAGAGGTTTGTCTCCTAGGTGATTTCTGACCTTGCCAAGTTGACAATCGATATGAACAATCATGAGTACTATTCTTAGTTCTGTTACCTCAAAGCACATGTATTTTAATTAGTACAGAAATTCAATGTTCAAAAGGGGCAAGTCAATTATGGCATACAGAATATATAACTAACCGAGGAGGCTTTTGGTAGTGAGCACCCAGATATTAGAAGTAAGTATCCTTTGTATGCAGAATGTTTTGTTTTACGATTCATTTTTTAATTTTAGTTGTGTGAATGTTTGTGTGTGTACATGCATGTGCCATGCTCACAGAAGCAAGAAGGAGTGGATAACCCTGGAGCTCGTGAATCACCTGATGTGGGTGTTGGGAATCAAACTGGGGTTCTTTGCTTGAGCCGTATGCATTCATAACCAATGAGCCATCTTTCCAGCCATTGCAGAGGATTTTGCTTTGCTTTATTTTGTTTTTAATATGAAGCATCTATGGCTTTGTCAAGGGAGAAGATGGTGCTCTCTGCCTGTGGGCTGCACTCTAAATTGACTCACAGGCCCAAAACAGGCAGCCAGAGTCTCAAATGCAAGCTATTATAAGCTCTGCTTTGAGGTTCTGTGAAATGACAGGAACTTAAATTGTGGCCTTGGCCTTTCTCAGATGCCATCTCTTAATGTGCTTTCTACTGGAAGTTAACTGGGAGGCAGAGGGCTGCTTTCTGAAGGAAGTTGATTCCACACTGCCTCAAAGTAATTACTCGTAACTAAGTCAAAGATTCAGGGAGGGTCACAGATCACAAAACAGTTGATAAAACGTATAATTCCTCTGGGTAAAAGCCTGATTATGGAAGAGAGCACCCCACACAGTGAGTAACTTAGGCAGTTTTAGAGAAAATCAAAGAAAAAGAAAGGTAGTGCCATGATGAGTGCATGTCCCTGCTTAAATTTCTGACTTCAGAACATTTAAAATCATGCTGTGTTTGAGCCCAGCAAAGATGTTTTCTAGAATTCCCATCTTAGATACTCCTTGGAGGTGGTGTTTGTGTGTGTGTGTGTGTGTGTGTGTACGTACTTGTGTATACACATGTTCATGCCTTTGTGTGGAGGTTAGAGGCATCATCTACATTATTTTATTGAGATAGAGTCTCAGATTGGATTGGAATTCAGTGATTCAGCTGGACTGGCTGTTCAGAGAGCCCCAGCGATCCATCCACCTGCCCCTGCCTCCCTGACACTGGGATTACAAGCAATCATACCCAGGCTCAGGGTGTGTGCATGTGTGCGTATGTGCGTGTGTGTGTCCAAACTCAGAACTTCATATTGTGTAGCCAGACTTTTACTAAGTGATATATCTACCGAGCCTCCTTTTTTTCAACTAACATTCCTCTCATGTTCTGGAATGATCACTGTTAGAAATTAGAAGGGAAAAAAAGGAAGGAAGGCTGTGTTTAAAGTAAGGATGACAGTCTCCTTGAGGTAGCTGATCTTAATATGCCTAGATAAATCTTTCTTGTTTCCTGCATTCTGCTGATGAGCCATGTCTTTAAAAGCAGAAAAAGGGAGAGGACTTGAGGCAGCAGTTTAGAACCACCTCAAATTTTCTTGTCTTCCCTCATTACCCAGTACACGGGGCATGGCAGCTTTGATGCCACAGGCCAGGGAGCTGTTCTTTCCAAAGGGAGATAAACCAGAAGACCGTACAAATCAGATTGGTACTGTATGAAAAATAACTTCTTATGTTCTTGTCTTCTGATGCCCAGACTCTGTAAATTGTGTTATCCCTGGGCATCCATTTCTAGATTTCGCCTTAGTGTCCTTTGGCTCTCTTTATGGGCAAAGAGATGGCAATAAATTACAACGTCTTTTAGAATAGTCTAAATACATGGTGTACTCCTTTTATTAGAAATCATCCAAAGGATTTTTCTTGATATAATCTGCAAAGTGCTTCTTAGCATAAATATACAGACATCAACTTCTGACATCCATGACAGAGGACAGAGAGAAGAAGGATGGGGAGGAAACGTCATAATAGTGTCAGTGAAAATCAGAGGGCTCATGTTTGAGTGTGTGCAACTCTGCTGGTGGTTCCACTGGCATCATCTTCTTTATGTGTGTTCATAGAATACAGGCATCTAGAGAAGAATCGTGCTAAAGCAGGTCAAGTTCAACAGATGTGCAAGACCCTAGCACTGTACCTTGAACAAACTACATTCTTGTGACTTCAGTTATTGTATGAGATGCCACATCCCTTAAAGCTCTCTCTTGCCCCCCCCATTAATGTTTGGATTCTGATTGGTATATGACTGTAACTTCAGCTATACACATACCTTAATCTCTCTCTCTCTCTCTCTCTCTCTCTCTCACACACACACACACACACACATACACACACACAGAGAGAGAGGCTGGAAATGGCTTAGTTGGTAAAGTATTTGCTATGAAAGTATGAAGACCCAAGTTCTATCCCAACATCACATCCAGGCATGGCAATATATCCCTATGATCCTGGAACTGGGAAGCAGAGACAGCTAGATTCCTGGAATCTGTTGGACAGCGAGCCTAGCCAAATGGACAAGCTTCAAGCTCAGTGTGAGATCTGTCTCAAAAAAAGTGATGAATATTAACTAAATAAAACATTTAATGTCAACCCTCTGGTTTCTACATGGACATGCAATTTTGCACATGTGGACCAACACTCACTTGTGCATTAAACTTTAACAAATATATACAACTGTCTATAAGCATGAGCATACACCAACACAAAACTTCTTCAAAAGTCTCAATTTTTAAAAAGTATGTTTTAAATAATCAATGGAAATTTCTATTCATATTAACTTGGTCTTAGGGATCCAGAGAAAGTACTAAAGTTGCAAGGGCTTCAATCTGTAGAACTGCCCAGGGGTCTGGAGGTGTGGCAGATGCTCAAATATCCTTTATATGTAAAGACTTTACAGTGTTTAGATGATTTTAGCAACACATAGATCTTTGTGGTACCTGGAGGTCAATTAATCTAGGAAGGTCTATAAATCTAGCCCATATATAAAGCGAGCTGCACTAAGAGAGATGCACACCATTCACAGGACCAAAAATAGCAATATTTTTGCTCTAGCTTCAGTTCTGTTTCTCTAATAAAATGGTCAGGCAGCAAGAAACTTAGGGGAGAAAGGATTTCTTTTAGCTCACAGGTCTAGGAGGAATATCGTGATGGTAGAGGCTTGAAGCAGCTAGTCATATTCCATTGAACATCAAGACCAGAGAGAAACACATGCATTCATGATCGCCCAGCTGCTTGCTTGTGCTCAGCTCTATTACATAATCAGCATTTGCATTGTGCTTCTAACCCCTTCCTGTGCCTGTTTCAGAATCAAAGCTAATGTGTCTGGACATCTATAAGAACCGTCTCTATTCAGGCTGTGGAGACCCATGAGAGGAATGGGCATGAGAGATGGGAAATTGAAGAGAGAAGAAGTAGGAGTTTTAGTGTTTAGCATGGGTAATAAAATGACACATGATATAATGGAATGCCAAACAGACGGTCTGGTGGCATGGTCTATAATCAATAGGAGAAACCACTGCAGTACTACCTCTGAGGCTTCCCAGAGCATCAGAGTTCAAGAGACTGAAAATCTCCAGGAATAGGATCCTAGTGGAATATTGATCAAGCCACAGCTTGAGCCCTAGAGCCATTCCCATCCTACCTATCTAAAGGAGCCAAGATGGAGGATCCTTGACCTAACACATACAGTTGTAAATTGTGCGTGTTGTATGTGTCTCGAGTGTGTGTGTGTGTGTGTATGCACATGTACTCATTTGTGTATTGAGGTCAGGGGACGTGCTAAGGTGAAACACACAATTGTCCTGAACTTTTTATGAAATCCAGGTTTCTCATTGGCCTGGAATTCTGCCAAGTGTTTAGGCTCATGGCCCTTAAGCTCCTGGTCTCTGTTTGCATCTGACTTCCCAATGTTGAGACTACAAGAACAGACTACCACATATGGTTACTTATGTGGGTTCTGGGAATGACAAAACGGCAACCAACAGATTGGGAAAAAGATCTTAACCAATCCTATGTCCGATCGAGGGCTAATATCCAATATATACAAAGAACTCAAGAAGTTAGACTCCAAAACACCAAATAACCCCATCAAAAAATGGGGAACAGAGCTAAGCAGAGAATTCTCAACTGAGGAAATT
>CM052711.1:65366566-65405239 GCA_028551405.1 Uromys caudimaculatus | reverse complement strand
TGGCCATCAGGGAGAGAGGAAAGGCCCTTGGGCCTGAGGATGTTAGAGGCCTCAGTAAAGGGGAATGTCAAGGCGGGAATATGGGGATGGGTGGAGGGGGGGTTGGGGGTAGGGGGTGGGAGGTGGAATTCCCTCCTAGAGGCGGGTCGGGGAGAGGACAGGGGGTATCCAAAGAGGAGACTCAGAAAAGGGGAAACATTGGAAATGTACATAAAGTATCAAAAATAAAAAAGGAGAAAAAAAATAAAACATTCAATTCAATACAAAAAAAAAAAAAAAGAAAATCAGGCCTTCACATTTGAAGGCGAATGCTTTAGTGAATAAACCACTTTCTTCTCAGTCCAGAGCTGGAATCTTTTTTCAGCGTTTACCTGGAAGGCTTCAACATTGCATTAATTTAAAGACTACCATGGGGCAATTTCATAAACAATTATAACAGGACTGGTAAGAGAATTGTGGCAGTTGATCACACTTTCACCATTTTGACTAGAGTTCCACTTCGTTGGTCTTGAAATCTTGCATCTCAGCCACCACTGATTCTCCGTCTCCCTCACTTTGTTCAGTCAGGTTTTTTGAACATTCTTCAAACACTGCCCCGTATTACATACTGTTTGTTCTAGGGATCTTGTTTGGACTGTCTGACACTGCATTGGCAGGCACATCTTTTATGAATAAGAAGTCACATAGGGAAAATTTTAGAGCAGTGACTTATGTGTCTCCATGATGGATCACAGTGGACACAGAATGGATTAGTCTGTGGTGTTTCTATTAAACAGTGGGAGACAAAGCACACATGCTTCATCTTCTCCAAGCCATCAGAAAGTCAGTGTTGGATGACACAGATGAATTCCAGGGACAGAAAGAACAAGAGAGAAGGGAGAGCAGCAAGGACGGTTTGGTATGAGCCATTTGCTTTTTAAGCAATGAAGTCATTTGTCTTCATCCACTGATGTATCTATTGATCTACTATTGCCCCCTGGAGAAAGAGATAAGCACTAACCCATGTCCAATAGGAGAGGGACCATAGGCACCCAGAAGTGTTTGCTTGCTCTGGCAGGTGTGCTGACCCAAAGGCTTCTCCTAAGATTTGAGAAGAGAAATGATTAACAAATCCAGGGACATCTCTGTAGTTTATGCCATTTGCTCAGCTGGTGATTGTCACTGCCTAAACACAGTGACACAACGAACCCTCCCTTTCTCAAACAGGAAACTGCAACATGCCTATCTGTGGAGATGCTATGACACTCGATCTTTATTAGTGCACATCTTTCCTTCATAGCACAGCTGTGTTCGACTTTAACGTAAAGGTATTTTGGAATATTGCAGACATGATATAAGAAACTGGATGTAAATAAAACAAACCCAGCTTTCCTCCTACTTCGCTTTTCCGAGTCCCGTTTCCTCTGGGGGAAGGATATTATACGAGACTAGTTCTCATGTGTATTTCCCTCTCTGATTCCACCCAGTTCCTTCCTCATGTTTCTTTTTCCTTTTCTCATCCATCCTCCTTTCTCTTCTTTCTCTTCTTCCTTTCTCTCTCTTCATCCCCTTCTTCCTCCTCCTTTTTTCCTTTTCTCTGTTCCTTTCGATTCTCTTCCATCTCCTCCTCTTCTTCCTTCTTCTTCTCTTTCAATATCATTCTTGCAATAGAATTTCTGTTGCGTGTAATGTTTTATTATTTATTTTTTGATACTTTATTTACATTTCAAATGCTTCCCCTTTTCCAGATCTTCCCTTTGGAAACCCCCTATCCCAACCCCCCTCCCCCTGTATCTATGAGGGTATTCCCCCACCCACCCTCTCCTGTGTTCCTTCCTTGACATCCCCTATACTGGGGCATCTAACACCCTCAGGCCCAAGGGCCTCTCTTCCCCCTGATGGCTAACAAGATCCTCCTCTGCCACATATGTGGCCAGCACCATGGGTCCCTCCATGTGTATTCTTTGGTTGGTGACCCAGTCTCCGGGAGCATCAGAGGTCAGGCCAGTTGACACTCCATGGGGTTGCAAACTCCCATAGCTCCTTCAGTCCCTTCTCTACCTCCTCCATCTGGGACCTCATGCTCAGTCCAATGGTTGCTGTGAAGTGAATCTTGGGCATTCCAAACTTTTGGGCTAATATCCACTTATCAGTGAGTACATACCATGTTCGTTCTTTTGTGACTGAGTTACCTCACTCAGAATGATATTTTCAAGATTCATCCATTTGCCTGCGAATTTCATGAAGTCATTGTTTTTAAATTTGAGTAGTATTCCACTGTGTAAATATACCACATTTTCTGTATCCATTCCTCTGCTGAGGGACATCTGGGTTGTTTCCAGCTTCTGGCTATTATAAATATGGCTGCTATGAACATAGTAGAGCATGTGTCTATATTACATGTTGGAGCATCTTCTGGGTATATGACCAGGAGTGGAATAGCTGGGTCCTCAGGTAGTATTATGTTCATTTTTCTGAGGGTCCGCCAAACTGATTTCCAGAGTGGTTGAATCAGCTTGCAATATACAGCAAACCAGTGGCCAATATCAAACCAAATGGAGAGAAACTCGAAGCAATCCCACTAAAATCAGGGACCAGACAAGGCTGCCCTCTCTCTCCCTATCTATTCAATATAGTACTTGAAGTTCTAGCTAGAGCAATTAGACAACAAAAGGAGATTAAAGGGATACGAACTGGAAAGGAAGAAATCAAAGTATCACTCTTTGCAGATGATATGATGGTATACTTGAGTGCCCCAAAAACCTCCACCAGAGAACTCCTGCAGCTGATAAACAACTTCAGCAAAGTGGCCGGATACAAAATTAACTCAAACAAATCAGTAGCCTTCCTATACTCAAGGATAAACAGACTGAGAAAGAAATTAGGGAAATGACACCCTTCACAATTGTCACAAACAATATAAAGTATCTTGGTGTGACTCTAACCAAACAAATGAAAGATCCGTATGATAAGAACTTCAAGTCTCTGAAGAAAAAAACTGAAGTGGACCTCAGAAGATGGAAAGATCTCCCATGTTCATGGATTGGCAGAATTAATATAGTAAAAATGGCCATCTTGCCAAAAAAGATCTACAGATTCAATGAAATCCCCATCAAAATTCCAACTCAATTCTTCATAGACTTAGAGCAATTCTCAAATTCATATGAAATAATGAAAAACCCAGGATAGCAAAAGCTATTCTCAACAACAAAAGAATTTCTGGGGGAATCATCATCCGTGACCTCAAGCTGTACTACAGAGCAGTAGTGATAAAACCTGCATGGCATTGGTACAGTGACAGGCAGGTAGATCAGTGGAATAGAATTGAAGACCCAGAAATGAACCCACACACTCATGGTCACTTGGTCTTTGACAAAGGAGCTAAAACCACCCAGTGGAAACAAGACAGCATTTTCAACAAATGGTGCTGGCTCAACTGGCGGTCTACATGTACAAGAATGAGAATTGATCCATTCCTATCTCCCTGTACAAAGCTCAAGTCCAAGTGGATCAAGGACCTCCACATAAAACCAGATACACTGAATCTAATAGAAGAGAAAGTGGGGAAAAGTCTCGAATACCTGGGCACAGGAGAAAAGTTCCTGAACAGAGCACCAGGGGCTTATGCTCCAAGATCAAGAATCGGCAAATGGGACCTCATGAAATTACAAAGCTTCTGTTGTGTGTACTTTTAAATCACGTTCCCACATTTGCCCAGTACTGAGGCCTGAGCTCCTGTCTTAGCTCTGAGATCAGCTGTCGCCAGCCCCATCATCTTCACCAAACAGCCAGCCATGGACTTTCTTGGGAGTGAGGCCTGTGCTCTGGCCCTGTCTCAGTTACCTTAGCTCCATCCGGCTTAGCTCTGCTAACAGCCAGTTACTGCCTTTCCTGGGAGCTGTAATCATGCTCTCAGCCCCTCCTGGCTTAGCTCAGGATGGAATCCCCAACCTGGGAAAGCTGGGAGCTGCTGTCTGAATTCTACTTGCTCCTGCTCTTTCTCTGCCCACCTTTGCTCCTCGGTTTAGGACACTCAGATAACTTTATTATTTCAGAACTTGCCTACTAGCACAATTGCTGAGAACAGACTCTCCTGCCCTAACCTTATCAGCTAGTCTGTATCAGTTGGTCTGTATCAGCTAGCTCCCACCAACCTCCCCACCTTCCTTGAAGTCTTACATGACTTTTGCTTTCTTTTCATTCTAGTGAATGGCTGCAAAAGCCCTCCCTCTCCCCCTGCATCTCTCCTTCCTTCTCCTTGGATGTGGAAGTCCCACCTGTCCGTTTCATCTAGCAACTGGTCCAGGCCTTCTTTATTGACACAGCCAAGAACCAATTAGGGAGTCAGCACCTCCCCTACCTCTCCCTTTTCCTGTCCATTAAAAACAAACAAACGAACAAACAAACCCTCTTCTCTCAGGTATAAATTGAACAAATCTATAACAATTAAGTAAATTACACAGTATGAGGTACAAATGACATCCAGTCCAGCAATTTGTCAGCTCGACAAGTTACTCTACCATATTTTCTAACAAAGAACTATGATTCTATCCTAGGATTATGCTTAGATTTTTAGCTTATAACGTCACTTGAAAACCATGTCATCTATTCTATAAACTCTCTGTGTGTTAAACAACTTGAGTTTGATTATGAGACTAAAACCAGTCTTCATCCCCATTAGAAATCTGAGTATGACTTAATATTGTCTGAAAATATAGGAAGCACAAAACGTAGCTTTTGAAACATAACCAATTAGGAGAGACAGGTAATAGTTGTGCTCAATTTATATTTGAGGGAAAAAAGCCTTTTAATTGGACAAAAGGGGGTAATATTATGGATTGCCCTAGTGCTGTTTATATTTTGATGCTAATTCTGCTTCCTTAAGAGGGGCTGCCCTGATGCAGAGTGGATCATGTACTCAGGTGATTTCATGTGAACTTCTCCCCTTTCTAATTGGTCAAATAAAGGCTAGAGCCTGTGTTTGGGCAGTGAAAGGGAAAGGTGGGGCTGGAGGATTTGGAGAGGGAGAAGAGATGAAGAAGGGGACAAGGAGATAGAGGAGACAGAAGAAGACAGAGGAAGAGGAGGTAGAAGGAACATGGAGCAGAACCATATGGCCTGGAGAAGCTGAAAATAGCAAGGGAGCTCATAGCTGGGGAACAGAGAGTGTAGCGATATATCTGCCCAATCTAGGTATGCAGCTTATAAATATTATAACTGAGTTGTGTGTTCTTTGCATGGGTTTATTGGGATTGGAGATTTCCTACAACAGATTTCTTTGCCTGATTTTTTATCTATTTGAGTCATATATACTTTATAATTTACTCATCTATCTATGTATCTGTATACCTATTCTCCAGATAATTCAACCTTATAACTTCTAAAATTGCAAATGATGCTGTGAGCCATGCAGTAATTCAGATTTTTGTTTGATGTTGTGCTTTTAGGTCATTTTCTTGTGCTTGAGCTGTGTTGGAATCTCCATGGCTTGCTGTAGTAGAATAGCTGGGCTCTGTTGGTGCCATATTGCCCTGGCTGTTGCTGATGTTTTTACGCTGTCCTCTAGTCATCTGGGTTTGGGGCTTATTATAGTCTTAGGTGCTGATGTCTAAGTTTATCTTTGTTAGATGGATGCTTTGGGGATGTTTTTCCCTTTGGTTTTTGTTTCTTTGTCTGAATAGCCTGGGGTTCTGGTGACTAGCAAGTCTTTAGGTCTAGGAGGGTGTTTCTGCTGCAGTTTTGCGGCCTGTGTGCTTGATCTCTAGGGGTTTGGTTGTCAACATTGACTCTGTGGTCCCTGGTACTAGCATAGCCTCTGGGAAAGCAGGAGGAGTTGTGGAACAGAAAACAGGGCCCAGGAGATGGGGTGTATTTTAAGGCCATTGAATGTCCTTTAAGGGTAGTTGGTGGTCATAAGGCATGCATAGGGAAGAGTCTTCAATATTGTGTTTTTGATAGCCAACTAACTGCAAATATACACAGTTGGTTATATTTAATAAATACCGACACATAAAGATACCAATTTGTTTATCCCATAATGAAACAATCACAGCATTAAGTGGTATTAATGCCAATTGTTTACCTGAACATTTTTTCTGATTTCTTACAGTAAAGAATTGTAAGCTTGCAAAGGCTAATGGCTCCAGTAACACTCTAAGGCACACTCTAAGAGGACAGTAGCTACAAAAGACAGGAACTGAAAAACTGTGATGCTAGGAAATGCTAGGAATAAAGGAGAAAGCAGGGGAGAGGAAATAAACACAAAGGGAGAGGAAAACATAAGCTAGAGAAGATCTAACTGCAGAGCAACAAACACAAGACAAACAAGGGGGAGAGAGAGAGAGAGAGAGAGAGAGAGAGAGAGAGAGAGAGAGAGAATGAAGGTGGATGGTGTGTCAGAAGTGAAGGCTACCTTCCTTCCTTCCAGTGTGTAGTGAGAATGCCACACACAGCGAGGGCACCAGCATTAAGTCTAGATGCCAGCCCACCTATTTGGTTAGATGTGAAGATACTTGGTACTGATACTAGTGTTGATAATGTTTTCTGAGTGTCTCTGTCCACACCTTCTGCTAGGCTGCTTCAGTGACTTCCACCTGCTGAGTCACTATTTCTCTCTTTGCATCTGCTCTCTAGCTCTCTCTCTCTCTCTCTCTCTCTCTCTCTCTCTCTCTCTCTCTCACCCTTCCTGCCTCCCTCCCTCTCTCTCCTTCTCTCTCTCTCCCTCTCTCCCACCCTCCTTCCCTCTCTCCCTCTCTTTTTCTTTCTTTCTTTTACTAGATTCTTTGTAACTCTAAGTTTAGTGTATGTTCTCTTGACCTTCCAGTTCCCAACCTCAACTCAGATCCTACTTGTGATCCTGCCATATGTGCTTCTTGGCTTAAAATGGTCTTTCTTCTCTTTCTCTTTTCAAATCACCACCCTTCTCTTTTTCCTTTCTTTTCCTCCTCCTCTTCTCCATTTTCCCCTTCTCTTCTACCTCCTCCTTCTCTTCCTCCCCTTACTCTTCTTTTTCCTTCCTCCTTTCTTCTTTTTCCAACCCACTTGTCTAACACTAAAACCCCAGTGCATTTAGAGTGACACATATCTAAGAGTAATTTCTCCAGCTGCTCCAGCTCTCTTTCCAGGGGATGCTACATGTTGGTGAGTACCGATAGTCCCATCTTTTTTGAATTTGTCATCAGGCATTCCATCCCTTTTGGTTTCTTAAGATCTGCAAGGAGAAAGTTGAGACCTTTCATATTGAGGTTTCATATTGAGGCCTCATGTCTACACTGGGCTTTATATATCTGGTGAAATGGATATCTACCATGCTTACTAATTAGTCTTAGTAAATGATTTTCTCCTAAAGATGCATCTTTAAGTACTGATTTATAATGTAATATTGGCTCTATTTATACTTGGCTGTCATGGTTTATTTCTACCAATAGCTTCTTTGGCTGTGACTAGTGAGTTTGGGTTTGTTTTCAATGTGTTGGAGACAGAGATACATCATTTCTGTGGGTTATGCAAGAATAGGAATATTGTTTTAGGTACATGTGGCATAGACAGCAAGCATATGAGTATGGAATACCATGTGTATATTTATATTTTGAGAGTCCTTGCCTCCGCAGGTTGATAGGGTGTCTTTGGGGACTGTAGTTATTGACTTTTATTTCTACGAATCTCTGATACTGGCTATTTCAGTCCTGAAGAGGAACCTGAAACCATTATCTTTTACTAGACTGTTGTCCTTGCCAAGGTGTTTCATGAACAGATGTGATGTTAAGAGCCACAACATTCCTTCTGTGGCACTCAGAACCAATCCTGTTAACATCAGAAGACCATCCATATTGGTAGGATATTGGAGGCAAAAATGCAGAAACTGTGTAGGCTGGAAGACATTAGTAACTAGGGTAGTCTTCTTTGATGCTACTATTGGCATGGCCATCCAGTTTGGAACTTGTGGGCACACTATTAGCCTGAAGGGTGGGGTGGAATAGTACTTTCCTCCTTCTGACCTACTTAATGAGAGTTTCCATCAGGGATCAAATGTGCCATGGTTAAATCTGGACATTTCTCCTAGTGTGTTCATTGACTGTGTGTGCTGGGAATGGGAGTAGGGTAATACTTGAGACTTTTTATCCTGGTCTCTTCCTAATGAAATGCCAATGGGAACAAGGAATAATGGGATATGATTGGCACTGAATAGTTTCACTCTTCTGATCTGGATCTTCTGAGGCTAACCATGCCAGGGCTGCAGCAACTGCTGGAGCTGTGGCCCTGCTCATTTCCCACCCCAAAAACACCCTGTGGATGGGGTAACATTGGAACTACGAGGTTCTATTCTGTTCTGTAAATGACAGGTACTTGTGAGAGGGATGGGCAGTATCAGTGGCCAGAACCATATCTTCAATCTTGGTGTAAGTCCTTGTTTTTAGTCATACTCTGGTCAAAGAAAGCAGAAGGCTAAGATCTTCATACCTGCTCATTATAGTGTACTCAGTGGGTTTAAGTCAGGCATCCAGATAAGCCGCATTTGATTTGTTCAGCACTGACATGGTGAGAAGGAGTAACAGAATGTTCATGGAGTCCCACAGATATCCCCAAAGCAGTACAAATTCAGGCAATATGTTCTTTTTGCTGTGGCTTCCACTGAAGAAATTATATGGATCCTTTCCCAAAGCTGTGAGACTTCAGGTTGCCTATCCAGTTGGGCTGCAAGCCCTCAAGGGTTATAGGACTATCTTGGAGCCAAGATTATGTGAATATGTGCTGACAATGTTTACCATTATTCTTGCAGAGGTGAGACAACCCCACCCTGGGTTGGGAGCTGGGCCAGCAGCTGCAGGGAAATTTTCTTTCTCTTCTTACAAAGCTGTTGCCAGAAGTCTCGGGATCTTGCAAGGTTTCCATTTTCTTCCTGCTGACTTCCAGCATCCCTCTACAATGACTTGTATAAAAAACTGAGACTGTGTAACTGTCTCAGTGCTATAAATAAAAACATATTTGTAGTCCAACAATTCAGACATGAGCAGCAACAAAAGCACAGGTAGACCAGTGTTAAGTGAATGGAAACAAGGAAGAACTGCAGTCCTGAGGAGGAAACAAGCAGACCTGACCAGGGGGAAGAACAGGTTCATATTACTAAGGAGAGGAAAGAGCATGACACAGCAGTATTGATGGTCATTACTGTAGGATTTGCTTCTTAATGCAGAGCTCCAATTTCTATATACATTGTCATTGATAGAAACAGAAATTTTCCAATCTGTTGGTTGCCTTTTTGTCCTATTGACAGTGTCCTTTGCCTTACAGAAGCTTTGCAATTTTATGAGGTCCATTTGTCGATTCTTGATCTTAGAGCATAAGCCATTGGTGTTCTGTTCAGGAACTTTTCTCCTGTGCCCATGTGTTCGAGACTTTTCCCCACTTTCTCTTCTATTAGATTCAGTATATCTGGTTTTATGTGGAGGTCCTTGATTCACTTGGATTTGAGCTTTGTACAGGGAGATAGGAATGGATCAATTTGCATTCTTCTACATGTAGACCGCCAGTTGAACCAGCACCATTTCTTGAAAATGCTGTCTTTTTTCCACCGGATGGTTTTAGCTCCTTTGTCAAAGATCAAGTGACCGTAGGTGTGTGGGTTCATTTCTCGGTCTTCAATTCTATTCCATTGATCTCCCTGCCTGTCATTGTACCAATACCATGCAGTTTTTATCACTACTGCTCTGTAGTACAGCTTGAACAAGCATGGTATGTACTCACTGATAAGCAGATATTAGCCCAAAAGTTCGGAACACCCATGATTCAATTCACAGCAACTGTTGGATTGAGCGTGGGGTCCCAGATGGAGGAGTTGGAGAAGGGACTAAAGGAGCTGAGGGAGTTTGCGTCCCCATGGGGAGGGAGCAACAGTGTCAACTGGTCAGACTCCCTGGTGCTCCCAGAGACTGGACTACCAACCAAAGAATGCATATGGAGGAGCCCATGGTGCTGGCCACATATGTGTCAGAGGAGGGCTTTGTTGGCCATCAGTGGGAAGAGAGGCCTTTGGTTCCAAGAGTGTTAGATGCCCCAGTATAGGGGAATGTCATGGAGGGAAGACGGTAGTGGGTGGGTGTGGGGCAGTGATCTGTGACAGGCAATCTGACACCTGGTTGAGCACAGGTTTAACTCTGGGGCACTCAGTGGGGCAACCACAAGGGACTGGAAAGTGGTTTGCCAGCACCCCTGGGAGGCCTTTTGAACCTTAAAAGAAATCTTAAAGAAGTTAGAAGATTTTTTTGGACATACATCACGAATGCTAGGGAGAAAAATAAACACTTAAATAAAGTAAGAAAATTTTGAGTTGAGAAGCACTGGCACTGTTTCTGGTATTCCTGTTAGGGAGAAACAAGCATTTAAACAAAGTCTGAAAACTTTCCTTTGTCTATTGTGGTCTTGGTGAGGGGGGATGGGGCTGCCTTGCCACATGGCAGCTAGATATTCCCCATTTGTTTTTCTTAGCCTAAATGTAAAAGCAGAAGGAAGGCCAACCTTGAAAGAAAAAAAAAATTAAAGGAAGAAACAGAGAGGCTTGATAGGATAGCCAGGGCCAGAGGAGAAAGCAAGAAGTTTGGGGTCATAGCTTAAATAGGAGCTACTGCAATGCTTCTGGGGGAAAGAAACTGGTCTTTTGGCCTGCAGGGACCTCAGGAAATCTCTGGCAAAGCTGCTGATGGGGGAGCAAGGTGCTCGGAGCAGTAGCTAAACAGGAGCCCTTGTGGGGACTGTGGGGGACAAATTGACCAGGAATGCTCTGAGAGAAATAGAGAAAGAGATTTGAGGAAGGCCCATTTTGTACTCACGGTTCTTGAGCAATCTGGAGTTTTGATGTGGGTGGTTCGACAGTTGGGGGTACACTTGAAGCTGGGTTTTGCCCCACTTTGGGTGCCAGATGTGGGAACAACCTGGCGCAGTGGAGAGTAGCCCCGTGTCCGTACTGGGCGATGCGGCTCTAGGTGGGATGAGACATGTGAGGAAGCGGCTGTGCACCTCTGCCCACAGTCCGATGAACAGGTCAGGCTGTGGGAAGCCTTTGCGGATACATAGCCCATGGGTGGGGGAGGGGGCTATCCCAGGGAACCCTGCAGCTGGCTCTGGAGTTTCCAGGCACTGGAAACCCCCTGTGGGATCCGGTTGTGTGCTTGTGGCGCTGACTAGCTGCTTAAGCTTGGGTGAATGGATACTGTCTGGAAGCGCTGAGATGCCTTCGGCAGGAGATTAGATGCAGCTCCTTAATCAAAGACTGGACCCCTCGCTTCCCAAGGTGGATCAAGATGACACAGTGGCAGTCTATAATTCTAAGGCATTTATTGACATCATGATGAGTGGCCTGGATAAAACTGTACTCCCTTGCCCTCTGGGAGAGGCGAGGCAGATATAGTAACTGGAAAGGGGTGTGGCTAAGTCTCTAGGTGTCTCATTAACCTGGGGATGGCTTGGGGCTGTGTGGCTATGCCTCTATCTGAGGAGGGGTGTATGTGATAGACCTCACATGACAGACCTTTCTACAGGAGGCAGTGGGGTCATTGGCAAAATGCTTTCCAGTTCCTTGCGGGTTGCCTCACTGGGTACTCCAGAGTTAAGCCTGTGCTTGACCGGGTGCCAGATTGCCTGTCATAGACCACTGCCCCACAGGTGGGTGGGTGGGGGAATACCCTCATAGAGGCAGGGGGTGGGGGAGATGGGATAGGGGGTTTCCTAAAGGGAGACCTGGAAAGGGGAAAGCATTTGAAATGTAAATAAAATATCAAAAAATAAAAAAAAAATGAAAAAAAGATTAATTCTTTCAATCCATGGGGGAAAAAAAAAAAAAACCAACAACAACAAAAAAAAAACAAAGACAGAAGTTTCCTGAAATCATTCTAAATTCAAGACAGGTCAAGCAAAACAGTAAGACAAGGACATGGGAGCCTTTCAAAGCTTATAAATAACCACAATTACTTTTCGTGTTGCCACGACAAAATACTGGACAATGGCACCTTAAGAAAGGAAGGGTTTGTTTTATTCATGGTTTGAAGTGACAGTCCATCATGGTGGGGAAGGCACAGCAGCAGGAGCATGAGGCAGATGCTCACATGGCATCCACTGTCAGGCAGCAGAGAGAGATGGGTGGTGGTGCTCAGCTCACTTTCTCCTTTTTTTGAATTCAAAGCCTCAGCCCATGGGATGGTGTCACCCGAATTTAGGAAGGGGCTTCTCACCTCAATTAAACTATTCAAAAGGTTTCTCATAGACATGACAGTCAGTATGGAGGAGGATGAGCTTCCACCTGGCTCATATGTGGTGAGAAAGGACTGACTGTCTCTTCCCACATTCATGGTCAGCAATCACATAAATGAGCTTGAAGCTGGCTGTGGTGATAACATTTATGACACAGAAATTGGCAAATGCTCTGAGGAAGTTTTATTTCTTTTTCCATAAAGGCCAGTTTACCAGCATGCTAATGACTACATATAAAATCTACATTCTGTAATGGGAAATACCTTTTCTTCTAAAATACACAAGGTACCTTAGCAAAGAACGGCTTTATGTTAGGCATAGAGTAAGGAGAAAAACAAATGTAGAGGAAGAGGTGAGGCAGCCCTTCTACCAAACCACCCGCCTAGGCTTTTTCTTTATAATTCTTTGACTACCTCCATGTAAGTGTCTGTGTGTTTGTGTGTGTGTGTGTGTGTGTGTGTGTGTGTGTGTGTGTGTGTGTGTGTGCAGGTCTCTCTCTCTCACTCTCTCTCTCTGTGTGCAGGTATCTCTCTGTGTGTGTGTGTGTGTGTGCAGGTCTCTCTCTCTGCACACATGTGTGAGCGCGTGCATGGGTACGCATGTGACAGAAGGCAAGCCTCATCCTTCAGAAGCTATTTCCATTGTTTTTGAGACAGGGTTTCTCATTGACCTGAACTGGCTAAGTAGGCTAGGCTGGCTGAGCACTAATGCCAGGGATCCTCCTGTCTTGGCCTCCCCAGTGGAGATATTATACACACATGACACGGGCTAGAGAGCTGGCTCGGCAGTTAAGGGCACATACTCTTGCAGTAGACCCAAGCGTATCTCCAAGCACTGATGGCTGGTGGTTCACAACTACTGCTAACTCTAATGCCTCTGATTCTAGGAGAACCTACACTCATGTGCATATTCTCTTGTCCATATTCATAATTAAAGATAAAATAAACTATCTTAGCTAGATATTGTGGCACACACCTTTAACTCCAGCACTTGAGAATCAGAGGCAGGAAGACCTCTGTAAGTCTGAGGTCTGACAGGCCTACATAAAGAGTTCAAAGCCAGCCCTGGCTACACAATGAGACCCTCTCTCAATAAAACAAGATACATTTTGTAAAACAAAACAAATGCATGTTAGCCCATCTTGTTTTAAAAGTGCTTTCTGGGAATTGAACTCAGGTCTTTATGCTTGTGTAGCGCTCACTTTTGTTACTGAACCTCCCCCAAGGCCATCATTCATTTCTTGAGCAATGAAGAAAATTAAAAAAATTATAATTTGGATGTGCTAAAATTCGAAGAATGTACTTAAATCAGTGTTCAGAGAACCAGTCTCCTGTACTCATCAATGACCTCTGATCATCATATAGCTGTGTAACAAGAGATGAATTCAATTCAACTCCAAAGGCCGATAAAAGAGAAGTAAATTAAACCCAGACACATAAACTAATAATATGGAGTAACACAGACGATGAGTGAAAACACCTCCTCTTTGAAAAAGCTTTAAACAAACTAGAGAAATCGCCAACTAATGTTGAAACAAGGGCAGCATATAAATAGAGAGCAAAATAATTTTTTTAAAAAAAGAAGAAACTAAAAATGAATAGGGCTGACCTCTTCTGAGTGCTGGGATCAAAGGCAAAACATACATCACTAGTACCAGCAATAATAACTTAATACTAATGCTAATATCAATATGAATACTGCTAATAATGTGTTTTGTATAATTCTGTGTAAATTCCTTTGAAAATCTGGGTGAAAAAAAATATTTCTCTAAATGGATACTCATTACCAAAACTGACTCCAGGACAGGCTGAAGTCTCACATACACAAATTTCCACAGAGAGAAAAAATGTTCTTAATCAAGCTAAACAGTCTTTTCTTCAAAGTGGCTATGGTGACTGTTGATGGGGCTTTGGGATAGAGTTTATCTATCTGGTTTCCTGGATTTGATTCAGAACTGCAAACAAACAAACAAATAGACCTGACCCAGACCCAGGGGATCTTAATGGGGAATTTTGGTAAAATTTCAGACTAGGTAATCTACTACTAAACAGATTCTTCCACAAGGAAAGTAAAACATTGTCTTTTAAACTGGACAAAAAGAAGAAAGAAAATAACAAAGTCATTAGATTTTAGGCTGCAGTTGAAAAATTAAGAATATTTCTCTTAATGATGCAAAACAACAGAGAATTAATTTATGTTTCTTTTTCCTAAATTGTATTTACTTAGAAACATTCTGAAATATTTCTGTATCCACGTATTCAACAAAATGGTTGCATTTTTTTGTAACTACAGAGTCCTACTTAGTTAACAGAACAACAATTATTTTCATATAAGCTACATCAGAGACAACTGAAAATGAAACAAAACAAAACAAAACAAACCACTCACCTGTACTCAGACAACTGTTGTGCCATGCACCAAGATCATGCTGTACATTTTTATGACAATTCACAACCCTCAGGCTGTACCAAGCGAGGTTGGTGGATATTAAAAATACTCACCGGACAGAGCTATCTAAAGACACACTCGGTAGTGTGTTAACTATACAAAAATAGACACTACATGGTTTAAAACAATATATTACAGAGACTTACATTTCAAGATTTTTCCTTTAAAAAAGTTGTGTACAGGGTGGTCAAATGTTTTACAGACAAGAAAAAACAAACAAAACAAACAAACAAACAACTCCTCTGGACCCAATTTATTTATCTTCTTCTTCCTCATCCCCTCCATCCTTCTTTCATCTTCTTCTTCTTTCCTTTTCTTGCTCCTTTCAGTTTTGATGACCCCGTTTCTCTATAACTGGGTTTCCTTTAGCTTTCCTGAGCACTGAACTCTGAAAACTTGGCAGAAGCACCCAAATATTTCTTCCCATGCTCCTCCCAGCAAGTTGGCACAGAGAACGCCTATGAAGACATTTTGTCACTCTGCTTCTTAGGATCTCCTTTGCCAGGGCTTAGTTGATTTTTCCCAGCGAGGCTCAGAGTTAGCCAGGGTCCGTCTGATTCTCACTTGCCCTTGTGCTGTCTCCATGGAGCTAAACGCTTTGCAGTGGCTATGAGAGCCTGCTGTAGATATATGCAGCCTCTTGATTTCCATGTTCTCGTCTCTTTGCTAAATTTTTCTTCTCTTAATTTGCTTCTACAAAAGTTTTAACTACAATGCAACATTGTCAGTTTTGCTTCTTTGGAAGGCTGCCCTCCAAGCATAACATGACCAGCACCATCTTGAAATAGGAGTGTATATGATCATTCAATCATGGGCTGTTAAAATTCACTCGTGGAAGACTCAGTAGACCCACCATTAGAGCTTCCTACTTATCCAGTCCAGTCGTGTGCAATTCTTTCCAAGCTGATTGTGGTCTCAAAAGAGCTTCAGTGCACTGAGGGAGGGAGTATAGCTGAATGAGGGCTCCCGCTGCTCGCTCCTCACAGGTCTCATCCATAATAGGGTGTGGCTTTTTGATGACGCAAAAACCACAGGGGGTCAGTCATTCTCCTGTAGGTTACCATGATTAAATTCATTGCTTCATCCAGCTAGGGTTGGATGGTTGATGTCACTGTTGCTCTGTCTGGGGAGTCAGTTTAGTTTTAAAAAATTAAAAAGGTAAATATGGTAAATATAGCTGAAAACTGTGGTACCCACATCTTCAGCCTTTGGGAGGCAGAAGCAGAGGCAGAGGAGTGAAGGAATTTCGAGGTCAGCCTGGTCTACATAGTGAGTTCAGGGCCAGCCAGGAGTACATCAAGACACCCTGTCCCAAAAAACCCAAAACCAAGCAAACAAAAATGGAGACAAATGTGGACGGTGCTGTGTACTTACCCATAAGAATTCTTGGGTTTTAAATTTCTTCCCTACATCTAGTGACCTGCTTTGTGCCATTTCCTGCTATCTGCATAAACAAAGTCCTTAGTTCCTTCATTATGGTGTCATAGCAGCAAGCTGATTAGTGCTCATTTATTTGAAATACATATATAAATAAAAATTCCAGTTTGGCAGAAATGTCTCTCTTCCATCACTGGTGATCTCAAAATATGGACGTTTTGCCTCCCTTGTTCCCAATGAGAATTTTTAATTGTAATTCCCTTGTAGTTAGTGTATCCTTTATTTTTCTCAGACATTTTTTGAGATTTTTTTCCTTTTTATTCTTTTAATTTTCCTTTTTCCCCCCTTTTAATCCTAGTGTATGTATTAGTCTGGGATTTAGAGGAAAAGAACGGATAGAATGACTCCATATTAAGAAAGCATGTATTAGATTGACTAACAGATTCAACTGGAGTAGTCCACCAAGCACAGCTTCACACTGTAAAGGCTGAAAACTTGATAGCTGGTCAACCCCCCATGCTGGGTCACTCTCAGCTTCTTCCAGCTTTTCTCTAATTCAACCACAGGGGTCAGCAGCTTCTGTCTATTGGTTGGGTGCAAATATCTGCATCTGACTCAGCTGCTTGTTGGGTCTTTCGGAGAGCAGTCATGATAGGTCCCTTTTTGTGAGCACTCCATAGCCTCAGTAATAGTGTCAGGCCTTGAACCCATCTGCCAAAATCTCCACGCTGTCACTGGCTTTCTCCCAACTTCTTCTTCTTCTTCTTCTTCTTCTTCTTCTTCTTCTTCTTCTTCTTCTTCTTCTTCTTCTTCTTCTTCTTCTTCTTCTTCTTTTTTTCTGATCATTCCCAACATGATCGAGGAATCAGTTTATACACAGACAGAGAAAGAAACGGCCCTTAAGATGTCTTTCTTTTAATAATTGTTTTCTCCACAGTTTTGTGTGACTCTGGCAGTCTTAAACTTCCCTCCTATACTCTAAGACATAGACTGTGGCTCTTTCGAGTGTAGCTATCCAGTTCCCTGTGGATGGAGAGCTGGACAGAAAGACATGAGGGGAAATATGGGTCTCTCTGGTATCCTTGCTTTTGAGAGATCAGATGCATGACAATTTCTGCCTGTGGGAAAGCCAGTTTATTTTATTGTGTTTATCATTGTTGTCTGTGGAAGGGTTAACCAAAAATGAATTCCCCTTTGCTGAAATCAGAAGTTACATTGTCATAGTGAATGAAAATAAGTACATTGAATAAAATAACTTTTTGAACCACAATGATAATCAGAATCTAAATGTATGTGCTTATTCCATATATTTATATACAACATGCATATGGATGTATACATATATGTGAGATAAAGGGAGAAGTAAAAGATGTTTTCATATAATCTTGCACAGAATAAATGGACCATTTAGAAAATTGTCACTTTGAAGTCTCTCCAAATATGAAAATTGCCTCAAGTTTAGGCCAGCCATGATAAAATGTTGTTGAAGAACAAAATATGCCCATGACACTAGAGCCTTGGCCTACAGCCTATTTGCTGATGATAATTTTCAAAAAATAAATAGATAAGTGCAAAGAGAAAATGAATTTAACTTGATTTCAATTCAAATCAAGCAATTTTATAAAAATTGGGTACTTACAATTTCCAAAAGCAAAATATAAAGATAAAACAAAATGAAAAAGAATCAAGAATCAGGTTAATAATAGACTGAATATCAGAATGCAGTATCCCAATATTTTGAAGTCTAAGAAAACATTAGCACCCAGAATTTTATTGCTAGGAAAGCTCTCAAATGAGATTAAAAGCCAATGCCCAAGACATTTGGAGATATATATATATATATATATATATATATATATATATATATATATATATATATATGAATGCAGACAATTTTTCTTCTCCATATCCTGTTTGAAAACACACACTTTAGCTCTTGCTTCAGGAAAAAAAAAAGAAGAAAATAATATTGTGAAAGAATGACATTAGATACTAGAACAGTGGTGGTTAACTATGTCCCAGAGGAAGTAAAAGAAATGAGAAAAGAAATATGATACACTCTGGATACACACTTAGAAAAATCTCCTTAAACCAATAAACTGTTATGACACAAAACTGCAAAGTAATAATAATGGAAGTGTTGATTTATTCACTTTATTTATGAGCTTTAGCCATACCCTAAATGCATAGAATAGGAGATTAAATTATAGTCTCCTAGGAAAATAGAAACGTTATAAACTTTGAAAAATGTAAATATAATAATGTTAAGAGGAGGAGGGCATTGAGTGTGAATTAGTACCAGAAGCAAAAGCAAGAGCACCCAGGCTAGCTCCTCATTTCACGCGCACGTGTGTGTGTGTGTGTGTGTGTGTGTGTGTGTGTGTGTGTATGTGTGTGTGTTTGTATGTAGAGTGTATGGAATCATTTCTCAGGAGCCCCTCCTCTCTCTGAGATAGGATCTCTCACTGATCTTAAACTACCATTTGTTGTTAGGCTGGTTGACCAGAAGGCTCCAGGGATCTACCTATCTCTATGTGTCTAGTACTAGGATTAAAGAGTGTGTCTGTGTCTGGTTGTTCTTCCATGGGTTCTGGGGATCAAACTCAGACTCTCATGCTTGTGAAGCAAGCACTTTACCTACGAAGCTATGTCCACAGACTCCAAGCTACTGTTTCAAAAGGCACCCACAGCTCAGTTAGTAGACACCTGTGAGCCTCAGTTTCCTGTTCTGACAAACAGGATGTTTAGGCAAAGAGAATTTTTTCAGATCTCTGTCAGTTCCTTTATCCCATAACCTATCCAAAACCTCTGTTCTGTGTAGTGAAATACATACGCCATAAAGGCAAAAGTAGAAACTGTTTTGGGATGGGGAGAGGAACAGAACTATCAATATAAGGTCACAAGATAAGAGGAGGCCCATTGGGGAAGGAGAGGTCAAGCATGAAGTACTGTGGCATGTTTGTACCAAAATGTCATGATGAAGCCTCTCACTTTATGTCAACTTATTTCCAGCTGGTCAAAGTAGAGAGAAAATGTCTGTGTAAAGCATGGCCATAAATGGGAGATCTATGGCACACAAGCTCCCATTAGTTCCCATCAGAGACTATGTAGGGAGAAGCAGAAGAAAGACAGTAAGAGCTAGAGGTGAGGGAGAATTGGGATGAAGCAGTGTCTGCTGGACATGGCAGGACAGCTGCACTTGTGACCTCACGGCAGCTGTAGTTAACTGCACAAGGTCAAGTCAGTGAACACGCCTACTACATCGAGCCGGGTGGACAGAGCCCCACTCATAGCTGAGGGGTAAGAAGAATTGATAGCTGCTAGTAGAGGGAGACTGAGTTTTTTTTTTTTTTTTAATATGTAGTCCTTGGTAGGTTGATGATGTTTCTGTGAATGCTGTTATACCTATGTATATACAGGCGCAGGCAATGGCAATTAGATACAGAGGATTACACAATTGAAAAGGAAAAGAGGTGAAGCATTAAGTTGTGAACTGCACATGGTGAGATCTGGGAGGAGTTGGATGGATATGGGGAAAAAGGCATTACATAAGTGTATGAACATCTCAAAAAAGATTAGGCATTCACCCCCTCCCCTTTGGGTCAATAGTGAGAGGAGGTGGATGGAGAGAGGGAACTGGGTTGGAGAGGGGATAAGGAGGGGAACAGAAATGGCAATAAGATATGGGGAGCAGGGCACAGAGAGCTGGGAATGTGAATGGAAATTGATGGGGGCATTTCTGGGACTAGCTGGAGATCTGGGATGGGGTAGGCTCTGAGGAGACTATGGGAGAAACATTAGCTGAGATTCCTACCAGTGGGGTATATGGAGACTGAGGTGATCACTTCCCATAGCTAGGTAGTACTTCTAATGAAGGGAGAGGGACATCCAAACACCTACAAAACCTTCAACCCCAAATTTGTCGTGCCTACAAGTTGCACAGGGATAAAGATGGAGCAGCAACTGAGGGAATGGCCAACCAATGACTGCCAACCTCTGACACTATTAATGATACTCTGCTATGCTTGCAGACAGAAACCGAGCATAACTGTCATCTGAAAGGCTTCATCTAGCAGCTGATGGAGACAGATACAGAGACCCACAGCCAAATATCAGGAGGAGCCAGGGCAGTCTTGTAGAAGAATGGGGAGAAGAATTATGGGAACCGGAGGGGTCAAGAAGACCATAAGAAGACCTACAGAGTCAACTAACCTGGGCTCATGGAGTCTCACAGAGACTGAACCACCAACCAAAGAACATGCATGGGCTGGGCCTAGCCCCCCTACGTATTTGTAGCAGATATGCAGCTTGATCTTCAAGTGTATCCCATAACAATTAGAGAGGGGATTGTCTCTGGCTCTGTTGCCTCACTGGATCATCCCCTTCCCCTAACTGGACTGGCTGGTTAGGCTTCAGTGAGAGAGAATGTGCTCATACCTGCTAGGACTAGATGTCCCAGGGCAGGGTTATACCCAAGGTATGGCTTCCCCTTCTCAGAAGAAAAGGGGAGGGTGTAATAGGGTGTAAGGGTGATACTGGGATGAGAGGAGGGGGGTTTCAATTGATTTGTAAAGTGAATAAATAATTAAATTAATAAAAATAAGGTGATTAATAATAGAAAATGGTCTTGGAGTCTTAGGGGTAAGTTGAGAAATGATTGGCGTACTATCTGAGAAAAACTTAACCAGTGCTAAGAAAATCTCTGGTGAGCTTCGCAAATGTCCCTCAGGTAAAAATTAAAGAACCAGGATACAGCGTATTACACCTATATCAGAACCCCGACACCAGGAGAGGCAATACTTGGCTTTCAGCACTTGTTCAAGCCACATTAATTTGACAGCAGGCATGAGCTGTTGACTGTCTGCCAGAGTCTTCCACTGTCTGTGGCTCGTTGAGTGCACAACTGCTCTGATCGAGAGTAATTCCCTGCCAGGCAGCTGTGGAATGAATAAGTTATACCCAGCAGTGGAACCCAGAGCCTCATCAGCTAATCAGTGAGCTCCATAGGAGACAAATTAAAGTGAAGCAAGGTGCATATAGGAAGAGGAAGGAAAGAGATAAACCCACATTAAGAGGTGACAAAAGCCACGGGGAAATGCATGCATTTTAGTAAGAAACAAATGAAACACATTTGGTTCCAATTTCAGAATCCAGGGCACAGATATGAAAATGAGTTTGGTAAAAGAAGGTGACGAGAAGCTTCTGGAAGGTGAGAGAGGGAGTTAATGAAGTTATTTGAAAACACTTAATGAAAATGCTGATCGTAAAATACACGAGACACCAAGGAACTGCAATCTAGGTTGGGAGGACTATAATTTAACATTTATTTGCTGGCACTAGTTAGGACAAGAAGAGAGAGTAGAATCTAGGGTTTGGCTTGCATATCTGTGAGATGCTACGTCTATAGCAAAGATCTAAAGAATAGTAATGGAGCCAAGTTCAGTATTTCCAATTATAAGTAGATTCATATGAGAGTTCTGGTACTCAGAGATAATACTACTTTCTGTGGAAGACAATGTGTTCATCCTGAAACTTCCAGAGGGGACCAGTGTGTTCTTGTATTTGCCAAACACATCACTCCTCTGGCCTCTCTGTGGTCTGTATCCATTTGCCATCTCTTCCTTCTTACCTACATCAAGGAGTCCATCTTGACAGCAAGAGACGACATTTATGCTTGAGCATGATAGCATATTTCTTTAATCTGGCACCTAGAAGGTCAGAGCCAGGTGATCTTTGTTAATATGAGGCTAGTCTGCTCTACATAGAGAATTCCAGGCCAGCCTGGGCTACATAGTGGGACTCTGTCAGGACCGAGGTGAGGTGGGAGATGTCTCAAGACCTAATGGCTATGCAGTCTAATCTCTTTATTTCTCATGTTAGAAAATCAGGAGGAATTTTCTTAGTGTTCTTAGCTAATTGGTAGCATGATTGGAACTCATTAGTGATTCTTCTCTCTATTCTAGAGGACTTTCTTATTTATGGTCCTTTCTTTTATGGTTTGAGTACCTTCTCACAGAGTCCTGTGTTGGGAACTTGACACAGAAGCAACCGTGTTGACTGGTGTGAGCTTTGAGAAGTTGATTAGGTCACCAGGGCTCTGCACTTAGAACAGAACCAGAGCCTGTGTCTCCCTGTCATTCAGGTACCCATCAGGCCTCCTGGAGTGATGGACACATCCTGTACCTGAGCTACCCACCCCTCCTCTGGATTCTCACAGCCATTTGTGTTTGTTTTTCCCTCTTTTTTGATTGACTAGAGGAAAATTGAGCTAATTAGTTGGTTTCCCACTGTGAGAAAGTACATTTTTCAATGCACTTGAAAGATAAAAATATCATTCATTCATTATTTTACTGATGGAACAACACGCATGTCTTAGTCATTGTTTCTATTCCTACACAAACATCATGACCAAGAATCAAGTTGGGGAGGAAAGGGTTTATTGAGCTTACACTTCCAGGCTGCTGTTCATCACTAAAGGAAGTTAGGACTGGAACTCAAGCAGGTCAGGAAGCAGGAGCTGATGCAGAGGCCATGGAGGGATGTAACTCACTGGCTTGCTTCCTCTGGCTTGCTCAGCCTGTTTTCTTATAGAATCACTAATTGAGAAAATGCCTTACCTCTGGATCTCATGGAGGCATTTTCTCAACTGAAACTCCTTTCTCTGTGATAACTCCAGCTTGTGTCAAGTTGACATACAAAACCAGACAGTACAATGCATGAGGTGCGCCTTGAACTTTGACTAATGGAAACCATTTCCTCTTCCTTATTTTCTCATTAATTACTATACATTTTGGTGATGCCTTCCAGATGCACCTCAAACTGAGATATGAACAGTTCAAAAGTAATTAACTGTTGTCATTATCGGTTTCATCCCTTGTGTTCCCACGGTTTACACAGATCTTCCTTGTTTGCTTTGGAGACCACCCAGCTAGTCTACTACTCCCTGGTAGACCTGCAAAGCCAAGCTGGGCTAATTTTCCTTTTGTTTTTTGATCTCAGGATTAAGAGTAATTTTATTTCCAAGTGAAATGACTGGGGAATGTCTTTTGGAACTGGATGTAGATCTACTTCTCAATCTTGAAAGCCATTTTTGATTATTTTAAAACTTATTATTAGCACACATTAATTCTACATAAGAATGAATTTAATTATGACATTTACATTCATGTATATAGTGTATTATGATCTTTTCACCTCATGTTAACTTCTTTTACCCCCTTTTACTTCTGCAGATCTCTTTTCTAATTAGTTTCCTTTATACTCTCATGCTTTTTTTTTTTTTTTTTAGTGGCCTCATGAGTTTCATTATTGTTGCTTACAGGGGCATAGAGAAGAGGTTATTGACAGTTGCATGGACATCTTACCGGAGGCTAAACCATTAAGAGGATGTCTCCCCTTCTCCCAACAGCCATTAATTGTCTGAAGATCCTTAGGCAAGGGTAGACCCTCCTAAGCCTTCTCCAGTCTGCCAAATTTTGTTTACTCAGGTATCTCTCCTTGCAAATTCATAGAAATAACTTAAACCTCTTTTTTGAATACTCAAAAGAAACTCAGAGAAATCCCCAAATCTAAGCTGCCTCAAATGCTGGGGCCAATTTGTGGTGAGCACACAGCAGGAACTCTTGAGGTTGGAAGGCAGTCACTGGGTCACCTCCACCCCCACCCCCCAAATCCACATAAGTGTAGCAGGGGGATTGTTGGGAAGAAAGGGATCAGCAGAAGTGAGAGGGGAGGAAGAAAGGGTTGGGGTGTGAATACGATCATAACACATTATACACACATATACAAAAATGGCAAGGTAATAATGAAGTCCATTATTAAGTATAATTAACATATGCTATAAAAACCTTTCAAAAAGTTTTGTAGTAGTTTAGCACTTGTTCTAGATGCAACTCTAAAGTGAGGGCTGATGTAGGCCTGGCTGGCCTCGAACTCGGAGATCTGCCTGCCTCTGCCCTGTGATAGTTGTGATTAAAGATGTCTAACACCTTCACCTTAGATGGGAATCTTTAATGTGGGTGTATAAATTCTTTTTTTTTATTGAAGAAAATGATCATTTTATCTAATTAGCTCATACTCTTATCTTGCCCTTCATAAAGTAATGATTAGAAAGGAGACTTGAACTCAGTTCCATTCTACAATATCCTGCACAGAAAGTCTTATGGGTTATAGTGCGTTCCAGCTAGGTCACATCTTAGGATAAGGATCATAGGATAGAGCTCTAAAAATGGCTGATGGGTACATAGAGCTATGAAGGAAATAGATGAGGTTAGTGGTACAAACCTTCACACCCAGCCCTTAGGAGGTAGGGAGAGAAATTCATGATCATCCTCAGCTATACAGTGAAGTTGAATTTGAGGCAGCCTTGGCTATATGAAACTCTTTTTCAAAATAAATGAATGTGCATATACATTAAACACACACACACACAAAATTTCTGTGTGAATATAGAGCATAAATGAAAGAGCAGTGTTGGACTTCTATTTGACCAGACAAAATAATCATGGATTTCAGCAACACGGCAGGAAGCCAAGCTTCTGAGCATGGCACTGGAAGTTGCTGTCTGCTCCTTCTCATTAGGGCATGGGAGAGTTTGATCTGTTTTAAGATATAATCTACCCTTTTGCTACATCTCTATTGATTTGTGCATGCATGAGATATACTTCTCAAAAACAGCACACAACTTCAAGATTTATTTTGAGGTTTGTTTATATGTGTGAGTCTGTGCATGTGAGTTCAGGTGTGTCCTTCTGTGTGTGTGTGTGTGTGTGTGTGTGTGTGTGTGTGTGTGGGTGTGTGTGTGGGTGGGTGGTGTGTGTACACACGTGTGCAGGTGCATGTGAAAATGTGTGACTGCTTGTGAGGTCAGAGGACAACCTCTGGCCTTGTATCTTAGGAACCTTGCATCTGTTGTTTGGGACAGGTCTCAGCCTAGAATGTCACCATGTAGGGGCTCCAGGTGCCATCTTCTCTGTCTCCTTTCTCACCACTGCTGTGCTGAGTGTCCATGACCATCTGGGCTGGCTTTAAACTATCACAGCCTCACACTTACAAAGCAATCCCTTTACATACTGAGCTATCCCTCCAACTCCTTCCCTCCAACTCCTTTAAGGTAGAAAATAGCTCTCTAGTAGAGGCAGGTGCAAGTATGTTAGCTGTGTGATAAGCTCCCTGGGAGGGGTAGATGGGGGAAAGTTCTGCTCATTTGTTTTCTGGAATGATCACAGGTTTTGGGGAGGCGGATATATATGCTAAGCATCTCTCCCCCATAGGGAGAGATAGGTGCTGAAATACTTGACTCTTATTTTGTTTCAGTTTTGGCAAGCGCATCCTCTACTGGCAATAGAACCTGCTTGTCATTTCCAAAGATACCCTCCAGAAAAAGCTTAAAGTCACGGACATCCAACTCACCCATATGCTGCTTTTGAAATTCTGCCTGTTAATCTTCACCTGCAGGGTGAAGGCAGGATTCTACTTGGCTCTGTGACAGGCTGCTTTCTTCTTGCCCCTCTCTCCTTTGGCCCTCTCATCTTATCTTTCTCACTTTAGCAAGAAGCGATTTTGCTGGAGAGTCCCTGAAAAGTGTGTTTCTACGTCTGGAAGTGGAGAAGGACCTGAATGCAACTGAGAGATGGGTGGTTTGGCGCTGACAGGATGCTGTTTTCAGGGTAGGAAAATTATTTCAGCCACTGTGTTATGAGAAAGGCAAGGCTGAATTATGAATTTCGCATACCAAGTGACCTTCCAAGAATTGCTTTACCCAACTAAGAGGAACTGGCTTAGAATATGTGAGTACAAGGTTGAGGTGCGGTAGGGGATAACTCATCACATAATGGTGTTTATTACAGTATACAGGACCATGGTGTGGCTCAGTGGTATATAGAGAACTTGATGAATGTGTGCAAAGGCCTTGGTTCAGGTACCATTGCTGTAAAATAAAAATAATGTGACTAAGAATTTCTGGAAAGAAGCTGTCTGCAGATACTAGCTCGTTGCTTGGAACTGTAGTGATATGGAGACGCTGGAGTGGTTCATGTCCAAAGCCCAACTATACCTCTTCTTGGGCTAGTTTTGGCCCCACCACCAGTCACTCCTTGCCCACCTCTGTGTTGAACATAACATCCTGTGACCAATAGATAAAAACCTTCTGGAATGTATCAACTCAGCAGACCGTTTGCTTCTACAAACCAAGAGTAAAAGATGACATCAGGTCTCATCTGAGACATGGAGGACAGATTCCCCTATTTGCCATTTTGGGATGAAGGTTTGAATGACTCCATACCGTAGATTCATGTATGTGAATGCTGGCCATTAGGAAGTGGAATTATTTGAAAAGATTACAGTGTTTATAAAGTATAGCATTGTTGGAGGAATGTGTCATTAGGATGAGCCTTGAGGTTTCAAAAGCCCATGCTAAGCCGAGTTCTCGCTCTCTGTCTCTGTCTCTGTCTCTCCTCTCTCTCTCTATTACTCTCTCTTTCAAACACACACACACACACAGAGAGAAAGAGAGAGAGAGAGAGAAAGAGAGAGAGAGAAAGGCATGAGCGCATGTGCGCACGTGAATGCATGCACACACACGCACACACATACACACACTTTCTCTCTCAGCTTGAAGATCAGGATGTAGCTATCAGCTACTCTTTCAGCACTACAGGTACCACAATGCTCCCTGTCGTGAGGCAAATGGATTAACTTTAGAAGCTGTGAGCAATTCCGCAATTAAATGCTTTTTTTTTTTTTTAAAATAAGAGTTGCCTTTACAGAAAATGTGGTACATTTACACAATGGACTACTACCCAGCTATTAAAAACAATGACTTCATGAAATTTGCAGGCAAATCGATGGAACTTGAAAATGTCATCCTGAGTGAGGTAACTCAGTCACAAAAGAACAAACACGGTATATACTCACTGATAAGTGGATATTAGCCCAAAAGTTCAGAACACCCATGATTCAATTCACAGCAACTGTTGGATTGAGTGTGGGGTCCCAGATGGAGGAGTTGGAGAAGGGACTGAAGGAGCTGAAGGAGTTTGCAACCCCATGGGGAGGAAGCAACAGTGTCAATTGGTCAGGCACTCTGGTGCTCCCAGAGACTGGACCACCAACAAAAGAACGCATATGGAGGGACCCATGGTGCTGACCACATATGTGGCAAAGGAGGGCCTTGTTGGCCATTAGTAGGAGGAGAGGCCCTTGGGTCTGAGAGGGTTAGATGCCCCAGTATAGGGGAATGCCAGGGAGGGAAGACAGGAGTGGGTGGGTGAGTAGGGGAATACCCTCATAGAGGCAGGGGGAGGGGGTATGGGATAGGGGGTTTCCAAAGGGGAGAACTGGAAAAGGAAAAACATTTGAAATGTAAATAAAATATTAAAAAAAAAAATGAGTCGCCTTAGTCTTGGTGTCTCTCCATAGCAATAGAACAGTGACGAAGACACTCGCCTACCTCATGTTCCCGCCAACATGTTTCTATATTCTTCATTTATGACTCTCTTCTCTCTGCTACTCTAAAACTCCATGAAACTGCTTCCATGTGAGGAAAAGGGACCTGGGGGTAACCTAGCCACATTTCCTGAGTCATGGCCACTCAAATTTGGTATATTCTTATTCCTTTTTGGGTGAGAAATGTTTCCTTTTGAAAAATATTAAAATATATATTAAGACCCATATGATCTTATGATATGGTCAACAGGAAGGTTATAATGTCAAGGGAAAGAATATAAATATGCTTCACACTCATTATTCATATGTAGGAGGAGTGGCCATAACCACTCTTTAGCATGGTGAGATTCTACCACACTTTCAATTTATAAATGTTCTTTAATATTGCTAACTCTGGGCAGAACTTTTGGAGGTATTGGGTTCTAGAGGGAACTCACTGTAGTAATTTTCCTCAGTGATCATGCTATCAAACTGCTCTCTAAATATTTTCATTACCTCATAGATCAAGAGGACTTAGTCACAGAATCTGTGTCCTTCGGTCTTTGCACACCCTCTTCATGTACACATACAGCTCTCTCTCCATATAGTCTTTTCTGGAAATATCTAGTCTTATATACACTATTCCCTAAGTAATTCAGTATCACGACTATTTATAAAGCATTTACATTTTATTGGTGATAATAGGTATCTATAGATGATTTAAAGTACAGAGGAGTGTGTGTGGTTTCCATGACAACGTTACAATTCTGCACAAGGTCATGGAAGGAACTTGCACATCTATGGGTTTGGGGCTCTATGAAAGGTCTAGGATTTAATTCTGCTTCAGCACTGTAATGGATGATTTGGTTGCCAACTTGACGGGATTGAGAACCACCTAGGATGCAAACCTTTGGGCACATCTGTGAGGAAGTTTCCAGGCTGAAATAATCAAGGTGAAAATATTAAATGTGGTTGCACCATTCCATGAGCTGGGGTTCTGGACTGAATAAGAATGAAGAGCATTTCTTCCCTCCCTCCCTCTCTCTCAGTTACTGGCTGTGGATATAATGTTAGCAGCTGCCTCGATCCTCCTACCCCGCCATGAGGGACCATTCCTCACCCTGTTATAACATACTCCTTCCTGAAGTAGCTTTTGTCAGGTATTTTGCTACAACAAGGAGAGTTAACTATTGCAGTTGTGGAAGGAAGCGTCTGTGTATACAGGCATCTCAACTTGTGCTTGTCTACTTATTTACATATGTCATTCCATTCTCATTTCCTATTATTTTTGTATGTTCTCAAATCTGTATGCATTCTCGTGGACAATGTTTGAACGTTCATTTCACACACACACAGATGACATTTTGCATGTGTCATTAACTTTCTTTGGTTTTAATTGCAGCTCCATTATTTCCAGACCTCTTTGTGCGTATACATCTAATTTATCTCCTACGAACAGTATTTGTTTCCTGATAGTTATTTCAGTTTATTTGTTTATTTCTAGTTATTCATTTATTACATTTTAAAAATGTATTTATTGGTTTGCCCCTCTGTGTTTCCCATGACGCATGAGTTTAGGTCAGAGGATGACTTTAAGGGTCAGTTCTCTCCTTTCACCATGTGGATGCTGGGGACTGAACTCAGGTTGTCACACTGGATGGCAGATGCTTTTTCCATAACTTCATCTTCCCAGCACCAAGAGGTCCAATTTAAAAAAAAATAGTGTTACCTGCTTGCCCATCTTTGCTTCTTGCTGTCGAGGGACAGAGTGCCTTGGTGGTGAAATGTGAGTTCTACAATATTACAAATGACCTTGATTATGTATCATCACAGAAAGGAACGCCTATAGTGGAGGCCTGTCTCCCAAGTCTGTCTATGTTGCCTTGGCCAAACAGTTTTAGGAAGGAGAAATTGCAGACCCACATGAAGCCCCCTGGGCTACAAACATTTGCTCATAACCGAACTTTTTACCCTGCCCCTATAAAGGAGCCTAACCACCTTTCCCCTACCCCCTGACAGATCCCTCAGTTGTCCACAGTTCCTTGCTATGTGCTTCAATAAACACAGTTGTAGCTGTTGAAGGCCAAAGTCCTTTCTCTTTTGTGCCTTCTGTCTCTTCCCCCTGCCTCAGATATGTGACAGTGGGTATGTCTGCCATGTTGTAATGGGTGCTACATTCTTTCACAGCTTTAACAATCCAGTTTCTTTGGCCTTCCAATGGGGACTGAAGACCAATGGTGCACAAGGAAGCTCCCAGAATGTACTGGCAGGCTGGGACTGCTGAGGTACCTAGACAGGACTCAGAACTAGTCAGACCTCCTACAATGAGTGGCTACTCAGCTTCTCCAGGGTGCAGACAGCCATTGGTGGACTACCTAGGATCTACCACAAAGGTCAACTTAATATATCCCCCTTTAGTATGTATTCATTCTTTGGCTTCTCTTCCACTAGGGAACACTGACAAATATACTTCTTCCAGTTTTAGATGCTAAAACGATCCCCCATTTTGGTCTCCATGCCATAGATTACTGTGTCTACAATGTCTCCAGTATACCTAATTCAAATCAACAAAATGAAATCCACGGGACATAATTTTCTACCCCCGGGAAACCAAAGTATTCGCCTTGATTTTCTCTTGCTAAGTTTGGAGTTGTAACTTTCAAACTTAATTTCTCAGTTCGTTTACTTCCATCTCTGATGCTAGTTACAGATCTGGTTGTGTTTTCCTTTAGAAAATGAGACAGTTTTCTTTCAAGGCAAACTTCACACTGATTTGGTTCTGAGATCTTTCCTCCTTTCTTTTTAAAATTCTCTCCCTGCCTCCCTCCGTCCCTCCGTGTGTGTGTGTGTGTGTGTGTGTGTGTGTGTGTGTGTGTGTGTGTACGTGTGTGCATGTGTGCATATGTGACACGTCATGTACATGGAAGGGTTTAACACTCACCTTGCACCTTGCCTGGACAGGGGCTCTTGTTGCTTGTCCTGTGCTTCCCAGACTAGCTAGTCTTAGAGCGTTCAGAAATCAATCCTCCCTCTGCCTCCAATCTTGTTATAGAAATGCTAGGATGGCAGACTTGCGCTGCCACTTCTGGCCTTTATATGACTTCTCAGGATTTAAACTCAAGTCCCCACATTCTGTGCAGTGTGTGCTCTGTTCCTCAGCCCAAGCCTCTCTCCTCTTTCCTACTGAATCCTACTTGCCCTTTCTTGCTATTGTAGCACGTGGATGTCTTAGAAGGTTTGAATTAATGTCAGGGAAGACATAGTCCCTTTCTGCTGCTTTTTTTTTCTTTTGATTTTTGTTGTTGTTCATTTGTTTTGTTTTGTTGTTATATTTTTAAGTTTGCTTGCAATTGTATTCTTCAGCATAACTTTTAAAATAAATTTGTCATGTTAATAAAAATCAGTTCCGATAAAGACACATAGACTTTATAGATGAGCTTATTTTCTTTAGAATCCTTTCTACTTTTTTTTTGTTGTTGTCATTTTGCTTGACATATTTTGACACAATCTTGTTCTAGACATAATGTTCACAATGACTTGCTATATAAGCAATGTTCCTTAATCCGTATGTAATTAACCTCTGCAGACACATGCAATATTTTTTTCTGCTTCAAATCCTCTTGTCATATACTAAGATTACTTTGGTTTTAATCAAAATTTCCAAATAGATTTTTTTTTCATTCAAGAGAACGAGAAAAGGCATTTATATATTTGAATATTCACAAATTTCTGCTTATAAAGCCTGTGCTCTTTTATTAAAATAATTTCTAGACAATTTGCATGCCTTCTATTCTGTGAATTACATCATATTTTCTAGCTGATTGACTAGTGATTCTCATATTTTAATGTCCATTGGAAACAGCGCCCTCCTCCTCTGTGAGTTCTAACATCGATTTATCTGTACAGCAGATAATCATGTTTCTGGAGGATGAATATTTTGTCTTTTGTCAACTTATTGTGACTTATCCTTTTTTTTTTTTTTTAAACTTGTCTAACTGCAATGATTCTGCTTATACAAACATCTGGAACATTAGCTGGTAATGCATGCCTGCGTTTGTTTTGATATGAGTGTGGCTCAGCTGAAGCTCACTTTAAGTATGGTATTCCATGTAGGAGTTTTGTTAGGTGACCTTTCAAAATTAAGGAGTGTAAAGGGCACTCCTGGTTTGCCCTGAACAGATAATGCATTTGAACTCCATCAGATGCTCTCACATTGTCTATTGAATTAATGAGGTCATTTGCCTTGACAGGCTTTCTAATGCAGAGCTACTGTTGCCATCTCCAGCAAATGTCTTTTAACTTTAACACTATTTTCATAGTATTATTTTAAACCAGTTTTGAATTTAATTAGCTCATAAATTAGTATCACTTTCATGATTTTTGGCTCCATCTGCATAAGTGAAATGAAATTATAATTAGTTTCAAGTTTATTAATGTGCAGTTGCACCCTACACTGATTCAGATTTGAAAGTATCATGTTTTAGATGAAATTATTATCACTCTTTGTAAATTTTTGTTATTTTTTTCTTGGTCTGTTTGACACACTCTCTCTCTCTCTCTCTCTCTCTTTCTCTCTCTCTCTCTCTCTCCTTCTACCCTTCTGAATTTTAACATATTTCTGATACCATTAGTTATTAATTCCTTCAAACGACCTGGAGCTTCTGACCACACCTATTGTTTTTTGTTTGTTTGTTTGTTTCTATTGTTTTGTCATTGCTTTTTTTTCATTTTCTTTGTAATTGGTTGCTGCCTTTTCCTTCACTCCATTCTTTCTGTGTGACAAACAAAGCAGGACCTGGGGATGTTGACTCTAGGAAGCAGCTGGAAAGTCAAGGTCTGAAAATCAGGAAAGGAACAGAGGAGAGGGGCTGGGGCAAGCTTAGCATACACACACCCCTCCACCAGGTGGCGCCAACAACCCATGTGCAGGTGAATTCTCACCGAAGAATAAATGCCTTCAAGTATTTTCACTGACAAAGTTCAGTGTTTATAAATCTACATTTTTAGAAGCTGTTAAGTAAACCTATAGCAATATTATGGTTATTTTTTACGACATTTATTTGTGTGTATGTGTGTGTTTGTGTGTGTGTATATGTGTGTATGTGTACACACATGTGCACACAGGGTGTCTGGGTGTGGGCGTATGCTGTGACATGCATACAGAGGCTGGAGAACATTTATAGGAGTTAGTACTTTCCTACTATATCAGTACTGGCACTGGTACAGACTAGTGAACAGATTCCTTTACCATCTTGCTGGCCCAGGATAGGTATATTTAGTGAAAATCCTTTAAAACATGTCCTCTGGACACTTTATCATATTTTTAAAAGCTCTAAAACTTAGAAACTCTAATGGTTTCCTAAAATTTTGTGATATTTTGGGAAGGGAATAAACACACACACACACACACACACACACACACTATATATATATATGTGTGTGTGTGTGTGTGTGTGTGTGTGTGTATATATATATATATATATATATATACACACACACACACACATACATACATACATACACACACATACATATATATACTGAAGATGTAGCTCACTTGTTCAATTATTTGTCTAACATGCACCAATCCTGAGGTTCAGTACCCAACACTATACACTAAATTGGGTACATATGTGTACCAGTAATCTGAGCACTTGGGAGGTCACAGTTTCATGAACAAATATCCCTCATAGGGTCTGTCATTCGAACACTTGGTCCTCAAGGGTATGATTTGGGGAGATCTAGAGCATGCAGGCTCAGTGAGGAAGTACATTACTAAGGGCTTGCACTAAGGTTTCAAAGCCTTGCTTTTCCCCAATGATAGCTCTTTGCTGTCAACATGTGAGTGCTCCTCTTCCTCCTCCTGTTCTCCTGCCTGCTGGCACTGTCCTGCTATTATGGACTCTTCGCTTCCTGGAACTATAAGCCAAAATAAACTGCTTCTATAAGTTGTCTTGGTTATGCAACTTTACCACTGCAGTCATAACCTATCTAATATAGTGGTTAAGGCAGAAGTAGCAGAAGTTCAACGTTTTCCTCAGCCAATGCAGAGCTCATAAGACTCTGTCACAAAACAAAACAATAACTCAATATGATTATGGAAGACCATTTCTTCATAGCTAAATGAAAAGTGTTTACTTCTTATGGGAATAATGACTTCCTAATGTCTGATTTTTTTCTGTCAAATGCATGTTTACTTGACATTAACATTGGATATATTTAACACTGCATAGAGTATTCTAGACAATTTAATAGCCTCTTCTCTGAGTAGTCTGCCCTGATTAGAATTGTACTGACTTTTCTCGGATTTGTTGTTTGTCCTATCATAGAGACAGTTGCGATAGTTATGAGAGCAGTCTTAATGCATTAAAAATTCAGTTTACAAATGTCACTTTCTTGTATGATTTCATTTAGGATTTTAGTAACAGTCTTGTCATCCCAAAAGAGAAAGTTAGATTTGTCAGTGACTTGTGAGTGGCCTCAGGCAAGCTGCTTTGAAATCTCAGGAATGCTTCCTTCACAATTCAAGGAGTGCGGACATGCTTACCTTGCAGGGCTTTTGCAATGATGAGGGTATAGCTGCAAAGTGCCTAGTGTCACGATTGGAGTCCAGTAGAGAATAAATGCACAGTCATTGTTATTATCACTCCATTACTCTTTCATAGAGAGAAACGTCTCATACAGCTTGAGTATATGGGAATAGGTAATAATATTTAGCACTCAGACTTGGCTTCCTTGGTCAGGATTTGAGTGTCTTTCCATGAGGAATATTCAGTCACAAACCCAACCACATACTATAATGGGAGAGTAAATTGTAGAGAATAATTTGGTTAATGCAACTTTTAGTCTTCCATTCTAGCCTGAGATCCTCCTTCCTGACTCTAGGCATTGTTTTAGTAATGGGGGAGATTTGTTCCCAAAGAAATTCTCTTGGCCCCTTATCTATGCAACACTCATGTGTTTATAAAACCACAGCAAACGCATAAAGTTCCATTTCAGGCAAAGCTAGCTTAGAGCAGAACACTAAACTTAAAACATTCCGGTGGGTGGGGGAGATTGCTAAATGGGTAAATCACCTACCAGGCAAGTCTGAGGACCTAGAACCCATGCAAAGCTGGGTGTGGTAGCGTGCCTCTGTAAACCCAGAGTTCCTACAGCCAGAAGAGAACTGGAGATAGATTCTCAGAAGCATGAGGGTGGGCTAGCCTGCTGTATGCATCAGGAGATAGCAAGAGATTCTATCTCAAACAAGATAAGACAAGGACCGATACCTGAGGTAGTTCTGTGAACTCTACATGTGCATTATGGGGTATGTGTGACTACATTCCCACACGAGTATGCATACAATATACACATACACACAAACAAAAACTAGCATTTTCAAGTATTAGGTACCATTTCACACACACACACACACACACACACACACACACACACACACACACACACACACAAGGGGGGGGATAAAATATTCTCAAGTAATAGTTACCATTTATTTGGTATATTTTCCCAAGTCTTTTAAAATTTATTTTACAATATTATGTTGCTTCTTAATATCCCTAGACAACAGGCCAAGTAATTTAAGGTACTTTTCAGAAAGTGGAACATAGAATAATGAAACAATTTACTCATGATGTGATTATAATTATACGTAGAATTGGAACAAAATCTATATCACTTTTTTTGCAGTGATTGCTTCTTGCTTCTTGATTATTTAAGGAATAATGGGTGCTTATTTGCTGTCAATGTATCTTTTTCTAGGATATGCCTATTCAGACATTTGCCCATTTAAAAAATTAGGTTGTCTTCTCATGTAGATACATATTCAGGCTGTTAATATGCTAAATCAACATTGCACTTCTAGAATAAATCTCATTGGAGTATTATTTATTCTCATTTGCATATAGAGTTAGATTGGAACTGCTAATATTTTATTAAAAATTTTTTGCATCTGTATTCATGGCAGATACTATTCTCTCTCTCTCTCTCTCTATATATATATATATATATAGATAGATAGATAGATAGATAGATAGATAGATATAGATATAGATATAGATAGATAGATAGATAGATAGATAGATAGATAGATAGATAGATAGATAGATAGATAGATGGATAGATTGCAGGCATTCTATTAGCATTGGCTATTAGTTAGGGTTCTCTAAAGGAACAGAACTGATAGACAATATTTAGATAAGGGGAGAGTATCAGAATGACTTATAGGCTGTGCTTTAAACGGTCCAATGATGGCTGTCTCCTGATGGAAAGACCAAGAACCAGGTAGTTGTTTAGTCCCTGAGGTTGGATGTCTAAGTCCTACCAATCCGGTGCTACAGTCCTGGTATTGTTGTAGAGCTTCTGGCCTTCAGTTTACATTGGAATCCTGAAGGTGCAGACTCTAATGCCGGTGAGGGAGTGCAGCAGCAGCAGGACAGATGAACTTGCCAGTGTGAGTGAAGGAGAGCAGGCAGAAGTGAAAAACTTCCTGCTTTTATGTCCCTTTTTTTTTTGCAAACTGTCACAAGATCTGGCCTGAATTTAGGGTGGGTATTCCACCAAATAATTAAATACAGTAAACCTCTCATAGGTATGCCCAGATGCTTGGGTTCTGTTGGTTGCAGGTAGAGTCTAATTGACAACCAAGATTAGCTGCTGTTCTGGCTTTATGTAATGACTTTTCTCTTGCTTTTTGTTCTTAGAGACAGGGTTGCCATTTGTAGTTTTGCTGACCTATAACTCCTTATGCAGTACAAGATGGCTTTGATTTCATGGCTGTATACCTAACTCAGACACATCTCTGTTGAGATTAATAGTGTGAGCCACCACATCTGCTTTACAGAATAACTTTAGCATTAAAATCATTCCTTCTATTCAAAGTTTCTAAAAGGTTCTGTGTACAATTGGTCTGATTTCTTCCTCATGTGTAATAACCAGTAAGCGACTACAGCCTGGGTTTTCTCTTTGTGAATGTTTTAAACTATGAATTATGGAGCCTGTAAATAGAGATAGAATTGAACAAATTATTTCTTCTGCAGGAAGACTGGCGGTTTGTGTCTCTGAATGCATTTTCCCACTTAAGCTGTTGAATCTATTAGCATAAGACCTCCATAATGACTCGTCTTATCATCTTATTAACATCTACAGAGACAGAACTAAAGTCACCTTTCTCATTCTTATGTCAGTAATTCATGATCTCTTTCTCCATCGCCACTGTGTATAGATATGCATGTACATATATGGTATATATTGAACATATAACTCTATTTTAATCATAAAACATTGTGATCCTGTTGATTTTTCCTATTATTTTCATAAGCTATCCATGATTTTTTCTGCTTATCTTCATATTTTTATCTTTGTATAGTTTAAAAATTTATTGTTATATATTTGAATTGCTTTCCAGGCGCACACACACAGTGCTCTTGGAGGACATAAGAGGGCATCCAATTCCCTGGAACTGGAGTTACAGGTGGTTGTAACCCAATATATGGGTGCTGAGAATCAAACCGGGATCTGGGTGAATAGCAAATATTCTTAACTGCTGATCCATCTCTTCAATCCCAGGAGTTAATGTGTGTGTGTGTGTGTGTGTGTGTGTGTAGTCAGTCTGTGTGCATGTGTGTATGTGTGTGTCAGCGTATGTCTGTGTGTGTGCACATGTATGTGGTATGATGTGTAGTTAGTCAGTGTGCATTTGTGTGTGGTATGTGTTGTGTATTGGTGTGTGTGTTTGTGTTCAGGGTGTCTGTGTGCATGTGCATGTGAGTGTGCTTGTGCAAGCGTGTGTGTGTGTGTGTGTGTGTGTGTGTGTGTGTAGAGCAGATAGACAGATGTTGATTGCCCTCCACCGTCACTCTCTACCTTATCTTCTTGATTAAGTGTCTCTCTTTGAGCCTGTTTCTCATCAACTTGGTTAGACGGGCTTCCCAGTGAGCTTTGGGGATTGGTTTATCTCTGCCCTCCATTCCTAGGGCTACAAAAGTAGTCCTTTTGTTTCCAAATATTTGAAGGGTTTGCAGTTATGCTGTTTATTTCTAACTTGAGTCTGTATGGCCTATGAACATGATTTTTTTGATGTCAATTGTTTAAAAGTGTTGATTTATTAGCCCTAAATCCAAAATATATACCATAGCCCTTATACACAAGACTTGGGAGCATCATGGAAAGGGGCTGTGGAAAGATTGTACAAGCCAGAGGTTGGGGTGGACACGTCTAGCACTGTTTTCTGGACTTGGCAGCACCCCTGCACTCAGGAACTCATAACAACTGGGGCTGCCTTTACAAGATCCAGCCAGTCCATGCTACAGTGTGGCTAGGGAGTACCCAAGACCACACCTCTAGCAGAGGAGTATTGGAGTTGAAGGTTGCTGAGGGAGGGCACCCAGTTTTCTTCAGGGGTTAGACCCTGAACTTGATAGGTTATTGAAATATAAAACAAAGAGAACATGAGTTTGGGACAGGAATGAGATAGAGATGATCTAGGAGGAGCTGGAAGCAGGAAATATGAGCAAGATACACATATGTGTATGACATTCTTAAAAAAATATTTAAAAAGCTGTTGAATTGTGTTTTATGATGTATCCAATGGTTGTATGGGTATGTTGTATATTTGCATGAATAATTGTACTTTCTAATATAATTGGGAAGAGTACTGTACAAATGTATATTAGATCAATTTGTTGAATTTGGGTAAGTGAAATGTTTGAAGAGTAGTTCTCTATTTTCTATCTACTTTTTATTTTGGAGTGAGATTCTTTGAGACCAATGGCAGTTGTGGAATCCTCTACGTTCAGTGCAGCTGTTTCTTCTTCAAGCCCCCATTTTTCTCTTTTAGATGCAAAGACCTGTTTGATGTACTGATAAGTATGTTTTTATTCAAAGTGATATCTTGTTCTAAAATCACATTTGTGTGATTAAATAGATGTTGCAAGTTTTTGTCTTAAAATTAGTTTCAGCATGCAAGGTATTTTATCTGATCATCACCACCACCACCACCACCATTACCACCACCACCACCATCACTACCACCACCACCACCACCACCATCACCACCATCACCACCACCACCACCACCACCATCACCACCACCACCACCACCACCACCACCACGACCATCATCATCACCACCACCACCACCACCATCACCACCACCACCACCACCATCACTACCACCACCACCACCACCACCACCACCACCAC
>CM052711.1:65332285-65357577 GCA_028551405.1 Uromys caudimaculatus | reverse complement strand
CTCTCTCTCTCTCTCTCTCTCTCTCTCTCTCTCTCTCTCTCTCTCTCTCCCCCCCTCCCTCCCTCTTTCTCTTCCTCTCCTCCTTCCTCCCCTCCTCCTCCTTTTATTCTTCTCTGCTTCCTGCTTGCCAACAAAATGTAGTCAGCCTACTCCCTGACTACCAGCATGGCCTTGCACTTCAGCTGCCATGCCTACCTTGACATCATGGTCCATATCCTCTCTGGCATTATAAGCCAAAATAAACTTTTTCTTCCATAATTAGCTTTTTGACTTTTTAAAAAAAATCACAACAGAAAAATACCTAATACACTGACTTATTAAAAATCCATTTCATAAGTAAATAACAGGGGATGCAACCAAGTAGGTTAGTACTGAGGGTGTCATGTGGCAGAACAGGTTACTGACTGGGACATCGACAGGTTGTAGAGAGAACAGGACTGAGTTCACAGCTAAAGAAGATGTTCTTGGTCACTCAGTTCTAAGAGCAGGAATGAAATGGGTTTTCAGGGCATGGTCTCAGGGTATAAAAAGAAAGCAGGAGTTTCTGGAGAAAGGATCAGGAAGAGGAAACAGCTCAAGGAAAAGACCTGTACAGACGTTGTTTCTTACCGATTTCATTAGATGACCCCTTTGCTTTCCATTTTTTGTCCAGAACCATTATAGAGATAAAGGACAGTAGAGACATTCACTATTAATTGTTTTCTGTGAAAGGATAATAATATTCACATTACAATTTCAATTTAGATTAGGTAGGGACAAGGAGAATCAGGACTTCTGATTATATATAGGTCTGGGACCAGGAAATCACGGGCATAAAGGCTCTCTTGGTGTTTGCTATGAGAACCAAATGCTCGTTTTATGGGTCCACCCTTGAAACAGTAACCTTATTCTAATTGGCTTCGATATTATTCATAAGTCAAAGATAATTAAAGTATGTTCAAGACTTTAGAGAGGGCAGCAAAAGTCAAACCCTTACTTAGGACCCCTGATACACTGCTTCTGTGGTGTCTGACCCCAGGAAATGTCAGGGTAATATTGTTTGGGCTCTGTCACCTGATAACCTTGTATAATTTTTTTAAAGGTTGGCAAGGTTTGTCTTTAACTCTTCTACAATGTATATGTTAAAGTGTGGAAACTCTCTCTTGTGTGAGACAGAAATGAATTGGGAAAAGTACAGGTTCCATGCTCAAAGACATTCTGAAGAACCGTATAGAAAATGGAAGGTGTATACGGATCAGTGGGGAACATGCATGCTGAGAAAGCATGAGGACCAGAGTTTAGCTCTTCAGAACCTATGTAAATCTGGATGTGTCCATCTGTAAAAATCATTTCAGCAACCCTATATCAAGAATTCCTGAAAGTGCACAGAACTACTAGATTGGTGTTCAGAGTGTCAGCCAGCAAGAGACCTTGCCTCAAACATGGTAGAAGGTGAAGATAAATACCTCAAGCTGTCCTCTGGTGTTCACATGAACATCATGGAACACACCCAGACACAGACAGACACACACAAACAGAGGGAGGGAAGAATAATGTAAAAAATATGGACTTATTATATATCCAACATGGCAAGTTCCTACTGTATGTTTTTGCAGATAGAAGTGAATCAACAGGTCCAGATAACATGTCTTTATTGCATTTGTTCTGTTGAATAATCATACTTTTTCCTTAACTATACTTGATTTCTTTTTTTAGAGGGTGATGGAGATCAAACTAAAGGCCCTAAGAAAGCTAAATAAGCAATCTATCACTTAGTGATATCCCAACTTCAAAGGATTAGAAAATAAGAAATCAAGTTGGCCTAGGAAGATGGCTCAGTGGATAATGCCCTCACCATAGTAGAATATGACCACTGTTTGGATCTCCAGAACCACATAAAATGTCTGGATTATCCCTGGAGGCAGTGGATCTTTAGGGCCAAGATGACCATATAGATTTTCCAAATTGGCAAGCTCTGGGTTCAGTGAGAGACCCTGACTCAGGAAATAAAGTGGAGACTGAGTGAGAACTGCACTCAAGATCAACCTCTAGACTCCACAACACACATACATACACATACACACAGGCACACACACAGATGCATGTGTTTAATGCATCTCAGTATGTTACTTCCATCAAAACACACATAAACATACACAGAGGTGTGTGTGTGTGTGTGTGTGTGTGAGAGAGAGAGAGAGAGAGAGAGAGAGAGAGAGAGAGAGAGAGAGACTGAGACAGAGACAAAGAGACAGAGACAGACAGAGAGATATCAGGTTGAAATGATGTTTTATGAAACTAGTGTGTGTTAATTTAACTAACTCATGCATTTGAATTAGATGATAAATGAAGTTATTTAAATACATATATGTGTGTGTGTCATATATATGGCAAGATCAAGTGTTGTATACTTTAAAGATGTGCATTGTTTTATTAAAGTATGTGAACTGCTTCAGTAAGCACTCATAGTGTGAGGGAAAATATACAAGACTAACAGTTAATGTAATACAGCATCTGAATAGGACTCTGGTAAAGGAGAGCAACAACCATGTTAGAACTGATAGAATTCCAAGAACGTCTGTGGTTCAGCTCTGCCAGAGCCTGACAAATACAGAGGCAGATGCTTGTAGCCAACCTTTGGACTGAGCATGGGGACCCCAATGGAGGAGTTAGAGAAAGGACTGAAGGAGCTGAGGGGTTTGCAGCCCCATAGGAAGAACAACAATATCAACCAACCAATGTCCCCCCAGAGCTCCCAGGGACTGAACCACCAACCAAAGAGGGATCCATGTCTCCAGCTGCATATATAGCAGACAATGGCCTTGTTGGGCATCCGTGGGAGGAGCTGCCCTTGGTCCTGTGAAGGCCTGATGCCCCAGTGTAGAGGAATGCCAGGGCAGGGAGACAGGAGTGGGTGGGTCGGTGGAGGAGCACCCTCATAGAAGCAGGGCAAGGGGGAATGGGATAGGGGATTTGCAGAGGGGAAACCAAGAAGAGGGACAACATTTGAAATGTAAGTAAAGAAAATATACAATAAAAAATAATCTTGTGCCAATATGGAGTGTGTCAGTTTTCATCATTATGCTATGATATTGAAGAAGATGTTAATGAGAGGGAATATGGATCTATTATTACAACATTCTAGTTCAAACTGATTAAACTTTAAAAGTAAAGGAAGAAAAGAATTCAATGAAACTTGTTTTGCAAAAATATTTTAATTGGATCATTGAGGGAAACATAGTCCCAGCAACTACTTTAACGCACGTTAAAAGATTCTAAAGAAACATTGGGGATAAGGGTGGAGAGATGACTTAGTGTTTAAAAGTAATTCATACTTTTGTAGAAGATCAAAGGTGGGAGGCTTACAACTGCCTGTAACTCCAGCTGCAGAGGCTCTGATGCTCTCTTCTGATCATTGTAGGCACTGAAGAGTATGGCAGGGAGATTAGGGTCACAGAGAAGTGAAGTTGTAAGGTTGAAAGATGGATTCTGGGTGTAGGCAGGTTTGGATGCCATTCCTCCTGGTGATCAGCCAGTTGGTGACTGACTGTCATAGTTAGGGTTTCCATTGCTGTGAAGAGACACCATGACCAAGGAAAGCAACTCTTATAAAGGACAACAGTTAATTGGGGCTGGCTTACTGGTTCTCAGGTATAGTCCATTATCATTATGGCAGGAAGCATGGCAGTGTCCAAGCAGGCATGACATTGGATGAACACAGAGTTCTACATCTTGTCCCGAAGGCAAACAGAAGACTGGCTTCCAGAAAGCTAGAAGGCAGGTCTCGAAGTCCTCCCCCACAGTGACACACTTCCTCCAACAAGGCCACACCTATTCCAACAAGGCCACACCTCCTAATAGTGCCACTCCCTGGGCTAGGGATATTCAAATAACCACACTGACTTTTGGAAAATTGGCCTCTTTCTACTTCTGCTTCTCATTGATGAGATTAAGGTCACCACAATGCCTCCCAGTGTAGTTCCTTTGAAGTTCTTTTATTCTTCAAGTAAAAAAACTGAATTTCCTTCTCACTGCTGCCAAGTGCTGCGTGTGTTCTGTCCATCTGTCTATCTGTCTGTCTGTCACTGTGTGCTTGTGTGTGTGTGTGTGTGTGTGTGTGTGTTGTTCAAAAGTTGAAGACAGGTGTGTTCCCTTATGTCTTTCTCCTTTATTTTTTTGTAACTGTGTCTCATAAAACTTAGATCTTACTTATTCATCTAGACTGACTGTCCAGCAAGCCCCAGGAATTATTCTTTCTACATGTCCCTAGTGCTGGGATCATAAACACACAGTGCCATGCCCATTTAATATATAATTAATATATTATATATTATATATTATATAGTATATATTATATATTAATATATAATACATAGTATACACTATATAATGTATAGTGTATAGTGTAATGTGATACACATAACGCACACACACACACTCCTCACTCTTCTATGGCAAATCTTTTATATTCTAAGACAAGGGAGAGCTATTAGAGCAAAGAAAACAAAAAGACTTTTAAAGATTAGTAGTGGTTGTGAGGGTAGCAGCACTGAGTCACGACTGTGTATTTGCTGTCATTTCATCCTTTAAGAATTCTCCCTGGTTCTGTGGTACCCACTGTTTCTCACTTCCACCCTTGTCCTCACATACCATTTTCTCCTTCCATGTAGTTGGAATCCTGTTTGTGAAATTTCAAACTCTTTAGACAGAGTTCTCTTAGGTCTGGTCAGTGGCAGCCACTAGACATCGGAATATAGGTGGAGAAAAGAAGATATCGTCTGCCAGTGTTAGCAATAGAAACAGCTGCTGCCTCATTCCCATGAAACATCATCCTGATACATAGAACTGGGCTAGATTAGATACTTGGCATAATAATGAAATACACAAACATGAAAATAAATTGTTTGACACGGCCACTCAGATGACACCATAGTGCTGCAGTCTGGGAGTTACTAGTTATAGCACATAGGAAGCCTGATTTCTTAGTTAGATTACCTATAAACTTGACACAGCCTAGAATCACTGGAGAAGGGAGTCTCAATTGCTCAGCTCAGACCGACTGTGGGCATGTCTTGATTATCAGTTCATACAGAAGGGCCAAGCTTAGTGTCATTGGCAGTGTTCCTGGGTGGCGGTTCCTGGTCTATATAAAAGGCTAGCTAGCTGAGAGCCAGAGAACAAGCCAGAAAACAGCTTTCCTTAATGGTTTTTGCTTCACTGTCCTGCTTGAGGTCCTGCTCTGAATTTACTCATTGATAGAGTATAATCTGTAAATTAAAACAAATCGTTTACCCTCCATATATATTGCCTTTTCTCAGAGAAATTAATCACAGCAACAGAAATAAATCTAGACCACGTTATTCTGAGGCTGATGACCTCATTGAATAGTAGAATGGACTTGAGGATTTTTCTGTGTGTCGCTTAGATATTATTTCCAATTTGATACAACCTATAGTCTCCAGAGAAGAGGGATACTTGAAGGGTTGGCTCAATCTGCCTGATTTGGCTGTGTCGGTGAGGAATTATCTTGATGGATGATCAATGTGAGATGGTCTGGCACATTGTGGGCAGTGCCACCCCTGGGCAATAGTCTTGGGCAATATAAGAAAACTGCTTGTGTGTGAGCCTAAGACATGCCATCAAATAGACCAAGTTTCTCCCTTCAATGATAATGGAAGGCAAATAAACCCTTTCTTCTTCAAGTTGCTGCTCTGGGCCAGAGTTTAATAATAGAAACAGCAAACCAGAACAACTTCTGTAGATTTAATCTGAAATGATCCCACAGGCTCATAGTTGGAAGGTTTGGTCTGAGGGCTGAGGTGCTAATTTGCAAACTATATAGTTTCAGGATGTAGAATCTGTGGTACAGAAGTAGAAAACTAGGGGCAGGTCCACTGAACGTTATACCTGCTCTAAGCTCAGGCCTGTCTGTGTCAAACAGATCTGAATAGCATGCATTCTGGAGAGACGGACAAAGCAGTGTTATTCAGTCCTATTTTGCTTCTAATACCTCTGTTTAAGTTCTCTCTATCCCTCTGGTTTGGGTCAAGGGGTCATAAAGATCTAATTGTCTAAAAGTCTTATCACACTGATTAAGTTAAGTTGGGAACAGGCTTGGAAGATGAAGTGTGGAATTCCTGGTTAAATCTGAATTTCTGAAAATGATTGCATGGATAATTTTTATAATTTTATCTTGGCTGTATAGTTTGATTTTTAATGAATCTGGGAAACAGTCTAAGAATTGCTGTGAGATGTTTAAGAGAGTTGTTCGCTGGTACAAAGTTCCAGGATCTGAGTCATTCTTTATAGATCCAAGAATGGACTGAATGAGTTCAGTGGAACAGGGAGTTCAACAGGCAGCGGGTGACACCCAACACTTCAAGCCAATGTTTTTAAAGGTATAGTCTTTTACTAATATGATCTTCATCACTTGGAGATATCCACTTACGCCTATTCATCCAGAGACAGCAGTTGAGATACAGCAAGTTGAACTTTTGGAAAGTCCCCAAAACATTAACATAGGTAAATTCTTGCACAGTCCTGTCTAGTTGTCTTATGACAGAACACCTGTGATGTTAATACCTCTTCTGAACTTGCAAAATGTTTTCATTTCTTGAATATATTATTCCCCACTCTGTCTGTGTCTAATACCACAATATTTCTTATTAGGTAGTCCCCTTAGGAAGTCGATACCAACTTATTTGGCTATATACTATTAGTCTTTGAGTCTAGTTTTATCAGTTGCTGTTATTGTTGCTGAGACAAATTGGTGAAAAACAGCAATGTCAGTGAGGAAGGACTTGCCTTGGCTTACAGTTTGAGATGATACAGTCCACCATGGTGGAGAATAAATGGCAGGAGGAAGCTAGATAGTCACATAAAATCTATAGTCAGGAAGCAGAGTGTGAGCAGGAAGTAGGGACAGGCTATAAAACTACAGGTCCTTTCCCTAGTCCTCTAGTCCTTCAATGAGACATTACTACATAAATGTTCCATGATCTTCTGAAACAGTGCCACCAGTGACTATACATGCCCCTGTGGGTGACACATTTCATTCAAACCACAATTTCCACTTTTCTACCTCCAACTTAAACCTTTTCATCTTAGAGTCATGCTCTGCTTTCTGATATATCCTTCTGCACATAGAATTCCCTCAGCTATAGGTTTCCTTCGGGACAAATCAAGAGGACCTGGATTGATAGTGAGTTAACATGCCATTGTTTGTTTGTTTGTTTTTTAAATCTCCCTCCAAGGAAACTGAGCTTTATTTTTATAACTGGATGTTTGTTTGTTTGCTTGTTTGTTTGTTTTTCGAGACAGGGTTTCTCTGTGTAGCCCTGGCTGTCCTGGAACTCACTCTGTAGACCAGGCTGGCCTTGAACTCAGAAATCCACCTGTCTTTGCCTCCCAAGTGCTGGGATCAAAGGTGTGTGCCACCACTGCCCGGCAACATGCCATTGTTTTAAAGTCAGTTCCAAGCATGTAGACAGATACCTAAAACACTGGGATTCATTGGCCCTCCATGAGGATAAAGTCTAAATCAGGGTATAAGGCAAGATAAACATGTTATCTTGGTGAGGAAAGATTCATACAGTGGCCTACACATCACACTAGAACAAGTAACACTGTATTATGCCTGTGTATAAATTTTGCTTATAGTCTGCTGTGTTGGGAGTTCTGCGACAAAATTCTAGCTCCCTTTTGCTTTATTTGGAAATTCTTTGAGACACAGTTTGAACTAATGTTGTTTCTAACAAACAATTCTTGAACAAAAGTCCTTATGAGGTATAGTGTGGCTCATTCATCCTCAGTACACACCTACTTGCATGATGACAGGCTGCTGTACGAGCTGCAGAACAGCACTGGGTGAGGTCAACTTTGAACTGATGGTTGGGACTAGCAACAAGCTAGCGTTATGCCTTTATTACTAGGGCTTTGACTGCGATTCAACAGTTTGGGACAGTGAATAGGACAAGAATTGGTCTTAGATACAGGAGAAATAGATCTATCATATTCCTGATATAAACATTCTATTTTAAAGGGTTTCTAAAGGGGAGACTTAGAAAGGGGAAAACATTTGAAATGTAAGTAAAATATCAAAAAATAAATGATGATAATAATAATAATAATTAATGATAATATGGAGGTAGTGAAATGGCTTAGCTGGTAAAAGTGCTTAGTATCAAGCTTAATGACCTAAGTTTCAGCCCCTGAGAATAGCTTTTCTTTTTTTTTATTTACTTTAGTTCTCTTCTCTCCTTTTCTTTTCTTTTTTCTGAATCAAGAGTTTTGGACTACTGAAGGTATCATATTGTCCAGGTTCATAAATTGTTTACTGCAAATTATATAAAAATTAGCATAGTTCTGTCTGTCAAGAGCTTGCCAAATCTGGTCTTTGACTAAGCAATTTATTTTGTCCTAGCAGACATATGAACAAAGTCTTACATAAAGGACGCTCTATTTCTATAAAGACATAAAGTTGATAATCAGCTTGAATGCCTAACAGTAAGGGAATGGCTAAATAAAGTATGGTTCTTGGAAGTTAGAATCATTATATGGAATTTAAATCATTTTATATTAGTTCCTGATGACATATTAGATGAAAAGCAGGCTAGGATACCGTACACATAAAACCTTGATTTTGTGAATATCACATAAATATTTTGCAGTAAAACTGGAAGAGGAAAAAACAACACAATGTTGAATACTTTCTAAGTGATACATTCAGTATTATCTTTGTAAACACTCACATACACAGTCACACACACATCATTTATAAGGTAATAAACTTTATTTCCTTTCTTTTGTCCTTTCCTTAGTTTTCTTTCATCTTTTTCTCTTTCCTTCCTTCCTTCCTTCCTTCCTTCCTTCCTTCCTTCCTTCCTTCCTTCCCTTTCTCTCTTTCTTTCATCCTTTCACAGTACTGGGGATCAAATTAAGGGCCTCATACACACTAAGTAATCACTCTACCATGAACAACCTCCCCAGCTTTATAAAGTAATGACATATATGCATTATCAAAAGTTTGTAGAATTTTTCTTTTAAAAAAGTTTACTGAAATATGCCCAGGAACCTCAACCTATGGCTAGTAGGGTCAACAAGCTTTATATGTCTTATCTTGCAAAGCTAGTGCTTCATGGGTAGATACTGTGTGTTAAGCACTGTATACATGGATATGCATGCCCAGAGAAAACTATCTGGGCAATGGTGTGCATCATAGGAAGGGAATAAGTACTATAAGAAATAAAGAAATAGAAGGTTAGGGAGTGGAAATCCTTATGTGATAAGCATAGGAGTTTATTGGGACAGTTGGAAATAAGGAAATTGTCTTACAATTCCCCGGATTTAACACCCCAGATAGAGCAAAAGCAAGCAAAAACCTCCCCAGTTAAGAGTGTGTCTGACATACTAAAGAGGAAGAAAATGAGTGACTAGAAAGAACTGAGCAAGGAGAAGATGGTAGGGGTTCAAAGTCAGGAAATGACACTGAAGGCAGAGCACATAGAACCTTAGCAGCCATGAAACTATGGGTCTTCTGAGAATGGTTATCATTGGAATAGTCTGAGATTAGCTGCCTGATTGCAAAGGGCTGCTCTACCTACAGTGTGACTAGACAGCTATCCAAGGCAAAGGGAAGGAAGGGCCAGTGTTGAAGCTTTTGATACTTTTTTTTTTTAATGTAGATCACAACTTACCTAGAATGACAGCAATGTAACACTGTTCCTGGGGTGACATGAGCAAAAGCCTACTCAGCCCAGGTATGGAGCCTACAATAGACCAAAGTAATGATACTACAAGTCTAATTTGGTGAATCAACCCATTTATTGGGGTTACTTGTATGAGTATGGGTGAGGGTTACTTATGGGGACAGGGTGACACAGAGGCAACTGCATCAGCAAAAGTCTACCCCAATATGGAAACCTGGCACCATGGTGTTCTTACATAACTTGAAGGCAGTTCAGTAGGTCACATAGTGTTTTCCAGGCAGCTCCATTGGTCTTACTTAGTTCCTCAGTAGACTCTATAGCTTATATAACCTTTGGATAGGAGGAACCTTGTGAGATTTTTAATATTTACTTCTTGAACCTTAAGGATCCCCCTTTAGGGTTCCCTATGTTTTAATTTAATGGAAAGTGCTACATAATATGTCATATTCTGGGTATGGTTGAAGATGAAGCCAGGGAAAGGCTAGATAAACTGGATATCAGACACAAAGGAGTGAGGAGTAACTATTGTGTCAAAATTTTTATTTGACACACAGGACAAACATGTTTGTGTCTTCTGAGATCCCTACTCTGCTGTGAGGTACAGATTAGTAGCTGGGGAGAGATAGACAAAGAAAGGGGAGCTTTGATTTTGAATTTGTATAACTTGAACATGACTAACCTATTTAATGTATCATTGGAGACACAGTGTTAGTGAAGAGAGGGAGGGAAAGAACATAAATTTCGTTGAGTAGTGAAGAAGGGAAGATCTGGGTGGAATTGGGGGGGAGAAAACATAATCAAAATATATTGTATAAAAATATTTTTCAATGAAAAATAAATATAGTTATTGCATTTATTAACAAGCCCAAAATGCCAAGAGGCTGCCTTACAAGAGCCAATGCAGAATTCTTGTCTGTCCTCTTTGCCAAGGTGAACAAAGATATGTTTGTGATAGACACTTGAACACTGCAGTTCCAGAAAATAATTAAGGGAATGGAGATGGAGGAGCTAAGCTAATCACAGTATCGGTGGATAATAGTTCTAAAGATGGAACCTTGAAGCATACAAGCTTTAGACATTAGGTGGGACAGAGATAGGAATTTAGTCCAGTTCATAAAGTAATTGCCCGCTATGCAGATAGCTTTGGTCAGTCAACATAACTGTGACATGTCACCTCTAAGAGGCTGCCTTACAAGAGCCAATGCACGATTCTTGTCTGTCCTCTTTGCCACAATGAACAAGATATGGATCTTCTTTACCCATTCTCTAGATAAGGGAGACAGAAAAGAGCTTCCCATTGCCGAGGTAGAGAAGAATTTCCCACAGACCACAGAAGGTAGAAATGAATGAATGAGAAAAACAAGAAACAGACCTACCTGCCTGTTGTCTTTAGCCAGGAAGACACTGGATGAGTGACTTTAAATTGTTAAGATTTCCAATCCCCTCGTGTGTGTGTGTGTGTGTGTGTGTGTGTGTGTGTGTGTGTGTGTGTGTGTGTGTGTGTAATTTAATACCATAAACTCTATTATAATTTGGAATACTCAAGGGAAGAAGAGTAGTCTGGACTTGTCATGAGGAGTAAGCAAGACTGAGTCCCCTATTTAACATTTTGTATACACTAGTTATGTACAAGGAAAGAAAACTGAACACAGAGAATTTTTGCCTTCAAAAGAAGAGGAAATAAAATCATGGACAATATAGGAGATTTTGTAGGAAGTAAGAGTTTTAAAGGGATGTGTATTAGTTAGGTTTGTTTCTCATTTGCTATGACAAAGCACCTGACAGGAAGCAGCTTACAGGAGGAAAAGTTTATTCCTTGCTCACAGCTTCAGGAGGTGTAGACCATTATAGCCGGAAGGGCATGGCGGCAGGCAGAGGAGGCTGTATGGTCCTATTGCATCTGGATTCAGGAAGGAGAGCAGGAACAGGAAGTGGGGTCTGGTAATAAACCCTTGACGCCTGCCTCCAGCGGCCCACTTCCTTCCTAAATGTGTGTAATCTTCTCAAGCAGGAGCTAAACGTATGAGCCTATGGGGGACATTTCATTCAAACCATAGTGTGAAACTGGAGCATATCGCATGAAACTGTTATTGAGCCAGGTCCATTTTACCAGGCGAACAACATACTAATCCTAAAAACAAAATTTTTGTAAAAGATAAGGGTTTGTTTACCAGACAGTGAAGACAACAAACAGAGGAGGCTAAGACAAAGTCTGCCTTTCAGGAATGTTTATGGTAAAGGAGCAGAGTGACTTAGGGAATCAGAAAAGCTGGTTATAGATGAAACCAATCTGATATACACATATGTTTAATCAAATGCCTTGGCTCTCCACAGGGCACATGTTCAGAGAACAGTGGTGCTAGTTGATGGTGAGGAGAGTATTTGATTCACTGATATTACAAGGTCAATCACTGGACCTCTGGGAATCTGTCTGTTTCAACAAAAGCATCCTTCAGGCCCCTAAAATGTAGCCTAGGCAACCATTAGCATCATAATCCACCATCAGATTCCTCTACAGCAAAATTAGAGGGAGAATTGTATTGCCTAGCTGCATGATCACCAAAATTAGTAGGATTTTAAGTTTTGTTTAATTTGGGTGTGTTTGTATATTGCCTGTTTATATATGTTAATATATGTATATGGAGTTCAAAGGACAACCCTAGCTGCCATTTCTCAGGCACCATCCACCTTATATTTTTGAGATAGGGTCTCCACTGGCCTATGACAGGCTAAGTTGGCTAAGCTGGCTGGCTACAGAGCTGTGTCTACCTCCCCTGAACTGGGATTACAGGTATCCAACACTGCATATGGATTTTACACCTGCATTCTAGAGGTCAAACTCAGGTCCTGATGTTTGCAAGGCAAACACCTCACTGAATACTCCATTTCCCAGGTACCCATTAGTGGTTTTGAAAGTTATCTAAAAGCAAGTAAAGCAGGTGAAAGTGGAGAATTGGTTCTGAGTTCCACTTGGCTTTAATATGAGGAGGAGCTGGATCAGTGATTGATTAGTGGTGCCTGCATGAGTTTCAGTATTCAGGGATACTGTCAGCCAAGTTTTCCTCCAAATGGATCTGTTGGTAAATACTTTGGGCTTTATTGGTTAAACATCAAAGTGAAAATATTGTGTAGTTTCTTACATAACCCTATAAGCCATTAAAATAGGTAAGAAACAAGCCTCAGAAGATACCCGAATCAGCAAAGTTTGAGGATCTGAGTTCAATGCTGAGAATCTCTGTGAAGAAGGCAGGCAACAGCAGCACAATTTGTAATCCCAGCCATGGAGAGAGACGGGCAGATCCCTGCACTCTCTGTTTGGCCAATCTACTATACGCAGTGAAGTGCAAACTGGTGAGAGAGACTCTGCCTCAAAATAAAGAAAAAAAAAGGTGGACGTCATCCCAGTTTGTCCTTTGGACTCCACAGAAATGTGCAACGCACCTGCACACACATGTGCGCACACACACATGAACATATGACATCTGAATGCACACAGATATGTCAAAAATACAAGAACTATTTTCAGTCACTGTTCATACACAACCAGGACTCAGCCTAGTAACTGATGTAAAGCATAGTGGGGTTAGACATCTCTTGCTTTTTAACCACACCAACACAATAAGGCTAAAAGGACTGCCCAGCACAATCTCCATCTCTGACACATCATCTCCAGCCCAGGATAGTAACGTCTGATTCAGTTTTCTCAGCTCATTAATGGACTTAATGCCAGTCTCTTAGAACTCTACAGCAATCCATTTATATTACCCACTACAGCCATGGTGGAAAGCAAAACTGCGACCAGGAGCTCCCCTTTCCATTTACATTCCTGCTAGGTTTCAGTATACTTAAAATATTATTTTTTTAATTTATGTGCTTGTCCTTGTATGCATGTGATATTTTGAATGGGAATGTCCCCTATGGTTTCATGTATTTATTTGTTCCCCACCCCAGTGACACTGTTTAGGAAGACTTTGAATGCATGGTCTGGAGAGAGAAATTATGTTAATGGGGGTAGGCTTTGTGGGTGAAAAGCCTCACACCATCACTAGTTAGCTATCTCTGCTTATGCTGGTGGTTCATGATGTGAGGTCAGTTTGCTGCTCTAGCCACCAAGCCTGCCCATCACCACGCCTTCCTGTGATGATCATGACAGACTCCTTACCCTTCTGAAATGGCAAGCAAATAAACACATCTTACTATTAATTGGCTTGGTCATGGTGTTTTATGCTGTAGCAAGAGAAAAGTAGCTAATGCAGTGTGGTGGATGACTTTAGATTCCAGAAGAAACATCGTATCTCCAGGAGCTGGAGTTATAAGTGGTTGTGAGCTGCCCTGTGTGAGTGCTGGAATCCAAACTCTATTGCTCTTCAAAATTACGGAGCACTCTTAGCTGCTAAGCCCTGTATCCAACCCTTCTGTGCCTTTCTTATGAGACCTTGCTCTTTTTGATGTTTTGTAAAGAATCACGGAATCCTAACTTTTTGTTACAATCCTGTGAAGCTGGCATTAATCCCATTAATGAGTTGAGGAAATTGTAATTCAGAAGTTTATATCCGCAACAGGAGAGGGTGTGGCAGAGGCTAAGAGCATGTACTGCTCTTTCAGAAGTTCTGAGTTCAGTTCCCAGAGCCCACATCAGGGAGCTCATGATCGCTGGAACTCCAGCTCTGGGAGGATCTAATGCTCTCTTCTGACCTATGCAGGCACCTGCACATATTCATACAAGCGCACACACACACACACACACACACACACACACACACACACACACATACACACACACAGGCGTACACACAGACACCCCACATACAAAAGTACTGTCTGCTATGTTTAAGGGGTCTAAACCATTCTGCATCATTCTATATCTAAAAAGTACAGTATTATTTCTTTGAGGTTTTCTCTTTCTCTTTCTTGACAGTACTCATATTTTCATCTCTTTTGTTTAGAAAAAGTGTTGGCAAGGAAGGTTTGTGACAGACTCTAGCCTTACAAGTCCTTGTACTTTGTGACACACTTAAGTGTTCCTATGCTTCCTTTTTTGCTGACTGACCTTGCTGTGATCTCCATTAAGCACTAGGCTCACTGTGCTGACCTCATATTAATTCGAGCATAAGAAGCTATGTTTTGATGTTTAAGACATTTATTGTCAGAGGCGAGTTTAAAAAAAAAAAAAGAGGAGTGGTCAAATATGAATTGTGTAACCATTGATTTCTTCAGTATATCTGAAGGTTTTTTTCTAGAAGTAGATTAGGCATATTGAAACTAAACTATAAAGGGATGCTTTTGTGTTACCCAGATACTGTGTCCAGGCTGCATGGCTGCATGAGTAAAGGAAAGTTCACCGTACCACATAATTGGCATCTACAGAAAGGAGATCTTCAAGCTGGCAGAACGTAATCTTTCTCTACATAAGCACTAAACCAAGGTTTTGCCAATGAATCAAATTCTTTATCTTTTATACTTCTCAAGATAAAAAGGACTTTAAAAAAAAAAACAACCAAGGGTCTGCAATTCTTTCTGTGCTGCTTATATTTGAAGTAGATTTTATTTTGAGGGCTGTTTTAGATTCCTAACACCTGTTCTCTCCTCCCCCCCCCCCCCCGCCACTCTCTTGAGTACATAAGAAAATTGAGTCTAGTAGTAAAGTCTATAACAGGAGTGTGCCTTCCCAGAACTGAGTGATATTGGTAGAAACTCAAGCTCATTAACCTTGGGAACACACTGATTCTTTTAAAGCCAATTTGCTTATGAATAGACACTTGCTCAGCTGGTTATTTATATGACTAAAAATATTTTAATTATTTATTTAAAATAGTGTGTATCTTTATAACAAACATAAACTTTACAAAGTGAAGAAATCAAAAGCATCTTTAGCCTCACAATTATTTACATCTGTGCACATTTTACTTCGTATCTTTTTGTCTTTACTTTACATGCAATGAAAAAAAAACCTAATACAATATTTTTTTTTATTCATTCTGATTGGCTCACCCTATAAACATTATCTTTTGATTTGGAAGTATCTTTCTCAAATGGGTGAGATAATCTATTTTACATAGTGCTAAATAATATGGACATAGTTAATCTTATTTATTCCTATTGATATTAGTGCTTTGCTAAGGGTTACTTACTATTTAAAAATTCTTGCTTATTTCTAAAATTCATATATCATATGGGTCATTACTCATTCCCATCCATGATTATTTCTTTTGATTAATTTTCCTTTAGTACAGTGTCTGATTAGATTTTAAAGGTCAATAATATTTTCAAAGCCCATGAAATTACCAAACTACAATTATGCAAAGTAGGAGTTTTCTCTGAAGTTTAAAGGAAGTTATGGGAAGGACCCCTTTTAATCTGACTTACTTAGGTCAGGTGGATGATGGTAGTGGAAAGAGAGGAGTTTCTCAGGTAATAGAAACTTCACTTAACACTCAGTACCCTGGCCCCCTTTTCAGACAGGATCTTACTATGTGACTATGACTGTCCCTGAACTCACTATGTAGACCAGGCTGGCTTTAAACTTAGAGATCTATCTGCCTCTGCCTTCCTACTGCTGGGATTAAAGGTGTGCACCACTATGCCCGGTCATTTTCCTCCTGTTGACCGTTTCGTATATTTGATTTCATAGATGGTATCTACATAACTGAGAAAACCAAAGAAGCCACAGGGTGTAGTGTGTGCAGGATTAGAGGATCCCTCCCTTTGTGGATACTTGAGATGGACAGTTTGTTCTGGACCAAAATACATATGTCAAGTAATAATGTAATTAATCACTATCAAATCTGCATCCAGGTCTTCTCCTCTGCACTGCTTTCTCGCTCCCTGTGTGTTCTGTGTTCAGCAGAGTTCTGACCATGTAAATGCATCACCTCCTTTTAATGTTAAGAGACATCAAGTGACAATTGTAAGTAATTTAAATCAAATATGTAGGTGGAAAGTATAGTGTTTTTTTTTTAAGTAAACAATAGAAAATCATATACCAATTCAAAAATTCTGAAACACAATGTATTTTTAAATACACTGAGGAGGATGAGGTTTTAAAGGGGGTATTTGACAGTTCTTTTGAAAAACAATCATGAGATCTTTTAAAATGTTTTTTATCGATTAGTTTTAAAAGTTTTATTATATTATTTATTTAACTGTATGTGCCTATGCGTATGAGCTTGTCTGTGTGTGTGTGTGTGTGTGTGTGTGTGTGTCTGTGTGTCTGTGTGTCTGTGTGTGTGTACATATGCAAGTGCCATTGAAAACCTGTAGAGGTCAAAAGATAACGTTGTTAATTCTCTTCCAATTTTAGGCAGGTTCTAAATAAAGATCAAGTTGAGCAAATTAAGGTGTGGGGCAAGTACCCTTATCCACTGAACCATCTTGCTGGACGTGATACGTGATACGTTTTCATATTTATTTGGTATTTGTGTTCTTTTAAATAAAGAGAATCTTTTATAGGAGACTATGGCCATTCAAATATGGAACTTATAGTTTTTTATTGGATATTTTATTTATTTACATTTGAAATCTTATCCCGTTTCCCAGTTTCCCCTCTGGAAACCCCTTATCCTGTCCCCCATTCACCCTTCCCCTGCTTCTATGAGGGTGCTCCCCCTCCCACCCACCCACTCCTGCTTCCCTACCCTGACATTGTCCTACACTGGGCATCAAGACACCAAGGGCCTCTACTCCCATTGATGCCCGACAAGGCCATCTTCTGTTACATGCGGCTGGAGCCATGGGTCACTCATGTGTACTCTTTGGTTGGTGATTTATTCCCTGAGAGCTCTTGGGGTCTGGTTGGTTGATACTGTTGTTATTCCTATGGGGTTTCAAGCCTCAAAAACATGGGCACAGGGGAAAATTTCTTGAGCAGAATACCAATGGCTTATGCTCTAAGATCAAGAATTGACAAATGGGACCTCATGAAATTGCAAAGCTTCTATAAAGCAAAGGATACTGTCAATAGGACAAAATGGTAACCACCAGATTGGGAAAAGATCTTTACCAATCCTACGTCTAATAGAGAGCTAATATCCAATATATACAAAGAACTCAAGAAGTTAGGCTCCAGAGAACCAAATAGCCCTATTAAAAATGGTATACAGAGCTAAACAAAGAATTCTCAATTGAGGAATATCAAATGGCAGAGAAGCACCTAAAGAAATGATTAACATCCTTAGTCATCAGGGAAATACAAATCAAAACAACCTTGAGATTCCACCTCACACCAGTCAGAATGGCTAAGATCAAAAACTCAGGTGACAGCAGATGCTGTTGAGGATGTAGAGAAAGAGGAACACTTCTCCATTGTTGGTTGGATTGCAAGCTGGTATAACCACTCTGGAAATCAGTCTGGCAGTTCCTCAGAAAACTGGACCTGAGGATCCAGCTATATCACTCCTGGGCATATACCCAAAAGATGCTCCAACATATAACAAGGACACATGCTCCACTATGTTCATAGCAGCCATATTGATAATATCCAGAAGCTGGAAAGAACCCAGATGTCCTTCAACAGAGTATGGTTACAGAAAATGTGCTACATTTACACAATGGACTCTTACTCAGCTATTAAAAAAAATGACTTCATGAAATTTGCAGGCAAATGGGTGGAACTTGAAAATATCATACTGAGTGAGGTAACTCAGTCACAAAAGAACAAACATGGTATGCACTCACACACAAGTGGATATTAGCCCAAAAGCTCCGAATACCCAAGATACAATTCACAGACCACATGACATTCAAGAAGGAAGACCAAATGTGGATGATTCAGTCCCTCTTAGAAGGGGGAACAAAATACTCAAGGGAGTAAATGTGGAAACAAAGTGTAGAGCAGAGACTGAAGAAAAGGCCATCCAGAGACTGCCCTACCTGGGGATCCATCCCATATACCGTCACCAAACCCAGACGCTATTGTGGATGCCAAGGAGTGCTTGCTGATAGGAGCCTGATATGGCTATCCCCTGAGAGGCTGTGCCAGAGTCTGACAAATACAGAGGCAGATGCTTGCAACCAAGCATTGGACTGAGTGCGGGGTCCCCAATGGAGGAACTTATTCCTTCAAGCTGTTCTTGAGAAACATAGGGAGAAGTCACCAACTTTCTTTATAGTCATGACCAGACAGATGAAGTCTAAGATACCTCTAGATTTGGAAGATGAATAAATTAAAAGGGCAATGAACATGGTTGTAAGAAGCTTTCAAGATTGCTCAAGTGAATGGAAATGGAAAAAGCTGATCAAGAAACCTGTGACTGACTAGTTGACATTTCATCACTTGGGGTCAAACAACAGAATTTAAGGAAGACAATAGAGACAGATCAGGTCTCTGCTGTGGTACTTGTTCCTGCTACTATTACAAAATATGTAATCAAATCAACTTCAGAAAGAAAGGGTTTCTACTGGATATGGTATGTGTGTGGAGTCCATCAGGATAGGGAAGGGGCTTGCCAGACGAGAGTGATGGGCAGCTGGCCACCCAGTGTCTGCACTCAGTCAATACAGAGAAGACAGCAAATAGGTCCTATGTGCTGGGAGGTGCGCTTGTTGGTGAGATGCTTTCCACCCAAGCCAGAGACCCAAATTTGATTCCTATAACCTTCATAAAAAGGCTAACACGGTAGTACACATCTGTATGTGATAGGGGGCAGAGACAGGAGGATCTTTGAGGTTTGCTGCCTAGCCAGTACAGCTGATTTTTCTATGTAAAATCCTGTCTCAAAAAGATAGATGGAGAGGAATTGAGGAAAATACCCAATGTCCACCTTTGCCTCTACATACATGTTCACACACACACACATACACACACACACACACACACACACACACACACACACACACACACACACATGCATGCATTCACACATCCTCACTCACATCAAGGATGAAAAGAAAGTGAGGCTAATTAGAAACCTCAAGCCACCATGTCCACCCAGTGAGCCAGTTCTTTCATTAAGGCTTTGGTCATAAAGTTTCTACAACTTTCCCAAATAATGGCAGCACGTGGAGACCAAATGCTGAGACACACAAATGGGAGTTTCCTATTCAAACCACAACAGGCCCTGTTTGGCTTAACTTTGCTATTTTACAAATGAAAAAAAAAAATGTAAGGCTTAGGGATTTCCTTGAGGAATCTGCAAAGGATAAGGTTTCTGGAATTAGTTCCTAGCTTTGCTGTTCCCACATCCAGAGCTTTGTCCATAAGGGAGCTCTGTTGGAGACACAAAACAAACTCTGCAAACACAGCTTTGTATTCAGACAGAAGGGCCATGTAGGGTTGATCTCTCTAGATGCTTTTGTGGATAAGCTGCATTAATGACTTCTTCCCTCTGAGACCAGACCTATCCCTTTCTGCCTGTAATTTCCACTTTCTTTTTTTTTTTTATCTGTCTGCAAGCTGAGTTTTGTTAGGGACATTTAGTTTTCAACCCCGTCTGTGATTGAATCTGTATGTCTTCTTTGGGCAGCCTCTCTTTTTCTGTCAGCTCTTACAGTTTCTCTTTATCTTCCCTGTCATTAGAAACTGCACTCACTGGAGTCTTTTCTCATTTGTAACCTATCACTTGATTTTATTATTTTCTTTCGGTCTCAGGCTCATTTTGAGTAATGTGTTTTCTTTGTACTCTTTTTCTCTCAGGAAAATAAAGAGGAAATACAAGACAGAAGGGGGAAACATTCATATTATGGAGAGTGAGAAACAAATTCTCAGGTTGGCTGTAGCTGTGGCCTTCTCTTTGTTCTTCATCTCTACATCTGTAATTTTTTGAGGGTAAATGAAAGTCTCCGAATTTCTCATGAATCTTCAGACATTATTTTCCAATTAATTAATAGGATCTTTAACATGCTTTTTATCTACTTAAAACACCACACATGAAAAGGGTCAATATAAATCAAGAAACAAAAATCAAGAAGAGCTTGCATTAATAAATTCAAACTTCTTTGTATTGCAATATATTATTAAACTCATCACTCTGATGTAACTCCTACTAAATAATACATTAATTGATATATCTGTAATATAGTTTTCTTTGAAATAAATCACTGGCTTGTTTCTTGATATCTTACTGACGAATTTGTGATTTCAGATCCGCATGATTAAAATGTTTCTGTAACATTTGGTGGCATCTTACTTTCTAATCCCATACATTATAATTCAAGTAGCCTGGATAGGAGGGTGGCTTCCAAATGACTTCATAAGGTTTATAAAGGTTACACTTGCACAGACACAGAAAAACAAAGGCGTGAGATTGCTATTGTTTTTTAATGATTTGTTAAGAGCAGAAAAAATGGCTCAGCAGCTAAGGGTAGATACTGCTCTAGCAGAGCAATTTTGGTTCACAACACCCATGTTGGGCAGCTTACAACTACTGACCTATACTTCCAGATCCAGGGGAGCTACCACCCTCTTATGGCTTCTATGTGCAGCCATACTCATGTGTATGCATCCCTCTATCACATATATGTGATTAAAAATGTATAATCGTTATAATGAATTGTTACATGTATTTTGTGATCCATAAAGTGCATGGTTTGTATGGTGCTTTATCTGCACCAAAAACAAGATGCCGTTTTGGACTTTCCCTGGTAGCCCTGGCAGCCAGAGCAGAGCAATACAGCTGTAGCCAGGTCTATGGTAATAGTAACAAAGTTATTGACACTGACTAGGGAGGATTAGGAGAGCCTCACCTGGAATTTTGGCTACTACTCTCATCCCCAGCTATAAGTGATGTTGGGAGATGCAAGACCACATCTAAGAGATCTCCATGATGTCCCCCCCCCCCATATTAAGGTGATGCAACTGTTTGTGGGTCACCCAGGCCTGTGGGTAACCCTTTACAGGGGCTCCATAATCAAGTTCAACAAATTCATTGGTCTCATGGTGATGATATTTTGGTCTGTCATTGGTGCCTGTGTGGGGTGAACAGATAACATTTGCATAATCTATACATATATAACTATAATATAAGCATAATCTATAACATGAATAATCTATACAACAGCATGTTACCCTGTGGTCTTGTCCTCATCATGCAGATACATGTGATGAACCTGAGCCGCATCATGCTATGGGCAGCTTGAGTGCAGTATTCAGAATCACAGAGAGTAGTTGAGAACCTTCCTGTTTCCTTCGTTCATTTTTGTATGAATTTATGGTGTTGCTTTACATTGATCAGTACAGTGGTCCTGTGTAAGGATTCTGTATAAATAGAATCTACTTAGAATTATTAAGCATTCTCTCTCTCTCTCTCTCTCTCTCTCTCTCTCTCACACACACACACACACACACACACACATGCACACATGCACACAAATTACCTTTACCATTCATTCAAATTGTATGTCAACACAAATTACGGCTTCAGGTTGTTTCTTCTCTCCGATATCTCCATCTTCCCTTCCCCTTCATCTGCCCCTTCCCTTTCCTGAGATGTCTAAGCATTTTGTTTCAAGTCCACACCCTCACAGGACAGACTTCCTATTCCCTATTCAATCTACTCGACTTAATTGCTTGAGCCTCATGGCAGAGAGAAATGTTTGAATCTTATCTGTGGACTTCAGGTCCAATCCAATTGAGGAATCTATGGGTTCTGCTCTCAAGTTCTTCCACTGTGATCACAGTAAACACAACATCACCATGCTGTTACCAGTGGTTGTGGTTTAGGCCAAATGTTTCTAGGTCCTTGGCCTCTTAGTCAAATAATTGAGGATGATGGCTCATATAGGTTTGCAAAAGCAGCAGGATAATTTTATTCAGATCAAAATGATAGTCCAGATTCTAGAGAGATACAGTATCAAGCCTGACAGACGGTCACAATGAGTGGATGCTCAAGGGTCCTGGATATTTTCCAGGGCTTCCCAAGGAATAGTTGGGTGGGTCTCTATTTCAGTTGACAAACGGGGCCATGCCTTATGGGCCATGCTACTGAATAAGTCCCTTCCCATAATGTATCTGATTCTGCCTAAAAGGACATGGTTTGGCCTCTCTGCTCATGTACCCCAAATGGGTTCAGGAGAGACTGGACCCCTCTTCTTCATGCTGGATATATTGGGCATGCACTTGTGTAGAAACTGCCTAAATTTCACTGTTACAGGGTGGGAGGGGAACTTATACTATTATTTAGAGATGAGAGCATGGGAAGCCCAAAGCAGGTGGAGGGTAGAGGGATTCCAAGGTTGAGGGGTGAGTGTGTACAGCATGTGCAGGTAAAGAAGCAAAGCTGCCAAGTGCATTGCTAGAAGAGCGAGTGCACAACCCAAATCCAAACACATCCTCAGGGTATTCAGTTTTCCCTGGGCTTGCCTGATTCCATTCCTTACTTGCAACACTTATTTTTCTACAACCATCCACTAGACTAATCTCAGTACAGCAGCCAGATTCAAACTAGGGCAATAAAGATCATACAATGGCAAATGTGCAGGGTTGCCTCCATGTTACTGAGAACACAATCCATTAAATGAGTCTGCTACCTGTCTGCATTTTGCTCTGCTGGCCTTCCTTTCTGCTGTTCTGTCTTCGTTGATCCCCTGCAGTGTCTGGAGTGTGGCACTGCCTTCTGGCTAGTTCCCACATGGTATAATATATATATCTTCTTCTAAATGTCTCTGTGACTTGTGGTGTGAGAACGTGGGCCTGCTCCTTTAAGACAGTAATCAGTTAATAGGCCACATTCCATAGCCTGAATCAGGTCACATCTCCCTGTAGATCTCTCTGGGCTGAAGAGTTAAGAAGCTCTGCGTGCATGCATATGCATGCATGTGGGTGGGTGTACATCTCTGTCTATGTATGCATGCATGCATCTGTGCACATGTTTGTTAATATTCAGCTTATGACACCTGGCTCCTTCAAGCTCTTTGATGCTATTCTTAGTTAAATCACATGAGGTGAAATAGCCCTCGACTCCTCTAAGTCTCGAAAACACTGATATTTCATTTCTGGAGATGGCTTAGGGGATTTCTCTGGAGATTTTACTCCTGCCATCCTCATGATGGCACTGACAGCCCCCCGCCCCCAGGTGTTTCTGTGTGTGTGTGTGTGTGTGTGTGTGTGTGTGTGTGTGTGTGTGTGTGTGTGTGTGTGAGAGAGAGAGAGAGAGAGAGAGAGAGAGAGAGAGAGAGAGAGAGAGAGAGAGAGAGAGATTCTCACTCTTTTGTACTTTGTATTCACTTTACATCCGGACTACAGCCCCCTCCCTCTTCACTTACGAGTACTACTCTTGAAAGCCCCTCCTCCCATTGTTCCCTGCACTTCACCACAGAGAAGGGGAGCCACTCCTTGTGTACAATGCCCTCCCTGTGCATCTAGCCCCAGCAGGACTAGGCACATTGTCTCCCCCTGAGGCCTGACCAGGCAGTCCAGAGAGAGGAAGGGGATCCAATGGCAGGAAAGAGAGTCAGAGACAAACCCTGATCCATTTGTTAGGGGACTCACATAAAGACCCAGCTGCATATCTGCTACAAGTATGTAAGGGAGTCTAGGTCCAGCTCCTGTATGTTTCCTGGTTGGAAGCCCAGGGTCTATGACCCCCCATAGCCCCAGGTTAGTTGACTCTGTGTGTTTCCTGTGTTGTCCTTGACCCCTATGACTTGCTCACTTCTATCCTTCACTCTTCTACAATATGGGCAGGTTCTGCCTGACGTTTGCCTGTGGGTGTCTGCATCTGCCTCTATCCACTGCTAGATGAAACCTCTCACGAGACAGTCAATCTAGGTTCCTGTCTACATGCATAGCAGAGCATCATTAATAGTGTCAGAGGTTGGCTCTTTCCTATGGGACAGGTCTCAAGTCGGGGCAGTCATTGGTTGGCTTCTCTGCTCCATCTTTAATCCCTGCACATCTTTTTTTTTTTTTTTTAATTGAATAAAGAGATTATTTTTTATGCTTTATTTACATTTCAAATGTTTTCCCCTTTCCAGGTCTCCCCTTTGGAAATCTCCTATCCCACCTTCCCTCCTGCTGCCTCTATGAGGGTATCCCCCACCCACCTACCCACCCACTCCCATCTTCCCTTCCTGGCATTCCACTATACTGGGGCATCTAATACCCTCAGGCCCAAGGGCCTCTCCTCCCCTTGATGGCAACAAGGCCCTCCTCTGCCACATATGTGGCCAGCACCATGGTCCCTCCATGTGTATTCTTTGGTTGGTGATCCAGTGTCCGGGACCACAGGGGTATCAGGCCAGTTGACACTGTTACTCCCTCCATGGGGCTACAAACTCCCTCAACTCCTTCAGTACCTTCTCCAACTCCTCCATCTGGGACCCCACACTCAGTCCAACAGTTGGCTGTGAACTGAATCTTGGGTGTTCTGAACTTTTGGGCTAATATCCACTTATCAGTGAGTACATACCATGTTTGTTCTTTTGTGACTGAGTTACCTCACTCAGGATAATTTTTCAAGTTCCATCCATTTGCCTGCAATTTCATAAAGTCATTGTTTTTAATAGCTGAGTAGTAAATTGTGTAAATGTACACATTTTCTGTATCCATTCCTCTGTTGAGGGATATCTGGGTTGTTTCCAGCTTCTGGCTATTGTAAATATGGCTGCTATGAACATACTGGAGCATGTGTCCTTATTACATGTTGGAGCATCTTCTGGATATATGCCCAGGAA
>CM052711.1:65306705-65332185 GCA_028551405.1 Uromys caudimaculatus | reverse complement strand
CCCTAATGACTAAGGATGTTGAACATTTCTTTAGGTGCTTCTCAGCCCTATGAGTTTCCTCAGTTGAGAATTCTCTGTTTAGCTCTGTTCCCCATTTTTTGATAGGGTTATTTGGTTCTCTGGAGTCTAACTTCTTGAGTTCTTTGTATATATTGGATATTAGCCCTCTATTGAACTTAGGATTGGTAAAGATCTTTTCCTAATCTGTTGGTTACCATTTTGTCCTGTTGACTGTGTCCTTTGCCTTACAGAAGCTTTGCAATTTCATGAGGTCCCATTTGTCGATTCTTGATCTTAGAGCATAAGCCATTGGTGTTCTGTTCAGGAACTTTTCCCCTGTGCCCATGTGTTCGAGACTGTTCCCCACTTTCTCTCCTTTTAGATTCAATGTATTTGGTTTTATGTGGAGGTCCTTGATCTACCTGGACTTGAGCTTTGTATAGGGAGATAGGAATGGATCAATTTGCATTCTTCTACATGTAGACCGCCAGTTGAACCAGCACCATTTGTTGAAAATGCTTTTTTCCACTGGATGGTTTTAGCTCCTTTGTCAAAGATAAAGTGACTGTAGGTGTGTAAGTTCATTCTGGCTTTTCAATTCTATTCCATTGATCTACCTGCCTGTCACTGTACCAATACCATGAAGTTTTTTTTTTTTTTATCACTACTGCTCTGTAGTACAGCCTGAGGTCAGGGATGCTGATTCCCCCAGAATCCTTTTATTGTTGAGAATAGTTTGTGCTATTCTGTTTTTCTTCTTCTTCTTTTTTTTTTTTTGTTTTTTTTTTTTGTTATTCCAAATGAATTTGAGAATCGTTCTTTCTAAGTCTATGAAGATTTGAATTGGAATTTTGATGGGGATTGCATTGACTCTGCAGATTGCTTTTGGCAGGATAGCCATTTTTACTATATTAATCCTGCCAATCCATGAGCATGGGAGATCTTTTCTTCTTCTGAGGTCTTCTTTCTTCTTCTATTTCTGTCTTCAGAGACTTGAAGTTCTTGTCATACAGATCTTTCACTTGTTTGGTTAGAGTCACACCAAGATACTTTATATTGTTTGTGACTTGTAGACAAGACAAACTTTGGGTTGAAGTTTGTGTGTGTGTGTGTGTGTGTGTGTGTGTGTGTTGTCCCTGCTTCCTCCTCTGGAAGTCCTGCCTGGCTACTGAAGGTGGCCACTTCAGTCTCTATATCCCTCTCTAGTAGGAATTTCAGCTAGGGTCACCCCCCCATAGACTCTATGTATCCTCTTCCATTCCAAACCTCCAGGTAGTCACCAGTGGTTTCCATTCTCACTCCTAGCCCTCTCCCATACCCCCTTTCTACACCTGATCACCATCTTCATTCCCTGGCTCACCTCCTCTCCTACCCAGTTTCCTCTCTCCATCTACTTCTAATGACTATTTAGTTTCCCCTTCTGAGTGAGATTCCTGCATCCTCCCTTGGGACCTGCTTCTTACCCAATTTCTTTGGGTCTGTGGATTATAGCATGCTGTCCTGCACTTTATGGCTAATGTCTACTTATAAGTGATTCATAAAATACATGCCTTTCTGAGTCTGGATTACTTCACTCATGATAATTGCAAGTTTCATTCATTTGCCTGTCATTTTCATCATGTCTTTGTTTCTAATAGTTGAATAGTATTCAATTGTGTAGATATACCATATATTCTTTATCCATTATTCAGTTGAGGGATATCTAGGTTCTTTCCAGTTTCTGGCTATACACAAATATGGCTGCTATGAACATAGTGAAGAATGTGTCCTTGTAATGTACTGGGATATATTTTTGGTTGGGTGTAAAGGGAAGATTCTTCCCTCCCCTTCAAAACTTTATCATGTTTGGCCTAGCCCTTTTATGTCTAACTCTCAAGCATCCATACCAATGCTAAAACATATCCTTGAAGCTCTTTCTCTTAATAAACTACAGAGTTTAAAGGAAAATATGTGTTAATTTTCTTGTGGACAGACCACTCCTGACTCATCCCTACAAAACTATCAGCATTTTTCTAAGAGTGTTGTATTAGTTTCACTTCTATTGATGTCATAAAATACCATGACCAAGGCAACTAATAATGAGAAACATTTATTTGGAATGACCATTTCAAGGAGTTAGTCCATGATGGCAGAGCAAAATCATGGAGGTCGGAACAGCTGAGAGCTTACATCTTGATCTACAAACAAGAAGCATAGAGAACACATAGGAATGACACACATCTTTTGAATCCTCTCCAACAAAACCTTACCTCCTCATTATTCCCAAATAGTTCCAACCACCAGGGACCAAGTACTCAAGCATATGAGCCTATGGGGACCACGTTAATTCAAAGCACAGCAGATGCAACTCACAGACAGAGAGAAAGGTCACCTTTACCAATCACCAGACATGACTGAAAAAGTATAAATCATAGCTACAATAAGACACCACTTCACTGAGGACTGGATAGAGACTATCCAAGAGGAGGAATAAGTTTGGGGAATGGCAGGAAGATTGCGGGAAACCTGTCATGGTTGATGGGAATGTAAACCATTCAGTCAGTATGGAACCAATTCAAACATTCCTCAAACTATTAAATATGAAACTACTGCATCATACAGCAATAGCATTGTTGAGTGTATATCTATTAGATGTGTATTTAAAGGATTATACTAAAATCAGTATCTCAGACAGAAATATTATTCTCATATTTATTTACATTTATTAATATTTTGGGTGGATATGTACATTTGTGGGCATTAATATGCTAAGGGGTCATCTGGAGGTCAAAGGACAATTTAACAGCTCTCTTCTGTCATGAGGGTTCCATGGATTGAACTCAGATCATTAGACTTGAGGGCAAATGCATTTGTCAGTTAATCCATCTCACTGATACCTCTTTATGTAAATTAAATCACTAGTCACAATAGACAAGCTGTTGAAGTAATTAGGCTCATCAATAGATGAATGGATAGAGAATTTATGGTTGATACATTCAATAGAATGGGATTAAGTATTAAATACAAGTCAATAGTATTAAAAGGGAAAATGTTTCACTGGTGACAGCAGAGCTCAGCCTGATAAGCCAGGCAAAAAACACAAACAATGAGAGATTTAAAGTCAATCCAATAGGAGAGAGGTGGTTTCCAGGAGTTGGGGTGTCAGGGAGGGAATTAGTCTAAAAGAGCATACCTTCTTATAAGATCAGCTAATTATAGGGATTGGGTGTCCACCATAGCTGGTGGAGTGTGTATTGATTCAATATGGCTGTATAGAATAGTATGCACATTTAACCATTACAGTCTATAGTTTGAACACGTACAACAATTTTCAATTAAATAATCTGTGATTTTTAACTATATTATGATTAAAAGATAAAAGGAAAAGAAATGAAGTAATTTAGAAACTGCCTTTAGTAAAGAATATGGATTGTATTATCAAGGGAAGTAGTGTCTGTGTGTGTGTGTGTGTGTGTGTGTGTGTGTGTGTGTGTGTGTGTGTGTGTGTATGTACATGTGTGTAGGTATGTGTCCACATGTGGTGTAGATACATACATGTGTGTGGGTGCAGTCACCTTTGTACATATGGAGCACTGAGGAACATGTCATGTGTCCTGTTCTACACCCTGCTCCTTGTTCCCTTTAGTGACAAAGTCTGTTTGTCGTTAAATCTGCAGCTAAACTAGCATCCAGTAAGCTCTGGGCCGTCCTTATGCCTCCACTCTCCACAGCACTAGGGTTACAGGGCAGCATGGCCCTGCCTGACTTCTCGTATCAGTACTGGGTACTTAAACTCATATCTTCATGTTCTTTCAGGCAGTGCTCTTACCCAGCCACCAAACTTTTTTTTTTTCAATGAAAGTATAATAACATAAATAGATCCTATGATTTAAAAGACTTTCAGTGTAACAATTGCCTAATAAAAGTAAACTCACACAGAGCTATGCTCCTGTCTCTGTTCTTGCAACACCTTAAGTTTGTGTCTTTCTTTCCAAAATAAAAGACTCAGCACAAAATACTCCCTGGAAGAGCAAAGCATACTGGGAAACCATCTTATGTTTCCCAGAATTACTCAGTGAGGTAACTCACCTGCATATCCCAGCCTGTGAGGTAGTGTTTTGGTAAAACAGGCTTGTCAGACATTTTATCTCTTTGAGGAATCATTTTATTTTACTAGGCCATTGATTAAAGTCAACGAAGATACAGCCTCTGCCCTTGTTATCTTTTACTGTTGAAATCAAATCAGAGAATCAATAAAACTAAAGGAAAATAAATCTTTTAAATCCATTTGCAGTTGACATCTTCAAGGAGAAACTAGCAGGTGGATATTTACTGCTGTTGCCAGACAAGCCAAAGCTTCCTCCGTTTCACATCTTTCTTTGCAAAGGAAATGAGCAAGAGCAGCCTTCATCCTTGTATCCCTGCAGGTAAGGAGTTGAAGTCCTCTCTGTAAAATTACATCCCTCTCAACTTAAGGCCGGGAGAAAACTTAGTCTTTGTGAGCACAAGGACCTGTAGTCCTTCCCACAGAAGCCATGTAACAAAGCCTGGACTGGTGGCCCATTCATCCCAGCACTGTGGGTACAGTACACCTTGAACCTCACTAACCAATCAGCCTAGCCGAATCCATGAGCCCTGGGTTCAGCAAGAGACTGTGTTTTCAGTTTCTTTTCTATTGTGATAAAATCTCCTGATGAAAATCAACTTAGGAAGAGAGCGGTATTTTCATTATAGCTCTAGAGGGGAAACAGCCCAGTATGGTGGAAAAGCATGGTAGGAGAAGCCGGAAGTAGTTGGGAGATCAAATTTAATGTGCACATAGGAAGCAAAGAAAAGGAAACACGGCTTGGAGATATGTATATATCCCCAGAGACCTTTCTCCAGCACAGTGCCACTTCCTGAGGAAGCCCACAATCTTCTGAAGCAGCATTACCAACTGGGCTGAAGTATGGGACATTTCTTATTAATGGCACAGCACCCTGTCTTAAAATGTAAGATGGAGAGTTATAGAAAACATCCAGGGTCCACCTGTGGCCTCCACATGGGCACACACACGTGCACGTGCATACTCGCACACGCACGCACGCTCACAAACACACCTTCCACCTAAGCTTTATTACCCAATTATGTGTGTAGAGGACAGTGGAGATGGGCTTGGTAACATGAGGAATGCCAATATCTAAAGCAGTGAGGTGGCTCAGCGCATGAATGCCCCTGACAGGCATTGAGAGTTTAAATCTTAGGACCCATGCTGGAAGGAGAGAACCCACTTCTGCAAGCCACCTTCTAATGTTCACGTGCACCCCCGGCACTCATGTGTCTCTCTCTGTCTCTCTCTCACTCTCTCTCTGTCTCTCTCTCTGTCTGTCTCTCTGTCTGTCTCTCTCTCTGTCTCTCTCTCTCTCTCTCTCTCTCTCTCTCTCTCTCTCTCTCACACACACACACACACACACACACACATATAAATGCAAAAAAGTTAGATGAAGAAAGGAAAGATAGAAGAGAAATAGGTCTTTATCTTTCCTAAATGAAAGCTGGAATTGAATTGACGTAAGAACACGCTGTCTCTTGTGCATTCTGGCTGAAAAATGATCACATTATGGCCATGTCTCTAAGTTTGCAGCCCTGAGGGAATTATCTTGGCAAAGGACATTGATAGACACTTCCAAACTGGGCAGGGGCACACCTTACTAAGTGCTAGCTCTGGGCTGAGCATTGCCTGACCTTTAATAAATGCCTAATTTAGCACACCTAGCAATCAGCCTGAGCGTGCCCTCTGTCTCTGTCTCTCCTGTCTGCCTCTGTCTCTGTCTCTCTGTCTCTCTGTCTCTCTCTGTCTCTGTCTCTGTCTCTGTCTCTGTCTCTCTCTTTGTCTCTCTCTCTCTGTGTGTGCATGTGTGTGTGTGTATGTGTGTAAGCCAGAGTTACTCTTGACCTCAGTTTTGAGACAGAGTCTCTCACTAAACCTAGAACTTGCCAATTCAGCTAGGCTGGCTGGCCAATGAACCCCAAGGCCCTGCTGTCTCTATCTCATGGATCCTGGGATTATGGGCCCACATCCTATATTAACTTTTTAATGTGTGTTGGGGGTTTTAATCCTCATCCTTGTATACCAACCACTTTACTCACTAAGCCAGCTCCTCAGCCTCTGCATCCCTAACAATCCCCTGCGTCATACTGTTGCAGACAGCACATCTTGAAGATCACTGGGCCTCTCCTTAGGGTTACTCTAAGCAGTCTTCTAGAGTAGTTAGTGTCCTATCAGGTCTCATACAGAGAGCCAGCCAGGCAAAATGCCAAGGGAAGGAATGCCAAGGAATGAGACCTTGAAACAGGGATGCAGAGGCATGCTCAGCACATCAGGGTTTCTACAGAGTTCAGAGGCAGAAGGCAAGGCAGGGAAGCCTGAACATAAGAAAAATTAAATAAATCAAGAAAGCTGCTGGCCTTTTTCTGTGCTGGCATCTGGTGCTGGGGTGATGACTGTAACATTTCCAATCTGCACAAGCTGAAAAGAATCATACAGATGCCAAGAATTCTCTATAATTCCTTCCCTCCTGGGCCATTCAGAGGCTGGCCTTATTTAATGCATTTCTGAAAGGTGAGGGTTTGTAAGAATGTTTTAAGCAGGCTGGGGAAACTGAAATGTGCAAAAATTATAGGGCTTGTGAAAACGATGTGAGAACCCAACAATATCCTGCACAGTGCCTGTCACACAGAGCTTTAAACATGCTTTCTGGGTGGAATTCAAGAAGCCGGCTTTATCGCCTGTTACTGTGAGTTACTGCTATTGTTTGCCATTATCCACAAATAAATAGTAGTTAATACAAGCAAAAATCTGGTCCAGAGAATAGTTTCAATTCCTTTTTCATCTTAAGACTGTACAATTAAGAACCATTAGGAAGAAAAATTGGAGGTTCCATTTGTACAAAAAGAAAAAAAATCCTGTTAATAGCAAACATGTTGTGACTTCAATTACTTTTACATATTTTAACAACAAAATGTATCACATAGAAGTATGAATAAGAAGTAGGTATAATTTAATCAATATCAATGATATGAAATGATAAAGTCATTATCTAGCCTTAGAATAATTAGTCTGTCTAAGGTGTCTAAAGTATGTGTCTCTAAACACATCCGCCTCCATCTTTCCTTTCAGTGGACTCTGATAGTTTAAGCTCTGTATTGTTTTCTTTAACACACACACACACACACACACACACACACACACACACACACACACACACACACAAACACATGCATGTGTGCACACCAAACATGTATTTTATAGTTTTGCCTTTAGGAAGTATAAAGTGTAAACATTACTCTTTATTCCTTGGAGATTTTATACATGTATCCAATGCCTTTAGAACATATTCACCTCTCATATCCCCTTTCCAACTTCATTCCCATTTCTTCTTCCTATTTCTTTTAATAACCTAGCTAAAAACAGTTGTGCTGCCTGTCTACCCAATGGGGTAGGGTGCTGGGGCGTGGGTAACTTACTAGGAGTCATGTCACTCCTGAAAACTAACATCCTCTTCTTTAGCAGACATCAGTTTCCCGTAGCTCCTCAGTGGCTGGGCCTAGGTATCCATCCCCCAGTTCATCCCTGCTGGAATACTGCTGGCTTCATCTTGTATGGGTCTTGTGCAGATCCCCAGAACTGCTGTAATTGTTTTCTTTGTCCTCTTGCACTTTTTACTTAACAGGCTGCTATTGAGACTATCCATGTAGATACAGATAGTTGCGGTTCTTTCTCCTCAGGGTTGTAGGGTACCTCACCACACAGACAATTGCTTACTGTCTGTTCAGCTGCCTATAAAGAAGGTGATTGCTTTCTAGCTCTGTGTGTGGCTTTCATGAGGAGCAGTGCCGGATGTCTTATAGCAGAATGCTTAGCTAAATTGAAAAATGCTAATGTTTTAAATCATTTTTTTTTCTGTAAAAGTGAGTGACAGTGCTCCTTTTTATTATGTCCTTGGGCAAACTTTTAATTTCCACCTAAGTGGATAAATGTAAAATCATATATTTAAACTAACATTTCCCTATGAATAATGAGTAGTCCATTTAAGCTTATATCCTTATTCAAATGTTCTTTTCTAGCAAAATCATTGCTCATATCTGCCCATTTTAATTAGATCAATTTTATTGATTCATAGGATTTGCATAATGCTTAGACATTAGCTTCTTCTTAGTCTATGTGCTCAAAATATCTTCTCTTAGTTGTGGCTCCTTTGTGTATACACACTTGGGCACCTTTTAAAATTTAATCTTTTACATTTATGTATTTTTATTGTGTACCAGTGTGTGCTAGTATGTGTATAGAAGTCAGAAGACAATTTGCAAGAGTCAGTTCTATTCTTCCATTATGCTGGCCCTAGGGATCAAAATGAATTTGTCATGCTTGGCAGCAAGTATCTGAGCCATCTTGCTGGCTCTTGGTTATCTTCACATAAAGACATATCTAAAGATATGTAATACTTCTTTTTATGATTTTTTAAGAAAAGTTTTGAATGCCATTTTTTTTTAAATTTTAAGCCTTTCTTATGCTTGGGTATGTGTGAAATAAAGTACCAGTTACATAGTTTAATTAGGATAGTCTAATAATTCCACATAGTGTTCTCCAAATTAGGCTCAGTTTTCATGACATGGTCTGTCTCTTGAATAGGTTCTTTTTCATTATCCTTTACTCTACCACTCTGTCACTACCACCTTGAACACTCAGCATGGATTTAAAATGAAATGGTATTGTTCAAAGAAATCCCTGTGGCTAATTATTCTTTCAAGAATGTAGCACCTATTTAATGGGCCCTTTAACTTCCATATACACTGACAGTTTTAGACTTTAGAATCTGTCTTCTTCCAATTCCATCCAAAGTATAATGAAAACTTGTTGGAGATTGTTTTACATCTACAAATAATTGCAGAAAATGGATATTTTGCAATACATACTTCCACCACTACAAATATAGTAGAATTATTGAGACTGAAAGTATCTTTAAGAGATTTATTTTTATTATTATTATTTTGAATTATGTGTATGTGTGTGAATGTAAGCCCACAGAGGCCAGAAGAGGGCATCAGATTTCCTGGAACTGGAGTTACAGGTAGTTGTGAGCTGCCTGACATGGGTGCTGGGAATCAAACTCAGGTCCTCTGCAAGAGGAACAAGTGCTCTTAACCATGGAGCCATCTCTCTAGCTCCAAGGGTTAAACTATCTTTACATGAGATTTTGTAATTTTTGAAATATGTATGCCATTTTAATATCTTCTTTGGTTCCTCAAATTTTCTTGCTAGTGTATAAGGTTGCTTGCTTTTTATTTAATTCTGAGCCATTTATTATTACAGTACACAAGTGAAATAAACTTTTCTATATTGCTATTATATTCAATAAATTTCCTAAACTACTCATATTTATTCTGGCTCTGTATTTTATTGTGATAAGAATGCTTACTATGTTAGCTACCCTCTTAACTGTTGAAGTGCACAACAATATATTACTAGGCATAGATTCGGCATTTTGTTATGGATCTCTGAAGTATATCTATGTTGTTTAATCAAAACATTGTGCTTATTAGTTGGCAATTGTATTAGTTAGCTTTTCGTTGCTGTGCCAAAATAGTCAAGAAAAGCTCTTTAAAGAACTCGACAGTACTTTAGCTCATACATTCAGTCCATGGACAGTACCAATGTGGATAAGCAAAGCATCATGGTAGAAGGTAAATTTGACTGAAAAACGTTGTCTAATTTATGGTAGACAAGAGACAAAGAATGGTAGACAAGAAGATAGCCAAGAATAATACACACTTGAACACTTTCCCCTAGTAACCTACTTCCTCCAGATAAGTTCCATCTCTTAATGTTCCCACATCTGCAAAAATAGCACCACCATCTAGGAACCAAACATTCAAAGCATGAGACTAGAGGGCCATATTTCATCCTCACACTCTAACAGCCATTCCACATTTCTCTCATTGACCCTGGAAACAACCTTGATTGTATGAATTTCTATATTTCAGATTACCTCACATATGTAGAACAGTTCAGCATGTCTCCTTCAGAGCCTTGTTCAGCATAATGTTCTCAAAATTGAACCACATTGATACATATTATAAAATTCTCTTCTTTCTTAAAGATACATAATATTGCAATGTTGACATCTATGAAATTTTATTCATGCAAGTTTGGGTTGCTTCCACCATGTGGCTATTGTGAATCTTGCAGCAACAAGAAGTATTGGAATTTCTTGGATTTACTGATTACAATACCCAGAGGTACATCATTGGATCATGAGGTGGTTGTACTTCACTTGGTTTGTGAATTCACCCTGCTATTTTTTATGGTAATGGCAGTATTTTGCTTCCCTACCAACTCATTACAAGGGTTCCAGTGGATTCAAAAACCTACCAACAATTACTATTTGGTATACTTTAAAAAACTTGTTTTATTTTAGTTTTTTAAATAATTCATAATTGTACACAATGCATTGTGGTCCCAGTCACACACATCCACCCACAATACCTTATTTGCTGGTTTTCCTCCCACTGGTTTTTTTGTTTTTTGTTTTTTTTTTTTTTTTTTTTTTTGAGGGGGGATGCCCATATTCTCCCTGAATGAATATCTCCAGAAAAATCAAACCAATGGTTGAAAGGTGGCTCAGCTCTTAAGAAAAGATGACTTAGCAATTACGAGGGCTCCTTGCCTTTACAGCTGGTGAATTTCTGTTGCCAGCTCCCAGGTAGGATGGCTCCCAGCTGCCAATCACTCCAGCTCCAGGGAATGTGATGTCCTCTTCTGTCATCTGGAAGCACTGCACTCACATGCACAAACCCACACACGGATTCGCAAATGCACACATAATCAACTAAAAATAGAGGGTTTTAAGAAATTATGCTAATTTTTCAAACAGGAAATGCTAATTTACTATGACTTTGAGCTGTATTTTCACGGGGACAAAATATCATATTGTATACTCGTCCACCATTTTGGTATTTTCCTTGTATCCTTTTCATTTCTTGATGATCTTGAATTCTGTGACTAACAGCAATTTGTCGTACTTCCTCGGGCCTTTTTCTCTTCTCTTTCTCTTCTTGTTTTATTATGATGACAAGGACTGTACTGCTTTCATGCAGGGAAGTAGGATGCTCACTGTGACCTGGGAGGTTGTTATCCTTTATCAAGGGTATCAATTAAGATCCCCTTAGGTGATAAAACAGCATCAGACTTTACTGTTTCAGAATTCAGTTCTTGGTCTGTGACAGGCTGTCTTGGTGCTGGTGCTGATATTCTTTTACACACAATCCCCCAGTAACTTAAATCCTGTGGGAGTCACTCCTCAGAGTCCAGTCAATTTAGCTGCAGATGACAGACAGAGTACATCAATCACATTGCAGAGTTTTATGGTCAAAATATGGAAATATTGCACATCTCTTGCATTCAAATTCTACCTCATGGTCATGTCTAGCTGCAATAGAGTCCCAATAGACCATCTAGTTCTGTGCTTGGGTAAGAGGAAACCAGAATTTAAAAAGAATCCCTAGCAAACTTTCTCATACCACCTTGAGAAAAGCGACCTTCTAGTCTTTGCTCTCTGCATTTAGATGAGTCTGCAGTTTTCTTCTTTTTGTTTTCAGCTATCTTCTGGGGCAACACTGCGTGATCTTAACTACTGAACCTTCTCTGCATCAGTCTGTAAGTTTTGTGTTTGTGTTCAATAATGATCCTGGCCAGTAATATTCTCATGCCTTTGGTTTTGTTGCTAAAAATTAATTAGACTCACAAAATTATCTGAGAATTTACATTTCTTACAAATCTCACTGTAGTAGAATTTATTCATTTTTAAATTATCTGTTTTTTTTTTTATTATGAGTCCATATTGATAAGTACAGTTATGTGACAGAATCTGACTCCAGGAACCTGCCTGGACCCTATTTATTTTCATTCATACTTCATATTCTAATAATTAGTTTTACATAAATATGTTGTAATTTTGAAAATATTGGAAAGTGTACTAGCAGTTAAGCCCAAAGATATCAGTTCTATCCATGAGAGCCAAAAATGATGGAAGAATTTTTTTTCTTACCCACTTCGGAAAGTTATCCTCTGACTACCTCATGTAATAAACATTTTTTAAGTTTGCAAATCTTAACTGTATGTTTCACTATGCTTTGGAACATGTTTTGCCTGATTATTGTAACCCAGAGCACAAATCTTTTACTCTGGAATCTTTCTCTGCCACCACCCTTCTACTTCTAGACTCCCATGAAATTATTGAGGTTTCACTTATAGGCCAGTTATTGAGAAATGTTGGTTTTCCATGTCTTATGACAGAGATCATGTGGTTGCTTGTGCACTTCCATGTGATAAGGATTTGACTCGAAGGTTTCCAGCTGCTCCTGAGCTCCGTTGTGGCTAGAAGCAGCCAGAGGATTCATGACTTGCTAGCAGAATGGCTGCCAAAGCACTTTGTGTTCAGACCCACCTTTCAAATTACTGCCTCTCCACCGTGCCTTTGCTCTTCAAAGCCTCCCACAACTAGCCTTCCCTGTCCCATCCTGTGGCTGCCAATGATGGATCTTCCTGAAGGAGAGCTGTTTTGTAAAACTCTGCTTGAGTAGCTGCTCACCTCTAAAATCCCTGCTGTCTGAGCCTATACTGCTCAGCTCTGTAAGTTGAAACTATCTCTCTAAAACCCTTAGGTGTCTTTGACTTTTATTTTACTTTTGTAGCTAATTTAAGGGCTTTGTTTTTGTTTTTGTTTTTCTTATAAGACATTCAGATATGGTGAGTTGATTACCCAGTAATTATGTAGACTCTCAGTACACCAGAAATAGGTATAAACATCTGTCTGACCTTTTCATTTTTGTAGTTATCATTCTATAAAAATATTTTCTATTAAGCAATCTAACACGTAGCACTAAAATCTTGGTTTAGTTTCTGAACCCTTTCTGTAGTTTTTCTTTCAACTTAACTATTCGACCTGGAGGAGATACTTTTAAGTGAACATTTGTCTAAATGAAGGGAGTCGGGAGTCAGTGGCATGAACCCCAGCTTCGACTTCTGCAGTGTCTGCCCTGGCTTAGCAATGGAATTTGAAGACCTCTCAGATCAGATAAATCTTTCCCCACCTTCATTTGCTCTTCCCCACAGCAGAGAACTCAGACTAATAAGTAGAATTTAAAAAAGGCTTTTGCTGCAGGAAAAGATATTTACAGTACAGGAGAGGTATTATGAAAAATTAGGCATCAGTTTTGTTTTTTGTTTTTGTTTTTTTATAAATGTTGTAGTAATGAAATAAGATAATTTGGAGTGACAACACAAGATAAAGACTATACGACGTTTCAAGTCTGGAGTAGGTCACACAACATGATATTGAACCTTCAAGATTTGATCAGCTAGATAAACAGAGGCACAGCTTCATTTGTATATTATTCAGTAATCAAGAAATGAGTATTATATTCCAACAGAATATCACAGACATAGAGAGAGTCTCAAATAATATATAATGTACAAACCTTTCCAAAATTCTAAGGTATATCTCATGCTGATCCAGAACTATACAATCCTAAATTGATCTAGTTTGTAATATGAGTTAAGGCACCCCCCTCCGTGTGTGTGTGTGTGTGTGTGTGTGTGTGTGTGTGTGTGTGTCTTTGTCTGTGCATTAAGGGTGGGATAGGCTGCATTAGAAGGGCTTTCTTTTAAGAACTACAGCCAATACACAGAGAGAGTGGGATAGAAGGAAAAACCAGAAGACGGAGAGAAAGAGATGCAGAGGTTAGCTAAAGGTCTATGTGTGAGAGAGAGGCAAGAGGGAGACAAGAGAGAGAGAGAGAGAGAGAGAGAGAGAGAGAGAGAGAGAGAGAGAGAGACAGGGAGAATGAACTCAAAGTCATGTCTACTTTCTAAAATTACAGTGTTGTCTTTGTAAGTCCAAGGTTTGGAATTCATGGTGTTTCTCAGTTGTGGAACATTATGAGGTAGCCGTTCCTCATCTTCCAAGTCATTTGGAAACTGCCTTGTCCTAGTCTTTGGATATCAGAGTGAAAACAATTCAGTGGCATAATGAATATTTAGTCTTGTGGAGAGGTAATCATTTGGAACTGTGGCAGCTGCTTCTCTCTCTCTCTCTCTCTCTCTCTCTCTCTCTCTCTCTCTCTCTCTCTCTTTTCTCTCTTTCTTCTTCCTTCCTTCCTTCCTTTCTTTCTTTCTTTCTTTCTTTCTTTCTTTCTTTCTTTCTTTCTTTCTTTTTTTCCACCTACATATCAAAATCACTTATATTTCAGACAGAACACCTGGAAGGAACAATATGCCACATACAAAACAAAGTTTTATTAGCTTACTGTTATTGTTCTTCTTTTCTTAGAGTGTACCCATAACAAAACAGACTGCCTGTCTAAAGCTGGTTTTGCATCAGCAAGTGGAGAGTTGGCTGTTGTTCACTATGCTCTTCTGGAACATTTTATCTCAACAAACCAGAGTGGAAACCATAATGTTCCTCTAGACAGCTAAGAGAGACCCAAGGCTCCCTTCTCTGTTGTTACCCGTTGCTCCCTTCAGAATAAGAACGCTATGAGCCAGTGAGATGGCTCAGTGGTTAAAGTTACCTGCTGCCAAGGCTGATCCTGAGTTCAGTCTCTATCCTCCACATAGTGGAAGAAAAAACCTGACTCCACAAGTTGTACCCTGAGCTCCACATGTGTACCAAAGCACAGTACACACACACACACACACACACACACACACACACACGCACGCACGCACGCACGCATGCATGCACGTACTTAATTTATTAATTAAATGTAGATAAAATAGTAAAAATAAATAGAAAATTGGTGAATTACAGTGTTATAGGTTGAGTTTCTTTTACTTAAAATAAGTGAATCCAGAAGTATTTCAGACTTTGTATTATTCTGGATTTGGGGACATTTACATATGTATAATGAGATGGTTTAGCAATTGGTCCTATGACGGTCAATACAGATTGTTAACTTGACAGAATCTAGACTCACTTAGGAGACAAACCTTTGGGTATGTCAGGGAAAATTTTCTAGAGTGCATCAATGTAGGAAGATCAACTCTAACTATGGGCAGCAGCATTGCACAGACTGGGGCTTTGGATTAAATTTAAAAAAGGTGAGGCAAGCAGCAAAATTCTTTACCATCTGCCTTTTGACTACACATATACTCTGGTCTGTTGCCTCATGTCCCTGCCAGCAGGTCTGCTACATCAAGAGAGATAATATATTCAAACTGTGGGCCAAAAGAAGCTTTTCTTACATTGCTTTTGTTGACTTTGTCATGACAATAAGAAAAGCAACCAATAAAGGACCAAAATCTAAACATAATTTATAGTTTAATTTATAGCTCAATTACTTTATGCTTATAGCATGAGGACAGTTTTATATGTTATTTCAAGAAATTATGTATAAATAACAAAGTTTGAGTACATGGAACTATCAAGACTTACAGCAGCAGCAAATGCCAAGAGCTTTGGATTGAGAGCATTTTTGATTGCATATGTTTAGATTAGGTTTTCTCAGCCAGAAATGGAAATTATATGTATTATTTGAATGGTTCTAGTCATAAAATATAATTTACTCTCCATTTTCCCTTTCTATTATTATTATTGTTATTGTTATCATTTAATCTCCTTTTTTACAGTCCAGTCATTATCCCCCTCCCAATTTGCCCTCCAACAGTTCTTCATCCCATTCCTACTTCCCAGTCTCTAAGAGGATGTCTCCAACCAAGTCCCACCACACCAGACCTCCCCACTCCATGGGGCCTCAAGTCTCTTGAGGGTTAGGTGCTTCTTCTCTCACTGAGGCCAGACTAGACACTCCTTTGCTGTATATGTTTGGAGACCTCATATCAGCTAGTGTATGCTGCTTGGTTGGTGGCTCAGTGTCTGAGAGATCTCAGGGATTCCAGGTTAGTTGAGACTGCTGCTCTTCCTATGGATTTGCCCTCCTCCTCAGCTCCTTCCAGCCTTTCCCTAATTTAACCACAGGGATCTGTCCATTGGTTGAGCATAGGTCTCTGCATCTGACTCTTTCAGATGCTTGTTGGGCCTCTCGGAGGGCAGTCATGTTATGCTCCTGTCTGTAAGCACACCATAGCATCAGTAATAGTGTCAGGCTCCTTTTCCTTTTCTTTTCAATTATGAGCATATGTGTAGGGGGATGTGCACATGTGATTACAGTTTCACACTGAGGCCAGTAGAGGGCAACAGATCCAGATCACCTGGACCTGGAGTTACAGGCAGTTGTGAACCACAAGGCGGGTTCTGAGAACAGAACTGGGGTTCTGTGGAAGAGCAATGCACACTCTTAACTGCTAAGCCATCTCTCTGTCTAGAGTATCCATTTACCATGAGAGAAGATGGCAAACTAGTTAATAACAACCCAGATGAGGACAGTGTCTTCCTTGTGAACTGATGCCACTGATGCTGTCTCAGAACCTACACCACAGGTCAGAGGGTAAATAAATATAACACCTTCAGTAGTTATTTAAGATGAAGATGTCCAAATTACCTTGAAAATATCATAGGGCAAAGAAAACATTCTAGTAGTCAGGAAAAATGGTAAGCAAAGTGGAGATGTTAACTTGCTTTTTTTTTTTTTTATTTTTTTTCTTCTCATGTCTGCTAACTGGAGAGTCTCCAGGCTTGGCACGTGACTCTTTTACAAAGCTCAAATAAAAGTCTCTGAAATCTGATCACCATGCACCTGACCAACACTGAATATGAAATCAGAACACCACCGAAAACAGGAACCTGAGCAAAATATATTCAGTTGCTTATAAGTTTGGGGTGTAAATGAGGTTTTAGAAGGAACTGAGAATTTAATGTGGTTCAGTAAAGCAGCATACAAATGATATATACAGTATGCTTGCCAGTAGGGGACGAGGAGTAAACTGGGTAGGTTGATCATGATGTTGTCAAGTAGGAGCGTAGGTTCCCATGAGTGAAAACAGTGAGACTGTTCTACTACTTCAACTTATAGCTGTATACATAAAATTGTAATTTTATGATCAGCTATTCTCACATTTGCAGGCTATTGGCTAAATAAAAGACTAACAATTCACATAGAATTTTTCTAAGGAGAATCTATATGATGTTTTCATGGTTGCTACATTGTGAAACTTGGTTGCTGGTGAAAATTTCTTGTATTCACTTCTTTATTTGTTGCCATGATAAGATACCATGATAAAAGGCATTTTATATAAGAAAGGGTTTATTTTGGTTTACAGTTCCAGCAAGATGGAGTCCACTATGGCAAGGAAGACATGACATGGTGGCAGTAGCAGGAAGATGGCTGATGCCACTTAAGCTCTAAACCGGAAGCAGAATGACAGCAGGAAATGGGCAAGGCCGTAGACTCTCAAATCACACCCCACAGTAATAAACTTCTCCCAACAAGGTTTCACGTTCTAAAGGTTCTATGTCTTCCACCGTTACCACCAACTGGGATTCAAGTGTTCAAATACATGAGCCTATGGGAGAAATTTCTCATTTAAACCATAACAATTCTCAACTATTGCTTGTCTGCCATTCAGATATAGAGATGGGAAAAACAAGAACTGCACTGAATTAACCAGTGTACTTGGTCTTGCTGGGAACAGTTTTGAACCTAAAAGCAAGTCACTGAGCTGGAAGTTTCCCTCCAAGTGCTATTGAATCCATAGTATCTTCTGTATCTTATGATCCTAAAGATAATTGAATTCTTTGTGTGTATATTAAGGACTATAAGAACTCTCTAAAAGCAGTAAATACCCTTCTTAGCTTTGTAGCTCTTAAAATGTGGTGGGGGATCATGTTATCACAGAATCCCTGTTGCATTTTAAGCTAGATCAGTAGAATATTATGCCAGAGATATTACAAGGTCCTGCTGATAAGTATGAATGGGAATTGGGATAGTGTATCCTTATCAATAATATTATGAAAGAGGGTATAAGCTCTAGCAAGAGCTGCCTTAGAAAAGAAAACTGGTTGGTGATAGATGTAGTCAGTTACCATTTGGATCTTCAGCTGCATACCATGGTTTGCGTGTGTGGTAAAAGCCTGGCCACTAGACAAGTACTGTTGGAAAGTAGTGGAACAGTAAGGATGAAGAGCCTTGTGAAGTTCTTTCAGGTCACTGGAGATGGGCCCTCAAAGGTCATTGTGAGTCCCTTTCCCCTTCTACTTCATCTCTTTCACTTTCTGCCAAGGCAGTGAGCAGATTTGTTTACCATGCAGTCCTTCTACCATATGATACTTTAGCTGACTCTCCAAGAATGCGCCAATTGGTCATTTGATTGTACCACCAAAAACTCTGAGCCAAAGTAAATCCTTTTATGTGGGTTTACTAGATTGGCCAGTCTTCTATCGATGGGACAAAAATACTCTCAAAAATCAACTAGAACAAGGAAAGATTTAATTTAGTTTATTAGTCTGAGGTTACAAACTAAGGTCAACTGCATCTATTTGCTTTGGGCAAGGCAGAAGAGAAGAAGAATGCCCACATCATGGTGGCAGGAAGCACAAAGAAATGGAGGAAAATGCCTAGCACAAGATATGCCCGTCAAAGACTCATCCAATGTCTTTGTTCTTCCAGTAAAGCCCTACCTTCTAATGACACACATAGATTTATGACAGTCTTTCTCCACAATGCCACCAGCTGGTACTGAGCTATAAACACAGAAGGAGTTCTATACATAAACAGTAACACTCAGGAGTATGTTATGGCAATGAGGAAGCTGAGCAATAACTGGTTTTTCCAATGTAATATGCTTCAGTTCCTACAAAGTATAGATTCATCTAAACAGGTATTATGGGGTTACTGTGGAGGACCAAGTATAAGATGAAACCAAGATGGTTTAAGTACTATAGAACAAAAAGTTGGGAGACATTTAAATATGTGAATTTCTTGGCAAGAGTAAAGCTTATGCTGGCCCAGTTAACACATATTTTTAATCCCAGAACTCTTGAGCCAGAAACGGAATATTTCTGAGTTTGAGGCTAGCCTGGTATACATAGTGAGACCTTGTCTCAAAAATAGTGTTTTTGATAGTATGACTTACACTGAACTCCATATACCAGTGGGAAACCTTGTTTGATTTCCCTAGTTATTTTTAAGTGAAAGTTAAGGAACAGAAGGGATAATATGACCCAGTCTTGGGAGCCAGTTGCTAGGAAAGAGACTGTTCTTTTTCCACTAAATTAGAAATGACTAGAGAGTGGTGCTGGAGCTACAACAATAGAGAAGTCTGGAACACTGGTGCATCATTAGACTGTCCAGAGGTACTGATGTGGAACTCCAGTTAGAAGCTAGGACTGACAGTGCGTGCTGCTAAATCATTACCAGGGAAGTGCCAAATAGCACGAGGGAATCAGGGTTGAGCAGATGGTAGAGGGAACAACCTTGGAATTAATCCAGCAAATATTTATCCAACTTGCACATGTATCAGGAAATCAACAAAGTGGAGAGAATAGGCAGAGGGTCTGTCCCTCATGAGAAATGTGGCTGCTGTACCAGTGGAGGGAGGCAGAATATGTGAGGGACACACAAAGAAGATAGCCGTCAAAAGAACAAATGATTAAGGAATTACAGAGAAAGGAATGGCTGCTAACAATGTTTTATATTGATTGTCTTTAACTTGATAGGGCCTAAGGACACAAGAATCTGGGTGTGTCTGTAGGTGAGTTTCTAAACTGGCTTAATTGAGTTGGGAAGACCCACTCCGATATGTGTGCCACCATTCTATCTGTTAGGGGTCTAGGTTGATTAAAAAGGGCAAAGCCAGCTGAGTACCAGCATGTGTTTCTCTCACTTCCTGACTGTGGATGCCCGGTGACCAGATACCTCACCCTGCTCCTGTTGCAATGGTTATTAACTATATCTTCTTAAACATGAACTAAAATAAACCCTTCCTTCGAGGTGTGGTGGTGTAGGCCTTAAATCCTAACACTCAGGAAGCAGAGGCACGGGGATCTCTGAGTTTGGCAAGGCCAGCCTGGTCTACAGAGTGAGTTCCAGGATAGTCAGGGCGACACAGAGAAACCCTGTCTCACAAAAATCAATCCCCACACCAACCAGTCAAACATAACCTTCCTCATTTAAGTTGTTTCTGTTGGGCATTTTGTCATGGCAATGTGAGTAGTTAAGACCCAGCCCTTCTCATTTGCAGTAGGGAAGCTGTGATGTAGGAAAGTTACTGAGCCTCCACTTTCCCATTAATATAAGGGGAAGATAATTATTGCGATGATTAGATAAATAGCATAGATTAAGTCTTCAATTGCAAACATTGAATCCATGTCAGTCTTTCTTCACCATGCCTTATAGAAACCTGATTACTGAAGAACATGAGAACAAATGCCATGTGTCTATGAGAGGTTTGTCTAGCATATTGGCCATAGCTTGTGGTGCGAATTTCAAGCTTTCCCTGTGTCTCAGAAGGATGCACGCTGATCTCTTCAGCCACTTCAGAGCCCCTTCTCTGCTTCTCTCTGCATGTGCTCTGATGATTCAGGCAAGATGGTGGTGTGTGTGTGTGTGTGTGTAATTCTGGGGTGTGGAGAAAGAGATAGGAATTAGTATGGCTCACTGGCCAGCCAGTCTGGACCCTCGATGAGCTCCACCTTTAATAAGAGACCCTGTTTCAAAGAATGAGTTGGAGAATGACTGAGCAAGACACTGTATATTCAGCTCTGATCTTTCCTGACATGTGTACACACTTGTACATGCACACCCAAACACACATGCACACCTAAACATGTACACACTCAGACACTAAAAATAACATTCTCAAATATAAGAGAATAAGTATTCTAAAAATAGCCCTCTATAATAAAATAGTCTATCAAATAACTGAACTTATATGATCGTACTATTGTTATGGTATTGGTTTAGCTTTTTATCGGGTCCTTATACCTCTACCTTCCTTTGAACCATATTCCAGCCTAATCCTTTTCAACTCGCCCGCACCACCCCTAGGTAAGAGAGAAAGCTTAGAAGGAAAAGGGGACATAGACCTGCTTCGGTTACTTCCTGCTGCTTAGAGAAGTTGGGATTCTTGGGGCAAGGCAAATCTTTGTCCTCAGGATATTTCTAACTTCTCATCAAATAGCAAAAAGAACAGCCAGGAGCAGCAGAGGAGAAGCAGCCTGTCTTCGGGCTGTCTCATTTATACCCTCTCAAGAGTCTCCAGAATGAAACTATCTGCAGCTGTCAAAGATCACGCTCCTGCGAGTACCCTCGCAGCAAATGATAATCACTTGCTGTGAAGCAGCCTCTTATCCCACATATGGGATTAAGACAAAAACATATTCACATAGCATAACTGGGATTTCAAAGAAACCAACATTCTGACTGCATAGTATGGTTCAAAGCGATTATGTTTTAGAAGCAGGTAAATGTGGGTCAAACTTTGGTCTTACTATGTATTAGTTATATGACTTTGGTTATGTCAGGTACATGTCCTGAGCCATGACTTCACCTTCTGTAGTGGTGGACACTAATAAGTATGACAGTTTCTGTGAAAGTAGTAATAGATGGAGACTCAGCAGGGAAAGGGACAATTTTAAGAAAACTAACTTCACTTCTTGGTTCCTCTTCCCTTCTTTCAAGAGCCTTCCTTTCAGACATTTTTTCACTCTGTATGTTCTGTTGTCTGGTACTATTTTTCTTTAAGTCTCTTTATTTCCAACTTAATGTCTTTGGGGCACTATCATAGTCCCAAAATGGCTCTCAAAATTTATCTTTGTAAGTCATAATTTAGCCTGTGACTTTATCTTCTTGAAAAGTATTATTTCCACAGAATATGCATGAATAAAATCCTGGATAAGTTATTTAAAAATATTAATGCATTTCTAGTGAATTGTTGATTCATGAATGAATCAAGTAAAATAAAATAATTGGACCATGAAAACCAAAGCATAGTTACGGTTTGGGAAGCAATTCTAAGTTAAGACTGTTTTCATATCTGTTTGCTTCAGCGAGTTCAGGGGAGGAAGATATGGTCTCAAGTTCGAGACAAGAGAATCATCCATCATTACAAATGAACGCTGTGGGGTCTGCTGAGACAGTAGTGCTGCTCTTGAAGAGGATCTGAACTCCGCTCCTAGTATCCATATTGAGCAGCTCAGCACTCCCTATAACTCTAGTTCTAGGAGATCCAGAACCCTCTTTGGCTTCCATGGGTGAATGGCCTGATGTGCATAGACCATCATCCCAACAAACACCATACACATAATTTAAAACATTGAAAAATCTAATAAGATGAGCGTTGTGAAGGGACAATGTGGCAAGCAAACAGATTTTATGACTCAAAGAGTCCTCTTTTTTAATGTTTGCTCTTCCAGCACTCAGATTAGTGGCTCATACCTTATAGTTTATTAAACTTGACTAAAATTTGTTTCATTCCTCTATTATAACCCATTCTTACGTGATATCAATATTTACATTTGTTATTGTTCTTAAAGATAACAATTCTCTGAATTTATGATTAGATGTCTTTGTTTGTATAATCTTTTAACTAATTACCAATTTCATATATGGTAACAAAGAAAATATTGATTGTGCAACCCAGGAATAAAAGTAATGACATCTCTACTTCCTTTGACTACAGATGCAACACATCTATTAATTAAGCTTCAAAAATATATCTTCTATTCTGGACATTGATCACAGGACTGGTTGATTTAGCAGGCAGAAATTATGTAGCTTGAATAGATAATCCAAAGCACGGTGAGAAATCAAGTTGATCTCAGTGTGAGCTTTGTATGTTTGGGTTCAGCTCCATGAAAACATCTGTATATACCATAGTTATAACCATTACCAGAGACTGGAGTCTGGGCCAGGTGTTTCCAGATTCTTGGCTTCTTATCCAAAGAATTGAAAACAAGGGCTTACATAGCATTGCAAAAGAAGCATGATATCTTTATCCAGAATGAAGCCACAGTGCTGATTGTGTTGAGGGATACACTGTCAAGATTGAGAGCAGGTCACAGGATGAGAGCACTCAGGAACCCCTTTATTATTTGGGGCTTCCTTCTATGGATTTCAGGAAAAGGAGGATCTTGTTCCTAAGTGCTTTGTAGATTGTACTATTGTTCAGAGCTCAGAATATGTGTAGCCTGGGGCAGGTGGGAGAATCAGTGGAATGCTGAGTTTGCAAGTTTCATTGTTGGGAAAGGGATCTATGTGCAGTGTATGCAAGCAAAGGAGCTGGGTGGCCAAGTACGTTATTACAAGGGTGTTGGCTAGGGAATAATCAAAACAAAATAGGGTCCCAGGGCACAAACCTGTGTCTTATGGGCATCTATCTGCCTCATAACCTTAATTAACATCAGCAATAAAAACTCTAGTAACAGTTCAGTCCAGTAACAGTACCTTTAAGGCTATTGCATAATTGTTGAGACACTACCACATATTGTTCTAAGAACTTTCATTCATTTTCTTATTTTATCTCCTCGACAATCCTTTCGGCTCCACATTACCGACTACTAGCTTGAATGAATGAAAGGCAGACCAATATGTAGCTAATGCATTATCTAATATTTTAGAAACATCTCCATCTGCAGTCCATGTTCATTCTCTGTAGACATTTGTAAATATTCCAAAAACGTGCATTAATGAGATAATGATTTCACTTATCATTATTTAACTTAAGATTAGCATCTATTATTTAAGCATGGCTTAATTGTTATCTTTTCCCAATCAGACACTCCTGTGATGCTGTTGGGAAAGACTGACTGTGATTAGAAGATTGAAAGTGCTAATGCAGATAGCTTTATTAGAGCAAAGGCTATACTGTCTGTGATGGTTAGAAAGTCTTGTCATGTCACCCAGGAGATGACCATCTGGCCTTGCCTCTGAAGGATTATCTTGATTGCACTAATAAAGATAAGAAGACCTGTCCACTGTGGGTGGCATCATTCCCTGGGATTAGGATGCTAGAATATAAACAGATAAAGTAACATCAGGCATTCATCCCTCTCTGTTTCCTAATTTGGAATACAGTGTGACTAGTTGTTTCAAGCTCCTGCCACCTTGATTTCCTCACCTTGAAGGACTGTACCCTTGAACTGTGAGCTAAAATTAAACTTTCACCCTAGATTACTTTGTATGTTTATTTTATCACAGCAACAAGAAAGGAAACCAAGACACAGTGTTTCCATGTTCAGTGCCTAACCTGGTATTTAGAATTTAATATTTTTCATTACCCCAAATTTTATGAACTTTTCTATTATGACATCTTCCCTTTATACTTATAGATTTTAATCAATACAAATGTAATTTATTTTTCTATAGTACTATAGTTCCTGTTTTTACCTCTATCTTGCCTAATGCAAAATAGTTAATAGTTATTTTTTTTAAAAAATAGTGATACTTCCTCAGTTATTCCAGACTTAAAATCTACATGCATTTGTTATTTTCTCTTTCTGTATTTATTGACTATTATGGTTAAGATAAAATATGTTGTCAAAATGCTCAAGTATCACAAAGGTTTTGTCTCTAGCCAGCATAGATCTAATTTTGAGGAATAATTAAATCACAAGGAATATAACCTTTTCAATGGATTAAGCTCTTGAAGGAGTCATAACACATTGGCATTATTTGGAGTTGGGAACAAAGTGTATAAAGGAAGTCCCTGTGGGATTGCTTTTTGGTTTCCATGTTGCCCTCCCCTGCCCCCTCACCTCTCTCTTCCTTCTTTCTGGCTCTGCTCCATCAGACACTTCCACCATGATGTTCTGCCTCACCATAGTCCTCTGATTAATGGAACCTAATCATGAACTCACAACTCTTAAACCATCAAGTGAGATAAATTTTTTCACCATTGAGTTGATCTTCTGAGGTATTTGTCACTGTAACAAAAACCTAACACATTGAGTGCGATGGCTAGCTTTGTCAACTTGACACAGCCTAGAATGACCCAGGAAGACTGCCTCAGTGAGAGATTGCCTCTATTGGGTTGGTTTGTGGGCATGTCTGTGGGAGGTTATTTTTATTAAGTTAATTGACATGGGAAGATCTAGCCCAATGTGAGTAGCACCACTCTCAACACAAGGGATCTTGAACTATATAAGCATGGAGAAATTAAGCTGACCACAAACAACCAAGTGTGCATGGGTTTATCCTCTCTCTGTTCTTGAGTTGGATACGATGTGATTAGGTGTTTGAAGTTCCTGCCTTGACTTCCCCATAGTGATGGGCTGTGACCTGAATTGTGAGCTAAATAAAATAAACCCCTTTCTTCCCAAGTTAATTTTTACCAGGGCATTTTATCACAGTAACAAACAAGCTAGATACTGGGCTTATATCTGATTGGTGGGAAGAAGGCATCATTTATATGTCTTTAAATATACAGGGTAGATTTTTTTCCATAATTACATCCAGGAAAGAGTACTTTACATCTCTCACAAGTTTTCTCATTTGATAAACATGCCCTCTATGTATTTCTATATTAATTAGTTTAGTCCTCACTTAGAGACACACAAGTCTGAAAAGA
>CM052711.1:65277293-65306605 GCA_028551405.1 Uromys caudimaculatus | reverse complement strand
TATATATATATATATATATATATATATATATATATATATATATATATATATATATATATATATATATATATATACAGGAATATATATATATATATATATACAGGAATATATATATATTCCTGTAATCATAAGTCAACTATTATAGTAAATCAAAAACTATTTTTGAAAACCAAAAGCATAATTGTCAAAACTGAAGAAATCACAGTTTTAGATTAACACCAGAGTAAAAGCAGTGTATGTATTCAAAAATTTTCAGAAGGAATTCTTGACACAACCTCTTGATGTGGTGTTGTTTGTGCAAAATCCAATTCATTTTAAATAGTTTAGACACAGGCCGATGTGCACTGGAACAGGATATTAAGAGCCTGAAAAGATTGTGTTCAGCCATGGGACTTCATCCCTTATATCAAAGGTACATTTGACTGTAAATGTGCATAATATGTAATTAATGAATGAAGTACTAACATCAGTGGATACTTGGTTTCTTTTATATCCACAGGGGTTTAAACTGGTATGTTTAAACTGACAAGAATATATCTTAAAAGCTTACCCTTGAGTAAATGTGATGTTTCTGAGGAGTTGAGAACCTGCTGAGAAATAAGAATAGACAGTTGTGAATCTTGGCTGTTAGCACTCATTCCCGTGAACATTTGAGATCTGTGTCCTTCTGTCCCCAGTGTTTGGTCCGATGTTTATCTTTACAGATATGAAACACAACTTTCTGGGCTTGCAATTTCTAGGTTAGTTTGTGCAGTACAATTGACTGAACCAAAAGCCACTTTGCAGAGTTGCTACTGGGCCTTGAAGGTTTCTGTGATGGAAGCTGCCTGTGGGTCCACAGAACTTCTTGGACATCACAGTAGAAAGTAAAATGTGATTCACCTTTACACTTAGGGGCTTTAGTGTGTGATAGTATTCTGACTTAAGCCTGTTAGGGGTGTTACTAGAGTTGTCAGGGTCAAAGAGAGCTGAAGCTCTGGCAACCACCCATCCTCCAGAGGCCAATTACACCAACAAGTGAAGAATCTGAGAATGGAGATTCACTCAATGTGGACAGAATGACAAGAGGAACAAAGAAGTCTAGTGTCCTCCAAGTCCACTTTTGTCATCCTGACCCGAGGCTATGTTTAAATAGAAGAATGAGGGGCAGACATATTTAAGTAGTTTGGGCCAAGATGTGGTCCTGTCCATCACCAACTCGTCATTGTCTCAGGGCTAGCTTCTCTTCTAAGGTGATCTAACAAAGTGTCAGAACTGTGTGAAATCTCTTTCCAGGACACAAATTTCCTGTCTGGCTGGCACCAGGCTTCAGCCTTTTCCTTCATCCAGCAGGAGATTCCTGGGAAATTCTAATTTCTTAGGACCCATTGTCACAATATTCTGATAAGCACAGGGAGGGGCATACACATTTATTTAGAATATCTTCGCTCCGGGCAGGTCAGTCTCAGCTGAGCTAAGATGAAACTGAAGCAGTCGATCAAGCAAGAGCTTCCTCTACAACCACCTTTCACTCTCAGACAGGGCCACTGGCACCATCAACCCTTTTTCTATCCAGGCTCTTTGTCCTCACTTCTGATTAACTTCTGAAATCCAAGGCAAAATCTTGACATGCTAAAAAAGGATCTGCTATATATACATGTTTCCTGGTGTGATATAAATAGAGCACACCTGTGCTTGCATAAAAATTCAAACCCCATCTATTCAGACTTCTAGATCTAACTATTACCAGTTCAAATAAAAGTCACTTCAGAAAGAGGGACAAGTTCAAGTCCCACAAAGGAGCAATCAGCCGCATACAGAACATGATTAATGTTCCACAGCAAATGACCCAGTTCTTCTTCAGCAAAGATCCAGCACACAGGGGAAAAAGGAATGGTAGATTGTGAAATTAGTGAATAATCAGTTGAGGCATGGGAGCCTTGTCTGGATCCAGAACAAACCGTCATGAGAACCTTTCTTTAGAAAGCCAAACAAACTTGGGTTTGCAACGTTTATCAGAAAACACTAAAGGATTACTATTAATTTGGTTAAATATAGGAATGGCGATGTGTATATGCAAACAAACAAGAAATAAACAAAACTGTTATGACAAACAGCTATTCTAGGATTTCTAGGGCTGGCAATGTGGTTCACTTGATAGAATGTATTCCTAAAATGTCAAAGACCTGTGTTCATGCCCAGCATTGCATACAAATTAGGTCTAACATTACATACCTGTAACCCCAACACTGTAGTTGGGCAGAGACAGGCATATCAAAAATTTAAGGTCCTTCCCCAAGCTTAAGGATAGTATACATGAAATTGGTATACATGAAATTGTCACAAGATAGATAGATAGATAGATAGATAGATAGATAGATAGATAGATGACAGATAAATAGATAGATGATAGAATTTTAAAATAAAATAATAGATAGGGGCCTTTAGAATGTTGGCTTTGTAATTCAGAGCACTTTTCTCTCTTGTAGAGGACCCAGATTTGGTTCTTATCACCTGCATAGTAGCTCACAACTATCTGTAACTCCCATTCTAGGAGACTTTGTCTTGATCTCCTCCATAGGCACCAGGCACACACATGGTTTCCATATATACAGGTAGGCAAAACACTCATGCACATAAAGTAAATAAATTTAAAACTTAAAACAATAATACATACATGTAGTAAAATAAAATATTTCTGTAAGAAATATGTAGTACAATTCATTTTTGTAAAATGAAATAGCAATCATACATAGATCCTTTCATCTCTGCTTCAGTTCAGTAATTGCTGGAATTAGCCACTACTACCACCACTACTACCTCCAATTCAGTGACAATACACCATTTTATTATATTTACTTATGTGGTTGGAGGTGTATGTAGAGCTCAGAGGATCATTTTGCAGAATTTCATCTCATTTGTTTTACATGTTCAGATATTTTATTGTCTTAAAGGAAGACATATGTTTTCTAGAATCTGAATAAATGTGAATAAACCAACACTGTTCACATCATCAAATGCTTACCACATGGTACAATTTAGTGTATACTTACCACGTGGTACAGTTTTCCATATATTTATCACATGTTATAGTTTATCATATATGGTCTTATGGCTAATTTCCTAAACACCAATTTTAAATATTTAAGCTTTGCAACTATTTGGCCATGGTATATTCTCTCAACTAAGAAATATATAATTAGTATATAAAAGGTTTAGGGGTAACACTGAGGTGAATTATCTTTGGGGAATAAAAAGTTTATTCTTTTTAGAGCTATTAATGACATAGCCAGGCAGATAGGTAGCAGCACAGAGGCTGCTTGGGAGATATTGGGATGTTATGGCAAAGCAGGGGTTCCCTTCTCATTCTTTTTCTTTTAGAAGCGGTAGGGTTGTTCTATGCTAAATGACCCACTGGTAGCCTGTTATACATGTTTTCAGTCAGGCAGTCTGATTTCTGGCTAGAATCTGTATGTCAAAACTGCTGTGAGACTGGAGACAACAAGAATCTAGAAAATTGAGATGCACAAAGTTTTATTATTTTATTAAGTAATTAGCAGGTATGGAAAGATTGGGATTCCTTATATTGAAAAGCTATAAATCTTTTATTTCCTTTACATTTGTTATTTGCCCTAGAGTTTGACCCTGACATGAAGAAAACGTCTGAAACGGAAGCCCATTCCTCGGTACCATGTTCATCCTGGTTACCCTTTATGCTCGTGCTCTTGCACAATGGCAGGCAGCATGAAGAGCATCTTCAGAGTTACTGGACCTGCCCAAGCCAGGAGTATACAACAGAGGATGGTAACGGGATATATAATAAGCCTGCTGACCATGCTGCCACTGAAACAGTGAGGTAAGTTGGGGGCCATGCTCTTCTGAGAACACTGCTCTCTCCTTAGTGTGGAATTTGGTGTGTGGGGTGTGTGTGTGTGTGTGTGTGTGTGTGTGTGTGTGTGTGTGTGTGTGTGTGTGTGTGTGTTTGAATTTGATGGAAGTTTTTTGTCTCACATCATGTTGACTTAGCTTTGAATCTAGGATCTAAGAAAAATTGATGACCACTAAATCCAACCCAAGCCAGTGGCATATGTGTTCTTACCTCCAAATTCCAAGAATGAAGTTCAGGGATCCCAGAGAGTGAGTTTTGGAGAGTAGTTTATTATATATACCTAGGTGGGAGAGAGAGAGAGAGAGAGAGAGAGAGAGAGAGAGAGAGAGAGAGAGAGAGAGAGAAAGAGAGAACACAAATAGGGTGGTCCCAGGAACTAGAATGGTGCTGACCTTCTGGTCAGGTTTTTTAAAGAACTTATAGCAGAACCTGGGTGAGGATTGGGGAGAAGGATGAGCTGTTAGTCCAGTTGGCCCAACTACAGGGTTCCAGGTTCCTGCCTACTCTCAGGTTCTGTCAGATCCTCACAGGCAGCTTCCAGGAAAGGGGGAAGGAACAAGAAAGCAGCAGCTGGAACTCCACCAGGATTGCTGGCATTCAGCAAGAACATGGGGACTGCTGCTGCTGCCAGAGGTCCCGGACTTCCTGGCCAGTGTTATTAATTAATTAATTAATTAATTAATTAACTTACATGTTCATTTGTTTCTGGTTTTGGGTTTTGTTGTTGCTGCTGTTGTTGCTGTTGCTTTTGTTGTTGTTGTTGTTGTTGTTGCTGTTGTCATTGTTTTTATCTCATCTTGTCATCCACTGGCTCACATCAGATTAGAAGTAGCTTCCTCTGCGCTACAGAATACATGACCCTTAAGCATAAAATCCAGCATGGGCTTCCTTTGATTTCCCAAAGTCTAGCACACACGTGGTCTCACAGGGTGTTTGTTTTTCTATAATATTCACTTGAGGCCTTAGGCCCCTTCATCATTCCATTCCTCTCTGGCTTTAGTAGCACCTTTTAGTAACTCCTGGAACATGCAGTGAAGAACTGCAGGTGGATATTCGAGGGCAAACAGAATCACAGGAAATGATTAGAACAGGCAACAATGTCCGTTTTCTTTTCTCCCATTATCTATTTATGTGTATTGAGACAAATCTGTGGCCCTCACAAAAGGACAGTGGTCAGGCAAGGACAGAAAGGCAAGAGACTTTCCTCTCTGGCTAGTATTCTTCCTAGAAAGTGGGGAGGGGGTGAGGAGTATATAATCAAATTAAAACAAAACAGGCAGCTCATGCTTGGAAGGACAAATGCACTGTTGCCTACCCCAAGTGGACCATCCCAGTCTCTCAGTGATAAATAAGTGTATTCGTGCGGGTGTAGATAAGAGTTAAGTCTTAGAAAGCTTATGTGAGCAAGTGAGACTGGAAAAAAGGTTTGATGTAAAGACAACAGATAAAACTGAAAAGGAGAGTATGGGAGTTCAGTGGGAACAGAGGGGTGGAAAGATAAAATGAAGGTGAGGATGAATCAGCCTAAATGAAATGTTTATGAAAAGTCTGTGTAGAAACATGCCTGCACTCTAACCAGTAGTGACTCTCCTTATTGGCCCAAGAGCAGAGATTGAATGAGTGGGAAGTGTTCAGCCTCAAATGGACATTTTTATTGTGTACTTCTTCAACAAGGTGAAAGAAATACTCTGGAAGAGAAGGCAGGTATATTTTGAGAGCCAGATGTTGAAGAGGATCAAGTGAAATGGTGTCTTCTGGACATGCAGGATGGCTGCGCTTATGAGCTCACAGCAGCTATGGCTGCCTGAACAAGACTCACAGATCAAGCCAGTCGACACTGCAGTATAGACAAGAATAGGGCTCATGAAACCACCCCTAGCTGAGGAGTTATTGGCTGTTGCTGGCTTCTAGGGGACTTCTTCAGGTGTGTGGCCCCTGGTAGGTAGTCTATGCTCAAGTGGATGGCTCCATTAACATGTGTATGTGAACAGTATTTTAGTCTCAGCAAGTTACAAAAAAAACACATAATTTTAGAGGGGGCACTGAAGGGAGGTATATGAAAATGAATATGATACACACACACACACACACACACACACACACACACATATATACATATACATATACATATATATATATATATATATTAAAGAAAACTGCTCCCTAGCAAAACCAGCTTATATGTAAGCTAATTTAAAAAATAGTTTTTGAAATTAAAATATAATTACGTCATTTTCTCTTTTCTCTTTCCTCCTTTCAATCCCTCCTCTGACCATGCTTCACCCTATTCTCTCTCAAATTGGTAGTCTCTGGCCTCTTTCTTTAATATTTGTGATATATATATATATACATATATATATATATATATACACACATATATATAATAAATATTAATGCAACACTATATATTATAAAATAATGAGCATATAATGCAATATGATATATATATATATATATATATATAGAGAGAGAGAGAGAGAGAGAGAGAGAGAGAGAGAGAGAGAGACAACCTGCTTAGTTTGTATAATGTTGCATGTATGTATATGATTTTAGGGTTGACTACTTTGTATTCAATAATCAATAAGGAAAACTATTTTCTCTTTTTCTCATCATTCCTTAATTGTGTTCAGTTATTTTTTCAGTGTTTGGACCCTGCATAATTTTTTTCTTCTATGTTATTAGGTCTATTGGTGCTGTTTTTTTTTCAGGTCTTGTTTAGGTAGCCATTTTGGAGAGACTTTGGGTGTAGGCTCCTGACACGTGTAGGAGATACAATGTCACAGTTGCTATCCTGTTCCTCTGGCTCTTAAAACCTTTCTGACTCTTGTTATTAGAAGTCCTATGAGCCTTTTGTGAATGAGTTGTGCTGCAGATGGATCAAGTAGGGCTAGGTAGTATAGGATCAGTTACTCTGCAGATGGATCTGCTGAGGCTGGGTACCACAGCATCAGTTGTGCTGCAGATGGATCAGCTGGGCCTGGGTACCACAGCATCAGTTGCCCTGCAGATGGATCAGCTGGGGCTGGGTTCCACAAGATCCATTGCTCTCTTTTATGGTTTCCTGTAAAGGTCTCCATCTGTTGCAAATATAAGTTTCTTTGTCGGGGGGTGAGAGGTACACTCATCTGTGGGCATAAGTATAAATATTCCAAACGCAGCTAGGTATTGTGCTGTAAGCTGATTTTGAAAATAAAATATAATAAAAATCAAGATGGGAAACAGGTGGGTATATGATTCGTTTTGAGAGCAGGGGTGTTTGGGGTGAGAAAAGCTTATTTTTAAACAAAAACATCTGTAGTTCCCCACAGTCAAGACACTGTGGCATATGGCTTTGGAAGGTTAGTTAATGTTTCACTTTCTGACAGTAATGCTTGTTTGCTGACAGTTGGAGCTTCTTCCTAAAGACAGGAGCAGAGACACTTTAAACTTATTAAACTTGCTAGATATATACTTTGGTTTGATTATTTTCTGGTATCCTAATAATTTCACTTTCTAAACACAGAGACTATTTCTGGAATTATGCTTGGAGAAATAAAAACAATGATAGTGCGCGCGCGCGTGTGTGTGTGTGTGTGTGTTGCATGTGTGTACGTGTATGTGTGACAAATTTCATTTCTTTCCTAAGCCTCTTTCAATCCACTATCTATATAAATTTATACAATGATGATTCAAGGGGCAAGAAATCACGTTGATAAGATGAAAAACACAGCCCAATTCTATCTCTCTCATTTTAGCTTTTGGCTCTTAGTTCTGATGGTTTCATTACTCTGCTTTCTTTCTTTCTTTTTCTTTTTTGATACTTTATTTACATTATCTTTGGTTTTTTTTGTTTGTTTGTTTGTTTGTTTGTTTTTTTCCCGCGACAGGGTTTCTCTGTGTAGCTCTGGCTGTCCTGGAACTCACTCTGTAGACCAGGCTGGCCTCGAACTTAGAAATCCACCTGCCTCTGCCTCCCAAGTGCTGGGATTAAAGGCATGCGCCACCACTGCCTGGCTCTTTATTTCTTTATTTACATTACAAATGTTTCCCCCTTTCCAAGTCTCCCTTTTGGAAAACCCCATCCCTTCCCCCTCCCCCTGCCTCTATAAGGATATTCCCCACCCACCCACCCACTCCCATCTTCCCTCCCTGGCATTCCACTATACTGGGGCATCTAACAACCTCAGGTTCATAGCAGCCATATTTATAATAGCCAGAAGCTGGAAACAACCCAGATGTCCCTCAACAGAGGAATGGATACAGAAAATTTGGTACATTTACACAATGGAATGCTACTCTGCTATTAAAAACAATGACTTCATGAAATTCTCAGGCAAATGGATGGAACTTGAAAATACGCTGCTTTCTTGTGTGTATGCATGGGTGCATGTTCCCACATTCATGTACTTGCATCTACTTATTCCTATATATTCCTTTGTACATGCATAAGGAGGTTAGCACAAAAGGCGGCCTGAATCTTGGACCAGTCAAGGAAGAGACAATGATGATTAATGGTGCATAGGCTCGTATCTTTATCAGTACTCTTAGCCACACATAACCCTGAGGAAATTCCCATTCAATAGAGTTCATTGAGTTAATGGTTGATAGTTAATGCATGGGACACAAATGCTTCTTTAGGATATCTCCATTCCAGGTTGGCTAGAGGTCAGACTCTATTGTCTGTCCATGGGAAGCATCTACCTTGTGGGTGTGTGTGTGTGTGTGTGTGTGTGTGTGTGTGTGTGTGTGTGTGTGCATTGATACTTTATTTACATTTCAAATGTTTCCTCCTTTCCAGGTCTCCACTTTGGAAACCCCCTATCCAATCCCACTCCCTATGCCTCTATGAGGGTATTCCCCCAACCACCCACCCACCCACCCACCCACCCACCCACTCCCGTCTTCCCACCTTGGCATTCCCCTATACTGGGGCCTCTAACACTCTCAGGCCCAAGGGCCTCTCCTCCCCTGATGAGCACCAAGGCCCTCATCTATCACATATGTTGTCTGAAACATGGGTCCCTCCATGTGTATTCTTTGGTTGGTGGTCCAGTCTCCAAGAGCACTGGAGGGTCAGACCAGTTGACACTGTTGCTCCCTCCATGGGGCTACATACTCCCTCAGCTCCTTCAGTCCCTTCTCCAACTCCTCCATCTGGGACTTCACACTCAGTCCAACAGGTATAGGGGAAAAGTTCCTGAACAGAACACCAATGACTTATGCTCTAAGATCAAGAATTGACAAATGGGACCTCATGAAATTGCAAAGCTTCAGTAAGGCAAAGGACACTGTCAATAGAACAAAATGGCAACCAACAGATTGGGAAAAGATCTTAACCAATCCTATGTCCGATAGAGGGCTAATATCCAATATATACAAAGAATTCAAGAAGTTGACTCCAGAGAACCAAATAACCCTACCAAAACATGGGGAACAGGGCTAAAGAGAGAATTCTCAACTGAGGAAATTCATAGGACTGAGAAGCACCTAAAGAAATGTTCAACATCCTTAGTCATCAGGGAAATGCAAATCAAATCAACCCTGAGATTCCACCTCACACCAATCAGAATGGCTAAGATCAAAAACTCAGGTGACAACAGATACTGGCAAAGATGTGGAGAAAGAGGAACACTCCTCCATTGCTGGTGGGATTGCAAGCTGGTACAACCACTCTCAAATCAGTTTGGCAGACCCTCAGAAAAGTGGACATAATACTACCTGAGAACCCAGCTATACCACTCCTGGGCATATACCCAGAAGATGCTCCAACATATAATAAGGACACATGCTCCACTGTGTACATAGCAGCCATACATATAATAGCCAGAAGCTGGAAACAACCCAGATGTCCCTCAGCAGAGGAATGGATACAGAAAATGTGGTACATTTGCACAATGGAGTACTACTCAGCTATTAAATCAATGACTTCATGAAATTCGCAGGCAAATGGATGGAACTTGAAAATATCATCCTGAGTGAGGTAACTCCATCACAAAAGAACACACATGGTATGTACTCACTGATAAGTGGATATTAGCCCAAAAGTTCAGAATACCAAAGTTTCACTTCACAGTAATCTACGTTGGTTTTTGAGGCAGGTCACTCACTGTACAACTGGAGGTCACCAAGTAGGGTGACCAGCCAGTGAAACCCAATTCTGGAATCACAGCCTCGTGCCGTTGCGCCTGGTTTGTCTACATGGGTATTTGTATAGGTCCTCATGCTTCTGCATCAGGCACTTCACTAATTAATCTATCTCTCAGCTTCCACTTTGACTTCCATCTTTTCTGAGTCTTTGGTGCAGATGTTTGTACCTCATGGCTCTTCCTGTACTTTATTATTCTTTTGAGATAGTGTTACTATGTAGCTTTGACTGGCCTGGAAGTTCCTCTGTAGATTAGACTGGCTTCAAACCCTTCTTGCATTTTTGACTCTGTCTCCAAGGGCACTTAATTACAGATGGCTGCTTCCCTTGCCTCTCTACAATGATATTCAGTTACTGTGCCTTTACAAATTCTTTATTCAACTGCTCCCTTTCTTTGTATTTTCATATTCCCAGACGGTCCCTGGTAAACATAAATCATTGTGGTTCTGTCATGGTCGAAGGACTACCTGGTGCTAGAATCCAGCCTTCACGCAGAGAGCGCACCCAACTTCCACCAGCATTGAGCTTACTCAGGCCCTAAAGCTCCCACAGGTGCATCATGTACCAGGTTGCTGATACAGAAAGTCTCAGCCTCCAGGGTGAGGACAAGTGACTCCGGAGCACTTGGCAGCTGCTTGGAGCAGAAGATTTAATTCACATTGCATAGTAATGCTCCTAAGATGAGCTCCCTGGGGGGATGTTAGCATGCAGGGCTTTCCACAGAGGCTCATTGCTTTGCCTGGCAGTGTCTAAGGCTACTTAGGAATTCTGCCCTGGCTTCTGTTTCCTCATGGGATAGTATCTGTGTAAATCATAGCAGGTGGTGAGGGTATAGAGATGGCTAAGCTGTTAAGAACACAGCTTTTGCAGAGAGACCCAGAGTTTGGTTCCCAGCACAATCACAGCATGGCTCACAGCTGCTTGGGAGTCCAGTTCCAGGGTATCCAAAACTATCTGATGGCCTTGACATGTACTGCATTTATGTGTCCACATAAACCTTACCCTCACACATAGGCACAGTAATTTAAAAAATACTTTAAACAGGCAAAAGCAGAGGTAGACACACACAGACCTATCTTAGCAGTCTCCAGTCCCTTTGTCACCATACATGGAAGTTGATGATGGAATACTTACTCTTTTAGAGGAAATTTGCATATTCCATATACTAGAGCTCACTGCACAGTACCCTAAACCATTCCATAAACCTATGTCCCTTCAGATAAGGGAGCCTTGGCTTTGAAACAAAGCCCAGTGTAGAGCAATGACTTCCCTTTCCCTAGCTGAGCAGTGTTGGCCTGTGACTTTCTGCATGTGCCCCAGATGATGCCTTTGCACATTTCTGATACTCCTGGATACTTTGGAAGTGTCTAATCACACCTAGATAATTCAGAAAGAGAGTGTTACTAGACTTGGCTGACAGTCTATGCTTCAAGAAGTCAGGTTCAGCCATCTGTCTCTGACAAACCAATTAAAACAGACAAATTAATAGTGAAAGATAGAGGGGTAAACTGCATTCTATGTGGGACCCCCAAGTCTATCTTTCTGGTCCTGATGTAAGACTGAGATTTAAGTAGAAATCCAGAGTTATGTATGGCTAAGAGTCCATGTCAAGGTTCCACACACCACTGATAAATCATTTCCTCTTCCATGGTGTGGTCTAACAAGTTGTACATCTCTTTATTCTCTAGTTGGTCTAAGATTTAAGCCGAATTTTATGCTAGAATGAGATTCCTGGGGCCCATTGTTTCAATGAAACTGATAGCTTATACATGAGACCCAAATGCTTCTTTAAAATATCTCCATCCCTGGACTGAGAGTAAGGTCCCAGATGGAGGAGTGGGAGAAGGAACTGAAGGAGCCGAGGAAGTTTGCAGCCCCATGGAGGGAGCAGCAGTGTCAACTGGCCTGACACCCCTGGTCCTCCTGGAGACTGGACCACCAACCAAAGAATAAACATCGAGGGACCCATGGCTCAGACCACATATGTGGCAGAGGAGGGCCTTGTTGGCCATCAGGGGGAGGAGAGGCCCTTGAACCTGAGGGTGTTAAGGCCCCAGTAAAGGGGAATGTCAAGGTGGGAATACGGGAGTGGGAGGGCGGGCGGGTGGGAGGTGGAACACCCTCACAGAGGCGGGGAGGGGGAGGGGATAGGGGGTTTCCAAAGAGGAGACCTAGAAAGGGGGAAACATTGGAAATGTAAATAAAGTATCAAAAAAAAAAAAAAAGAAAAAGAAAAAAGAACACTAAATAAAATCTTCAAGCATAACAAAAAAAAAAAAAAACTCCATCCCTGTAAAGTTGGCTAGAAGGCTATCAAGCACTACTTTGCTTGTTTTGTTACTATTTGGTGAGATGATGGCCAGCTTGAAAGAGAAGATGGCCATTGCCATGGTCAGGCTACCTTGCCAGAGAGACTGGGACTGGGTCAATGATGATGAGTAAGACCAGAACTGTTTAGTGAGGCACACCCTTTGACCTCTATTTAAACCAAAACCTAAACTGGCTTATTGGAGATAGATGGTGGGACCTGGCTTGTTAGGGTGCCAGGACCCAGGCTTTGACCATAACAAAGCTGATAATATTTACGTATTCTAACACCTCTGTAGACTATGCCCCTTCTTGTCTGTATCTCACAATGAACTGAAGAACACTGACTGCTCTCTCTATACTTCTGAAGTCACACACAAACAGGAAAAACATAGTGCTATCCTCTTTCTCCTCTGCTGTTTCCTCTTCCCCCAACTCATTAGCAGTATTGTATAATGCCACATCTGCTCTTTGCCAATAACTCACCACATAACTTACTCATCCCACAGATCTCTTTATTTTAACATATCTAAAAATATTATAAAACCTAGATATTCTGTTATGTATTTTCCTACTATTTATTCACAAGATATATGAGTTTCCTTTTTTGTCACCATCTTTTAAAATGCTGACATTATTTTTTTTGTTGTTAGTTTTTTTGAGTTTTGGTGGTTTTGTTTAGTTGAGTTTTTAAAGTGCAAGTGTTGAGCTCAAAAATAGTGAATAATTTTAATGTTGTTTTTCCTTTTTCTGATTACTAGACAAGCTTTTACACAGTGTCTATTGGCTATTTCAAACTGTCAAATTGATAGAACACAGAATACTTTGGGAAGAGAGTTTCATTTGTGGAATTCTGTAGATGAGGTTGACCTGTGGGTATGTATAGGGGCTTGTTCTAATTGTTAATTGGTGTGGTAAGATTCAGACCTTTATGGGTGGCGCCATTCCCTAGGCAGGAGGTCATGAACTATACAAGACAGGAGAAAGCTAGATGAAACTGAGCAAAGAAGAATCCACTCTTTTCTTCCTGCTCTTGACTGTTGATATGGTATGATTAGCTGTTTTCAGTTAGTCAGCTTGAATTCCCCTCAGTGATGAACTCTGTCCCAGTCCTATAAACCAAATAAGCCCTTACCTCCCTAAGTTTGATCAGAGCAACAGAAGTGAAACAAGAACATATTGGTACTTACCTGCATACCCATCATCAGTGAGGAACAAGATCATTTTTCTCCCATTCACCCCAGCTCTGGCTGGTAGCAACTCTGATCATTGTAAACAGTCTGTTGTTTTTTGATTGTACTTACCCTTCAAACATTATAAAGTTTGTGGTTAAAAAAAATTCTCAAATGGATTACCTAGGGGTGTTTAATAAATTAGAGGGGCACAGGAAATATGGCTTTTGCAACAATTCTTTTGCTCATACTCATTTTTGAGTTTTTGGTGGTGAGAGATGGGCAGAGGTTTCACAGAGGACAGAGAAGTCATTGGGATAACCCTGGAGAAACACCCGCTTCTACAATGTTACCAAGGACCAGACCATCTGGTGACACAAGACAAGCCTCCTCCCTGGACTAAACCTTTAGCCTAGTGCTCAGATCCTGTTAGTTCGGTTTTAGTTTCCAACAAGCAATCTGACAGCAGCAGACTAAGGTCAAGCTTTGAGTCTCTTGTCACTTATCCAATGTGACACTCTAAAACTTGAAGTCATTTCATAGATCCCGTATGCTCTTCCTATTGTTTCACTCATGGTCCTTATGAAAAATGAATGAAGGCAGAGAGTTCCTGCCCTGAGGAGGAAAGCCCCTTCCTTCTCACAGACCACAGGTCAACTGACCACACTAATTAAGACTCTCAGCACAGCGCATATTGTCATGAACATGTGTGGATGAGGTCCAACAGGGAAAGCTACTTTTCCAGATTACAGCCAAGAGGGCAGATGAAATCACTGATGCTCTAATGAGATACACAAACCCTCACTTGATACTCCTGCACTGCTATACATTGTGACTTCCAGATTCACAGACTCATACAGCAAATGAGAATGAAATATACAGAATGATCACTGTGGGTACAGGTGCAATTCTCAGTGATTCTTATCAATGACGCCTAATACTCCAGACAGCCTCGTGAATCTGTAATTCATTACACAGACAGACATAGAGAGGCTATCACTTTCCCTAAGGTCCACAAATAGTAAGTGAGAGACTGTAGTAGTTCAAATATAGGTAGTTTGAGTTTGAAACCCAATGGTCATTGTCTGTAATTCTGTGACTATTTATCTGGTTCCATAACTATGAAACAATGAGCTATGAGCATGCACACTTCCCAAATAGCAAAAAGCAAAAGCAACACACACACACTCACACTCACACTTGTGCCATATAGGTTAAGTGATTTGCCTAATAATAGACAACATTAAAGATACTTGAAATAAGATAATGAACCATTAACTAATCTTATATGTGAAATTCATTCACTAAATCTATAGTCTAGTATCATATACAGAATTTAATTATGTGTGCTCACTATGCATGTTTGTGCGTGATCATAAATGTGTGAATACATGTGGAGGTCCAAGGTAGACTTTGGGTGTCTTCCTCAATCACTCCCCACTTTACTTTTTGAGGCAGCCTCTCAAAGAATCTGGCACTTACAGATTTGGCTAGATTGGTCAGCCAGTGAGCCCTAGAAATTCTTCTGTTTCTACCTTATCAGTGATTAGATTACAGAAATATGGCCCTTCACTTTGTCATATTATATGAGTCCTGGGTAACAAATTCATGCCCTCATTCCTGTTCAGCAAGCACTTTTTTGAATGAACCCCTTCTATCCCAAAGATGCATCACAGTTCTTTGAAAAAGAATGTATTGTTTGAATGTAAGTCCTTAGGAGGCTACAGAAATATTGTCAGTTGCAGGACAGTAAAGTTATTGGCAAAAATAAGAAGAAAGAAAAAATGAGAAAGATAGATCATCCTTCTTAAAATGAGAAGATTCAAGTTCCTATCACTTTCATTTCTGAAAGTTACGGTTCTCTTTGAACAGGTCACCACTTAAAACTAAATTTTAAACTAATGGGAACCTATATTCTTTTTATAAAATATTAATGGCAGCGAGGAGAGGGAGAATAAGCAATTATGTAATATTCAGAAATATGTGCAATTGTCTTGACATTTGCTGTATCTGTCACTGGTTACATTTGTGCTTTTTCCACACTATTTCATGACTCCTATGACCACAATCATTACTTCATATGCTTCCAGTTCTTTTTCTTAATGGGGTGACCTAAATTATCATTGCTAAAGGGTATGACTCTTCACTAATTCTGTTCTTTCTTGTCTTTGCTTTAAGGTCTTATTAGCTTTTTACTATGAGCTAAGGAAGCACTAAGTGGATCCCAGGAGACTTGTCTAATCTCTTGCCCCTTTTGTGAAAGATAACTGGATTTTGAGACTTGATTGCACGTAGTCCTGGCTGGCCTGTAACTAGATATGTATCTGAGGATGACCTTGAACTTCCCATGCTCTTGTTTCCAATTCCCAAGGGCTGAGATTACAGATGTGCACCACTGCATCAGGTATGTGTGACGCTGGGGATGAGACTCAAAACTTTTTCCATGTTAAGTGAGCACTGTGTTTCAGGGCTATATCCCCAGCTGCTGTGAAACAGAATCTTTGATCAATTACCTTTGTACCTTTTTCCCATAGAGTTAATGTCATCCCTTGATTTCATGCACTTGACAGTCTAACTTCCAATTTAATGATTTTCCTGTATCACTTAGAAATAGTCTTCCTCTGCTGAACCAAGACCTACAAACCAATGGCACTTAGGGTCCTGGAAGCATGAAGCATGGTTTCTATAACTGGGCTCACAATTAGCAGAGAGAAAAGAGATACTTTCATATTTACTATTAGATTTCTAGGCACATCTGTTCTATAGAAACACGCACTATATGTTTGAATTGAGTTCACTCACAGTTAATTTAGTGTGTGGTGGGCTTACTTTCTATATGATAGCACACCATCATTTTAAGTTTCCAAGTTATGATAACCAAGTCATCAGTGGGCCATTCTAGAGTTTGGATGGATAACAGATCCTAGGAATCCGTGACATGCTGTGATATCATAGATTACAAATTATTCCAAATAAAATGTATGGTTAATTGTAATAAATTACTTGAGTGTGGTGTATGCACCTGTGTGTGTGTGTGTGTGTGTGTGTGCTCGCACGCATATGTGAGTGAATGCTCATATGTGTATACATAGGTACAGAGGCAAGAAGTTGATATTTCTCTCCAGCTTATTTCTTGAGACATGGATTCTTACTGAATCTGAAAGTCATAGATTCAGCTACATTGGCTGCCCAGAGAGAACTAGGAGACCTTCAGTTCTGTACATTTATACTAGGAGTACAGGAGTGTGGCATGGTGCCTGGCTTTTTATTTAGGATATGGAACTTTGAACTCATGTCTGTTTGCTTGCAGTGCAAGCCCTTTATTGACAGAGCTATCTCCTCAGCCTCTGTAATAAAGTGCCTTTTGATGTAAGTATCTTGGAAAACAATTGATTATAGCTTTTGGGCATTAATTTAGCAATGATGACCATAAAATCTATAACATAAGATGACTATGATCCATGGTGCTAGCACAATCATAAATAGAGAATAGCAAATTTAAGGTTTGAAATTTTTATATCAATACACAGAAGATCAAGAGCTTCTTCAGTGTCCCCAATGAATTTCTGGTTTGTTATAGCTAAAGGACAGAACAGAGAAAAATACATAACATTTCATTCTGTAGGCTGCAAACTTGCCATATGAGTTCATCCATAACTTTCAAACAAATTTCTCAAGAGAAAAGTAGTGTAGACTTTGAGGAGATTCAGAATCTTGAAACTAGAACTAATGAAGCTGAGACTTGAATTAAGCCACTGGGGGAAGAGTTGGCCAGTGAAAGTAACCCTTCACTTCTGTGTCTGAGAGAATAATTCATCTTGGCTTGAAGTCTCAGATGTAAACTTCCTTTAGAAACTATCTTCAAGAGTCTTCCATTTTTCTAAATGTCCTCAAGGACCCATTCCTAACTGGACTCCTAAAGTAGCATATATCTTGAGGAACAGTTTCAAATATGACTATGAAATTAGCATTTATACTCCAGAAGAAATTAAATTTACATTGAAGTTAATCTGGGAAATGAGTTTCAGCTGAATCTAGGAAGTTAGAGTAGGGGAACAGAGCATGATATATCTACATTGAAGTTTTATATGAGTACATTAAGTAGATTCTGGGTTGAAAATGTAGCCTATTGGGTAAACCTTAATACTTCATGTGGTATGATTTATTGACTTGCAATAACTAGTGGTCAACATGTCATGATCTGGTATTAGCATGTTCTCATCATTGAGAAGAGATAGAGTCAAAGGTGAAAGGGTGAAAGACACTAGAGATATGGACACTCAATATCCATCCCCCTTGATACTTATCTCAAGACAGTCCAGAGGCATTTCTTAAGCTAAATTACAGAATGCCTCAGTGTGGGTAGCTAGCTCACATTTCTCTTTTTCCTTATAGGTATTAGTCTTTTATAGATTAGTAGTGGGAAATGGTACTATTAAGCTGGCCTTCTGAAGCTGGCAAGACACTTCAGGAAAGAGCTCTTTCTGCTCTTCCAGAGGAACCATGTTTCATTCTCAACATCTACAGTGGGTGGCTCATCTGACTGTGATGCACATTTTAAATAATGCAATGCCCTCTTCTGGCACCCATGGTTACCCACATATGTGTCCATGCATGTGGGCATGCATACACACACACACACACACACACACACACACACACACACACACACACACACACACACACACACACACATGTGCGCACACATACACACACTAAATATTTTTTAAAGGTGGGCTTACTTTTGTCAAAGGAGGAAACTGTGATCTCAAAGAATGATGAGATAAAACTAGCTATATTAAAAGTTTAAGACTTGTTTTATTTTTAGTTGAATATGTGTGTTGTATGTGGTATGAGCATGTGAGGGCAGTGCACGAGGAAGCCAGAAGAGGAAAGTAGGTGATTCTGCAGCAGGAGGTGCCTCATGTGGCTCACGTGAGACTGGATTGGAACTGGGCTTTTAATTCTGAGCCTGCTCCCCAGCCCCAACATTACTTTTGAAAAAATGTAATATTTTTAACCAGTGTTTGAAAAATTATGTAGGAATAAATTATGGGTACTTGTGCCTGGAACAGCAAGTATTTTCATATTATGTTAAGTGTTAGGACTGGGGTGAGTTATCCTCTCACCACTCTCAAGAGTGACTCTCCTTTTTACTCCCCAAATGAGCCATGAAGGCTTGGAATAGGCATATAGGCATAGTCGGAATTCCCTGTATAACCTGGTGGATAATTTAGGGTCTATCTCTAATTTCAAGTCCACCAAGTAGGAACTAAATTGTATAGCTATATCATTTTCCACTTTATCCCTTTGGAATTTTGCCCCTTTCCACTGTTATGTGGTTTTCATTTTGTAGAAACCTGGGGAAGTAACTGATATTGCCCTGTAGAATAACTATATGACTTGTATTGTGTATGGCTGTTGCATATTTGCTCAAGCAATTTCCTCTGCAATATCTTGAAAACCAAATTTAATATCTAGTGATGTTCTTGATGCTTTTCCCACTGCCTTGTTCTCTTTGCCTGGGATGAGGTTGACTTCATTTTGATTTCTCAAGGACCACATCACTATTGTCATTATAAAGATATCTCCTTGTTCTTAAATTTTATAGAAAATATGTATTTTACCATAAAGAGTTAGAGATGTGAAAGTGAGTCATGATGAGTAGTTAAGTCATGTGGTTTAATTTTTTCTATGAGCACATATAAATGAATTAGCTCAGTAAGTGTCAATTTGAGGATGCAAAGGAATGCATCCCAGCCTCGAAACAAAATAACTTCTTCTGAGAAACCATTTTTTTCTCTTGATATTTCTCTTTATAAAAAAGTCCGGTGAGGAAGGTAAAATATTTGTAATAAAAAAATAAATTTCATTTGATTCACCACCTCACAAATGTACAAAAATCTCACACGTAAACCTAGGACGCTTAAGCTGATTTTAAGGCATAAAACAATAAAGGTATGTAGTGGTTTGAATATGGTTGACCTATGATTTCCTTGTTAAAAGTAGTGTGTCATTGTGGTGGTCTGGCTTTGAGAATATATATATATTTATTTATTTATATATCTCCAAGTTATGCCCATTTTGGAATAGTGTCCCCTCCTGACTGCCTGCAGAATACAAGTCTCTTCCTGGCTGTCTTTAGATCAAGATGTAGAACTGTTGGCTCCTCCAGCACCAAGTTTGCCTGCACACTGTCATGCTTCCTGCCATAATAATTAAATGAACACTGAAACTGTAAGCCATTTCCACTTCAATATTTGCCTTTATAAGAATTGCCTTGGTCGTGTTCCCCCTTCACAGCAATGAAACCCTAACGAAGATAAGATCAATAGTCAAATTCTTAAATATTGTGCCAAAAGACAGACTGAAATTAGTCCACTTTACTGTAATTTTATCCAATGTAAAAACCTTTGTTTTAGGGGCTGAAGAGATGGCTTGGCTGTTATGAGTGCACACTACTATTGCAGAGATCCCAAATTTGACTCCCACATCCGGTGGCTCACAACTACTCATAACTACAGTTCTGGGAGGTTTGATACCTTCTTTTTTTTTATTTATTTTTATTTTTATTTTTTGATACTTTATTTACATTTCCGATGTTTCCCCTTTTCTGGTTCTTCTCTTTGGAAACCCCATATCCCCCCCTCCCCCCCTCTGTGAGGGAATTCCTCCTCCCACCTACCCGCCTACCCATTCCCATATTCCCACCTTGACATATATGTACCTGCACTCATATTCATTCATTGATTCATTCATTCCCCCCTCCCACACACACAAATTAAAATAAATCAAAAATTGGCTTGTCCTGTCCATACAAGTCAGCACAGCCTGAAGAAAGACACTGAAGCATCAGGTGTCACCACAGTAGGCAGATGTTGATCAGGAGATAAGAAAGATGGAATATGCAGTGGAGAAATGGAAGAGAAAGTAAACTTGAGGGGTTTGCACACTTTGGAGAAAGGTTGAACTGGAGTGATGAACAGACAGATATGAGGAGGCCAAGGTGAGGTCCTGGCCAGGTCTCCCGCCAAAGGCTATATCTGGGTTTGTGGTAGTCCTGCTGCAGTTGGGGTCCATGTGGATATCCTTAATTTCTACCCAAGACCAAGCTTATGTCTGTGGTCTGGACTGCCACCAGATACCATCTGGATATCTGAGGGCCAAGGGGAGACATGCTGATCTGAGTGGCCTGTACTGCTATTTGAGACAATGGGACATCTGGGCCCAGGCTCTTTCCTGGGGCCATTTCTTGGTTCTAAGGAAGCCTGGGTCTATGTTAATGTCCTAGGCCCATGTTACCACCCAGGGCCATTCAGATGTTCCTGGTCTGCAGTGCTACCTGAGGCACTGTGGTGAGCTTGTCCCACAATCCCTTGCACGGGAAGCATAGTAGATCTGACCCTGACAGAGGGGAAGTCATTGAGATGATGCTGTCTCTCATCGGCTATGTGGTAGCATGGCAAGGAAGAGATGCCTTCCCAATTCCCTAACCCACTGCCACCTGTGGGTACGAGAGCAGGAGAGCTGTCCCTGCCTCTTACCAGCTGAAGCACTTGGGAGAGCAGGCCCTGTTCCTTGTCTCAGCAGCACAGTAGAGCTAACTATAGTAGCCAGGTTTCCAGGTGAGCCAACCCTAAAAGTGTCAGCATGAGAGAGCTGACCCCATCATTTTTCTGTCGTGGCGTGAGTGAGGAAGAGATGGCCTTCTTTCCCCCTCCTTTTTTGTCACCTATGACAGGAGGGAGAACTGGCCCTATGGCCATGAGAATGGGAGATCTGGCCCTCTTCTCTCAGGTTGAACCATTCAGATTCTCACCTGAGCATCACAACGGAGCTGGCTCTGGAGACATGAGTGTGATTAAGCCAACACCAAAAGCCTGAAAGCAGGAGACCTGGCTCTTTCTCTCACTGGTTGTGGCACTGAGTGAGCTATCTGGGGCAGTGCTGGAGAGCTCACCCTGGTGGTGTGGGTGTAGGTGAGCTGGCAGGCTGACCAACTCAGCTACTTCCCAGGCACAGATCCTGGACTTTGAGTTTGCCCACTATCTATCTACCCTTTGTAGATCTGATGGAGCAAATGAAAGTGTTGGCACTGTAGATCCAAAACCGCAGAATCTCCATGACACAGAGGCAACAACACGATATCTAAGAGGAGTCCTGGTGAGGATCCAGTATGGACAGTGTAGTAGAAATCAGAGGCCTTGAAACAGACCAATGGCAGGTTGCAACGAACATTTGCAAGTAACGATGTGTAGACAAAAGAGTATACTGTGTGACACACTACAGCTTCCATGAGAAGATTGTCATTGTCATCGTCGTCGTCGTCGTCGTCCTTGTCGTCGTCATCATCATCATCACCGTTATATTTTATTTTAAGGAGATTGAAAGGATAGAGGACAATATAAGGGGATTGGGAGATGAGTGGGATTGAGATATATGATATGAAATTCATAAAGTATCAGTAAAAAGTTTAAAAATTTATTCTTGATTCTTTATTTGTTTGTTCTTGTTTTATGAGCCAAGGTCTCCCTATATACCTCTGGGAGGCTTGGGACTTGTCTCTGCCTTTCACAATTCTTATTTCAAATATCATACCAAAGAACACATTACTAAAGACAAAAGTCCTTTGTTTTATATCAGTCAGGCATAAATCAAACATGGGTAAAATTTAAGAATATTATCAATGGAGTGTTGCCAGCATGCATACAGAGCCCTATACAATTTACATTTAAAGAACAGAGTTTTTACATAATTAACATACTAATTTGAAAACAAATTACTAAGGTAAGTATTTAGTAAAGAACATTTATCATCATTGTTTTAAACTGCTACACTTATTCATTTTATTTCCTTGTAATTCAATGCTTTTCTAAGTGCTATCATCTTAGTATATAGTTCTATAGATATTTCTAAAAAATAATGCATTGCATATATTTCATGTGCATTGTACTACTTTGCATTGTGTAATGGTTTGAATATGCTTGGCCCAGAGAGTGGCACTACTAGGGGTGTGGTCTTGTTGGAGGAAGTGTGTCACTGTGGGATGGGCTTTAAGACCCTCCTCCTAGCTGTCAGAGATTCAGTCTTTTCCTGTTTGCCTTCAGAACAAGATGTAGAACTCCCAGCTCCTCCAATGCCATGCCTGCCTGGACGCTGCCATGCTTCCCACCATGATGATAATGGACTGAACCTCTGATCCTGTAAGCCAGCCCCAATTAAATGTTGTCCTTTGTAAGAGCTGCCTTGGTCATTATGTCTCTTCACAGCCATGAAAACCCTAGTGTGGGTGGGGGAGCACCCTCATAGAGGCAGGGGGAGGGGGGATAAGATAGGAGGTTTCCAAAGGAGAAAACATTTGAAATGCAAGTAAAGTAAATATCCAAAAATTTAAAAAGGCACACTGAAATTTTTATTTCCTTCAATTTTTCCCAAAATGTTTGTGTATGTGTGCATGCATACATGTGTGCAGTTGTACATACATGTATGTGTGCAAATGAGGGTAAAAACTTAACCTTGCAGGTGGTTCATTAGAGATCTTATACTTTTTGTGTGAGACAAGGTTTTTCATTGACCTGGAATTGATAAGCTGGCTGGGCTGTCTGGTCAGTGAGGTTTTAGGAACCCTCTCTCTACCTCCCATCTTGCCATTTCTGAGAGTACAAGTTTAGGTCACCATGCCTGACGTTTTATGTGGTTTCTGGGGTTCAAGTCCAGGTCTTCATACCTAAAACACAAGCATTCTATTGACTGAGCCTCTCTCTAGTCTCCTCCCCAAAGATTTTAGAACCTCCAAAGGACACTGCCCCTGAGTTCTGGGGACTGGCCAATGGATTGGCACAAGCTGTTTTCCTGTTTCATGCATTGGAGCATTCTCATGATCTCTCCTGTAGCTATTATTACCAAGGCACTGGTAAACAATTTACTATTGCTAAGTTCCAGGATTTCTGTGACATGCTGAAGTATAATCCAGTTTACTGCTGGCATGCACCTGTACAAATACGGTTGCTCCTGTGGCAGGTTTCTGAACCAATTCTTAATGAATCAGTTCTTTTCATAATTTTTATTCTTCCAAGAATTCTCTTAAACTCATGCAGGTGGCCTGCAGGCTGGGAAAGGGGAAGATTAAAGTGATATGCACTGCTGTATTCACAGTCACTGATATGGTGGAATGTAAAGTTGGACATAGATATATACTGTATGATATTATTACTTACATGTCTACATGCATACATATACATGCTTTTGTGTGTGGGGGTGTATGTATGTATTCATATGTGTGCTGGTGTATGTGTATATGTACAAATGTATATAATATTACATACATTTATTATTATATTTAAATATATTCATTACAACATTATGCTATATTATTTTATAATGTTAATATATTACATATTAAATATAATATTTTTATTAAATTTAAACACAATTAAATTTAAAATATGAGCATATAAAATATATATTACAATAATGAAAGAAATGGATTTAAGAGAGAACAAGCATGGGTAAAATTGGGAGGAGAAAATGATTGAAAGAAAATGATGTAATTATATTTTAATTAAAAAACACTATCTTGAGCGTTTACTCTTCAGTTCCTTCAATAGTTTTAAATTTCTTTTAAAAGCTGCCTCCGTGACTGCAATTTCTCAGAATAATTCAAAATATATGACAGAAGTGTATTTTGAGGTGGAATGTCTTGGTCTTTCATAATCATATTTGAGATAATGTGACTTGATCCTCAATAATTATTAATGTGTAAGAACCTAATAAAATAACTATGAGGAATACATTATGCTACATTATTCACAGTATTCTCATTCTAACCCATTATAAATTATTTCTGAATCAAAGTGGTCCATGGGAAAAATTCTTGTGTGAGAGAGGTGAAGATCCTTTTCCTTGAAAGAATATAGAATATTTAGACAATGTTAGTAGTTTTAGGATTAAGAAAATAGAATGAATTTAACTCATTTATTTTTCAATAGTCTTTAAAAGTATTTTTCATAATATCTTGCTTGTCATTTAAGTCTCATGTACAAGGATTCTAAAAATATTTCAATATGAAATGAAAGTTATTAAAAGAATTATTAACTTTTATAATGAGTCTCCAGCTCCATGATTTATGTAATTATTAAAATGTGGGCAGTTTGGTTAAAATCGGAAAAGAAGTTCTTTCCTTAAACTCTTAAGTATCTCTCCATTAGTTAGCATTTTAGTTGTTCATTTTCTTTATTCTAAGTATCACAAAGACAATGATAAGACATGAGCACTTCAAGGTCTAGTACTTTTGGCCTATTATCCCTTCTGCTTTTGTGGCACTAGCCAACAAACAATAATTTTAAGTGCAAAATTAAATGTCAGGGCAACATAGAGATATTTAGAGAGGGCATCACAAGGGTATTGATGAAAGGAGAGAGAAAGAAATGAACCAACACTTAAAACTGTAACAGTTTAACCACGCAGATGTATCTGGAATTTCTTAACTTCTGTATTGCTTTTCTATGACAAAACACCATGACCAGAGAAACTTATAAAAGCAAGTATTTAATTGGATTATATTTTCAGAGGGTTTAGAGGCCATGGTGCTGGAAAACAGACAGGAAGAGCTGGGAGCTTATATCATAATCCATAAGTAGAAACAAAGAGGCACACTGGAAATGACATGAGTTTTTTGAAACCATAAAGCCTGCCCCAACTGGCACACTTTCTCCAACAAAGCCATGCCTCCTAATCCTTCCCAAACAATTTTACTAACTGGGGACCAAGTACTGAAAGATATACTCCTATGTGAGCCATTAAACCCAACACATTTAGTGCAGGACCTGTTAAAGTATTGAGTAAAGAGAAACAGAGCTAGGAAGATAGATCAGTTAGAATGATGGATCAGTAGGTAAACTGCTTTCTGTGCAGAATTTGATGCCCTAAACCCACACTTTTAAAAGGTGGCTGTGGCAATGAGTTTATAATCCTAGTGCTCATGAGGCTGAGACAGGAGGGTCAACTAGCCTAGCCAAACTCAAGTATTAATCCTTTGAAAGTTTCATCTCTTAATACCAAGCTGAGGAGTCTCTGAGATAACTCAGTAGAGAAAGGTGCTTGCCACCATCTTAACAATGATTTAAATTCAATCTTCCACATGGTGGAAGGAGAGAACTGGTCCAGACAAGTGTTTTTACCTTAAGACAGACATTGTGGCATAAAATGTAAGGAAAACTAAAACCAACCCCACCAAAAATTAGGATGGACTGTGCCTTAGGATCGGCAACAGAGACAGTCTTCCAGTACAACAGACACACACACACACACACACACACACACACACACACACACACACACACACCACGAGTTTCATTCACTGAAATAGAGAAAAGAAAATTAGTTAATCTACCTAGTAAGCATGGTTAATGAGGAAGTAATTAAGAAAGATCATGAACCTCTATGATGTCATTGCTGACATTAGATTGATAGGCCAGGAGAGACCTGCTTGTTTGGATTCTTCATAGGCTTCCTTCCTCCTGGGTATAGGGAAGAAGCCTTTCTGGGATGTGGTCTTTCAATTTGATGTCAGACAGGGAGGTTCGAGAATTTATTTCTATAGAAAACATCAGGTTAGAGTAATATTTCTAAATTTTTGATTGCTTTTGGGGAAGACAGGGTATAATTTCTATGGCTTACATTAGTAAATGAACAATGCAGGGAAAAGCTTCTGGGATCTCCAAAGATCTTTTAAAGTACTCAGTATGGCAAAGTACATCAGATTTTGAGGAGTTGCTTCTGAGCCTCAACAGTCAGGTGGAAAAGAAGAAGGGTTCCATGTAGATGTAGTGATACTTGACCTGAGTTTTCATGGCAAATAATGTAATTAAATAGAAGAGACACAGAATCTAAGAACAAAGAAGCACTTGTCATGGCAACAATCCAACACGCACTATCAGAGAGATGCAAGCACCTGAACAGCTGTAGTGCTTAATTTTCAGTGTTTATTTGATGGGATTTATAATCACTATGGAAACACACCTCTGAATGCATTTATGAGGGTGTTTTCAGAAAGATTAACTGAGAATGGAAGGCAACAGCAAGCATAAGCTGGAGTTTGAGATTGAATAGAAAGGGAAAAGCAAGGTGAGCACCAGCACTCATATCTCTTTGCTTCCTGAGTGTGATGCAGTGTGACCCTACCATGGTGGACCTTGAGTTGTGAGCCCTGTTAAACCTACGTTTTTTTCTAAGTTGCTCAGGTGTTTTGTCAAAGCAATAAGAAAATAACTACTCCACCATCAGTCTGTCACACACATTCATACTCACACTGGTACACACAGTCATGTTCACACACACATTCTCTCTCTCTCTCTCTCTCTCTCTCTCTCTCTCTCTCTCTCTCTCTCACACACACACACACACACACACACACACACACACACCTCTGTCTAGAGCAGTCACTGGCAATTTCCCATTCTATGTTTACCATGCTCTTTTTTTTACTCAGTTCCATTGTATGTGCTGGGGGGGGGGGGGTGAATAACATCTTGGTTTCCCTCTCTTGCCAGTAGGGCAGACTGAGTGACAGCATTAATGAGGTGAGCCATGTGTGCATATGCTGGAAGTTAGGAAGGCCTCTGTGAATGCTGAGCATTCCACATAGACTCATCGATCTCACAGCTCAATCTCCCTACCTCTGTTCCTTTTTCTTTTCTCTTGCCTGGAACATGAAAATAGTATCTAGAGGACATTCTGCTACCTGGCCAGCATGAAGCTGAAAGCCAGATACTAAGGGAAATCAAGCAGGAGAACAATATATAAGTCCCCCAGGACCCATTGTGACATCATGGAACTGCTAACACCTAACAGCCTGTAACAGAAATATAAATCTAGCAGTATTTTAGTTCATATTTCTTTCAAATTTTCTAATCTTGAAATTTTCTTGAAATCTGATAAATTTCTGCTCAAGGTCCAGTCAACCATATAATGAATACTCAGAACTTCTGATGTGCTTAGAATTGGGGGTAAATTCTACTAGAGAGGCTAAGATATGGAGGCTGTATATGAAAACATGTGGAAGGGCTTTCACAGAGTGATGTACACGTTAGCCACCTTGTTAATAGTCTTTCTCTTTTTTGCATATGTGTTTGTGTGTCTGTGAACTTATGCACCATGCACTACAACCTGGGCTGATATTCACACACTGAGCTAAGATGACTTAACCTCCCCAAAGCTTGGATCACAGGCATGTGCCACCACTAGTTTTTATATAGATTTTGGAGATGGAAGTCTGGTCTTCAAACTTACATAGCAAGTACTTTACTATCACACAAGCCCACTTCCAATTACACTAATTTGCTCATATATAAATATATTAAATATATAAATATATTAAATATATATATATACATATGTGTGTGTGTGCACGTGTGCTTTCACACATAATATTGTATGCATATGACATTCACAGGACAACTTTTCAGAAGTTATTTCTCCCCTTCTATAGGATCCTGGAGTTTGAACTTAAGTTGACAGGATTGTGACAAGCTCCTTTACCCACAAGCCATTTCTTCAGCCCTGTTTAGTATTCTTCCTAAGAACACTTTGCTGTAAGGAAGTATTAGACATACTGAGATGCCCTGGTCCATCAGAAACAAGGAATGACTTCACTGGAGGACTTAACTCTACCCTCAGTAGAATCCTCACATGAGTAACCACTTTTCATTATTAATCAAGTGTGTTCCCTCAGGAGTCTAATGTTTCTTCTGTATGGGGTAAAAGAACAGGTCCCATTCTAAGGCTTGTTTGGTACAGGAGGGGGAGGCAGGTGTCAATAGATGCAAACTGGCAAACCTTGGAAAGGCGGTACAAAGGACATGGCACCTGGCAGCCATTTCAAGTTTCTCACCATCAGCGAAGCTGTTCTTTGAAGTGTGGGGTGATGCTTGGAAAGGTCCCTTCATGTGTATCAACCTTTGGCAGGGAGTGGGAGAGAAAACCAGCATTGCTGGGCTCACAGATCTGCTTCTATTTCTCCAAGAAACATCACAGTTTCAACTCAATGACCTCCAGGGTGGAATCAACAGCTGAATTTCTCCTTCCTCAAGGGAAGGGGAGAACTTTCTGCTCCCTGTAAACAACCTGAGAGGGCCCTCGGGCTCTGGACATGGTTTGCTTCTGTGGGTTCACAGCTAAGCTTTGGTACTAGCTTAATGAATCATGCACCTTGAATCTCCCTCAGCAGAGAAAGAAAAGACTGGCACAAACAGCTGTTCCTCTATATAAGATTGAAACATTCATGTTTTCTCTACTGGATATGACCATTTTTAGACAAAAATAAGAAACAGATGTGACCTGAATAATATCTGCATTCTAAAATGGAATAAGGCTCTAAGACAATGTTTTGCTTTCTTTCATTGCTAAGCTACTTTCCTCCACTCAACTTCGGTTGACTCCCTAGCATCCTGGGTTTGAGCACACAACTGCACAGTTCCCTATGTTTATAATTTTCAAAGCACCAGACTGTGATTAAGTCACACACTACTGAGCTATGAAGACTTAAAAGTAAAACATTATTTGTTTGCTAAAGGTGTTGATATATCGATAAAAAATAATTTTGTAACACATGAGGAACTTTTTATTTTTATTTTTATTTTTATTTTTATTTTTTTTGATACTTTATTTACATTTCCGATGATTCCCCTTTTCTTTGGAAACCCCGTGTCCCCTCCCCCTCCCCGCCTCTGTGAGGGAATTCCTCCTCCCACCTACCCGCCCACCCATTCCCATATTCCCACCTTGACATTCCCTTTTACTGGGGCCACTAGCACCCTCAGGCCCAAAGTCCTCTCCTTTCTCC
>CM052711.1:65242635-65276793 GCA_028551405.1 Uromys caudimaculatus | reverse complement strand
CCCACCTTGACATTCCCCTTTACTGGGGCCTCTAACACCCTCAGGCCCAAGGGCCTCTCCTCTCTCCCTGATGGCCATCGAGGTTGTCCTCTGCCTCATATGTGGTCTGAACCATGGGTCCATAGATGTGTATTCTTTGGCTGGTGGTCAAAACTTCAGGATGACCGGGGGGGGGGGGTCAGGCCCATTGGCACTGTTGCTCCCTCCATGGAGCTGTGAACTCTCTCAACTCCTTCAGTCCTTTCTCCAACTCCTCCATCTGGGACCTCACTTGCAGTCCAGCGGTTACTGTTAAGTGAAACTTGGGCTTTCTGAACTTTTGGGCTAATATCTGCTTATCAGTGAGTACATACCATGTTCCTTTTTTTGTGACTGAGTTACCTCGCTCAGGATGATATTTTCAAGTTCCATCCATTTGCCTACAAATTTCATAAAGTCATCGTTTTTAATAGCTGAGTAGTACTCCATTGCATTTGTCGATTCTTGATCTTAGAGCATAAGCCATTGGTGTTCTGTTCAGGAACTTTTCCCCTGTGCCCATATGTTTGAGAATTTTCCCCACTTTCTCTTCTATTAGATTCAGTGTATTTGGTTTTATGTGGAGGTCCTTGATCCACTTGGACTTGAGCTTTGTACTGGGAGAGAGGAATGGGTCAATTTACATTCTTCTACTGGTTGACCTCAAGTTGAGCCAGCACCATTTGTTGAAAATGCTATTTTTTTTCCCCTTGGATGGTTTTAGCTCCTTTGTCAAAGATCAAGTGACCATAAGTGTGTGGGTTCATTTCTGGGTCTTCAATTCTATTCCGTTGATCTACCTGCCTGTCACTGTACCATGAAGTTTTTATCTGTAGTACAGCTTGAGGTCAGGAATGCCGATTCCCCCAGAAGTCCTTTAATTGTTGAGAATAGTTTTTGCTATCCTGGGTCTTTTGTTATTCCAAATGAATTTGAGAATTGCTCTTTCTAAATCTATGATGAACTGAGTTGGAATTTTGATGGGGATTGCATTGAATTTTTAGATTTTTTTTGGCAAGATGGCCATTTTTACTATAATAATCCTGCCAATCCATGAGCATGGGAGATCTTTCCATCTTTTGAGGTCTTCTTCGATTTCTTTCTTCAGAGACTTGAAGTTCTTGTCATGCAGATCTTTCACTTGTTTGGTTAGAGTCACACCAAGATACTTTATATTGTCTGTGACTATTGTAAAGAGTGTCATTTCCCTAATTTCTTTTTCAGCCTGTTTATCCTTTGAGTATAGGAAGGCTACTATTTGTTTGAGTTAATTTTATATCCGGCCACTTTGCTGAAGTTGTTTATCAACTGTAGCGGTTCTTTGGTGGAGTTTTTCTGGGTCACTTAAGTATACAATCATATCATCTGCAAACAGTGATATTTTGATTTCTTCCTTTCCAATTTGTATCCCTTTGACCTCCTTTTGTTGTCTAATTGCTCTAGTTAGAACTACAAGTACTTTATTGAATAGATAGGGAGAGAGAAGACAGTCTTGTCTGGTCCCTGATTTTAGTGTGATTGCTTTAAGTTTCTCTCCATTTAGTTTGATGTTGGTCACTGGTTTGCTGTATATTGCTTTTACTATGTTTAGGTATGGGCCTTGAATTCCTGATCTTTCCAAGACTTTTATCATGAAGGATGTTGAACTTTGTCAAATGCTTTTTTAGCATCTAATGAAATGACCATGTGGTTTTTTCTTTGAGTTTGTTTATGTAGTGGATTACATTGATGGATTTCCGGGTATTGAACCATCCCTGCATCCCTGGGATGAAGCTTACTTGATCATGATGAATGATCGTTTTGATGTGTTCTTGGATTCAGTTTGCAAGAATTTTATTGAGTATTTTTGCATCGATGTTCATAAGGAAAATTGGTCTGAAGTTTTCTTTCTTTGTTGGGTCTTTGTGAGGCTTTGGTATCACTGTAACTGTGGCCTCATAGAATGACTTGGATAGTGTTCCTTCTGTTTCTGTTTTGTGGAACAGTTTGAAGAGTATTGGTATTAGGTCTTCTTTGAATATCTGATAGAATTCTGCACTAAACCCATCTGGTCCTGGACTTCTTTTTTTTTTGGGAGACTTTTAATGACTTCTTCTATTTCTTTATGGGTTATGGGACTCTCTAGATGGTTTGTTTGATCCTGACTTAACTTTGGTATTTGGTATCTGTCTAGAAAATTGTCCATTTCATTAAGATTTTCCAATTTTGTTGAGTATAGGTTTTTGTAGTAGGATATGATGATTTTTTGAATTTCCTCAGATTCTGTTGTTACATCTTCCTTTTCATTTCTGATTTTAATTTGGATACTGTCTCTGTGCCCTCTGGTTTGTCTGGCTAAGGGTTTATCTATCTTGTTAATTTTCTCAAAGATTCAGTTCCTGGTTTTGTTGATTCTTTGTATAGTTCTTTTTGTTACTACTTGGTTGATTTCAGCTGTGAGTTTTATTATTTTTTGCCTTCTACTCCTCTTGGGTTTATTAGCTTCTTTTTGTTCTAGAGCTTTCAGGTGTGTTGTTAAGCTCCTAGTGTGTGTTGTCTCCAGTTTCTTTTTGGAGGCACTCAGAGCTATGAGTTTTCCTCTTAACACTGCTTTCATTGTGTCCCATAAGTTTGGGTATAATTTACTTTCATTTCCATTATATTCTAGGAAGTCTTTAATTTCTTTCTGTATTTCTTCCTTGACCACATTATTATTGAGTAGAGCATTGTTTCTTCCCCTCTTCTTTAAGGCAGATTCTTTCTGAAATTGGAGCTGGAGTTTCTTGGCTAGGTTAGTAGCCACAAACTTAAAGTGGTCTTTCTGCCTCTTCTCACTCTGAGTTGGGGTTATGGCACTTGTGGGATACCAAACTTGTTAGATGCATGTTGAGATAAGATCTCCAGTCCTCATGATTGTGGAGCAATCTCTTTTAACCACTGAAATATTCCTCCAACCCCCCAAAATGGCTTTTAGTTTTCAAAGAATTTCCAAAGAATTGGTATGTAGTTGGGTGCTGGAAATTCATTTAAGAAAACATTTTTTAACTTGAATATACAAAAAAAAGTCACATGATGCTGCAGGCTTTACTCCCATGCCCAGTTCCCAAATAACAACTCTGAGACTTAATTACTAATGAATAAGAACTCAGGCCATAGTTTTTCTCATTCCCCAAGTAGCTCATATCTCAGCTATGCCATTTTTCTATTCTAGGTGTGCCATGTAGTGGTTAACTCTCCTTTTTTCCCCATCCCTTCTCCCCCAACCACTGCCCTTTCCTATTAACATTAGATAAGATAGAAAGAAGGAGAGAGGCAACAGAAGGAAAGGAGAACTACCTGAGTCTAATATCCTATACTTTGTTTCCTCCCTGAAAAAGACCATTTAACAGCTTGCAACCTACCCCTCTTTAACTATGATAATCATTCAACAAATGACCACAATTCCTGCTTATTAGGGGCATTATTTTTCTTTTGGGTGAGCACAAGAAACTTGGAATAGTGGCCAAACTTAAGAAAATTAGCTATATTCAGTCTCCGTGAGCTGAGAAAATGAAGGCCGAAATGAATTCCTTACTGGAACAGCCTTACAGACTGGAACAATAGGAGTTATCTGGATCAGCAACTTTCTTTGAAGCTGTCCTGGAATTACATTTTGATGAAACAGCTATTAGGGCAGTCTGAGGTTAGATCAAGTAGAATGTTTGAATAAATGTGTCTCAGTCTCTCAACATCCTTCTCAGCATGCTCAAGGGTGCCAGGTCCTGAATGGTCACAGAATCGGTGGTTTGACAGTTCCCACCCCTGGAGCAGAACCAGCAGTTTGTGGGTCCCCTCAAGTGCTGATGGTTGCTATAGGCAAAAGGCATGTTTGCATAATAATGCACGTATTTTACTTGATGTTTATCTTTCAGGAAATGTTCTCCCTGCCAAGGTTAATGACTCCATGATAATCAGAATCAGCACAATTCCAGGAAGTGAAAATGTGTCTGGTAATCTTCAGCAATATGGTGACACTGTGACTTTCCAGGAAGCACTTAAGGCTGTGGGAAGGAACTCTGAAAACATGAGTTTAAAAGAAGTTCAAGAATACATAAATCAGTGTAAGAACTGTTTTTTTTTTAAACAGGATTTCTCAACTGTGTAAAATATAAGGATGCAATATGAATTGTATGAGAAGCTTCACAGACCCAAAAGAAGCTTCACAGCAGTTTGATTAATGAGTCAGCTTAATCAGAAAGATATTAAGGAAGGAGACATGATTTCATCAATAGAGGAAACGCCTGGATCATGAAAGAGAAAGGAATAGTTAAAAAACCAAGGCTCAGATAGATGGTTATATATTAGTGATAAAATCGTGGTCTTCTCCACAGAAGCCTTCAAGAACTAGATTTGATCCAGATATTCTACTCCTTAAAGGAGGTAGTTATATATGCATTCCAAATAGAGATTGAGGACAGAAAAGAAGTCTGGAAAAAAGATGATGGCTTAATGATATTCCTACTTTCTAGGATCGTTTAATGCTTTCTAATAACAAGCCTTGGAGTTGCTGAAATAAGAAAGAAAAAAATCCAAAGAATATATTAAAATTAAAAGAATATATTGAGCTTTGCACAGTGGCACTATTGTAGCCAATGAGGTTTATCCAAGGCACGATTATTGCTAATTTAAAACTAAAAGAATATATTGAGGTAGCTAAGAATTACAAAAATGAACTTTGATGCTGTTTACATCCATCTGTATAAGCAAGAGCTCCCTAAATTGCAAAAAATACCAAAAGTTAGCTTTCCCCCATAAACATAGCCTCTATGTCTAGACATGGCAACCACAATTGCTTTGCCCAGCAAACTGCATAGGACTTGCTATGTTGTACTTGCTGTCTGGTTCATTTGCCTCAAATGTGCTCTGTGTTTCAGTTTCTATTTCTAAGAGGCAAGGGGCTTAGGTCATAAAATGGTGATTCATGGATTGATTAAATGGAAAACTAGGGTAAGTGATTAAACTGTTATGCAATTTCTAACGAAGTAGTTTATGCCAAAAAAAAAAAAAAAAAGGACTGAGTTTTGGTCTGCAAGAGAGAGTTATCTGGAGAAGGTTAGTCATCCTTTCAGTATTCCCATTCACCCCTCCCTCAGGACTCTCACTGAGGCTGAGGCAGAACCTCAGCATAAGGGTTAATCTTGTCAAGTTTTCTTCAACTTCACAGTTATCTGAAAACATTTAAACTTTTATGGGAAATAAACATTTTTGCATTAATATGTATATGGAATTGCAGTGTGCATAACTCAGTTAAAGACGATTTTCTGCTCTCTGAGTACGTATGGCATCTGTCCATTTTAATAAGTTAATTTGGACTGTATAAACAAACTATAATACTTTTTAAGATATATGTCAATTGAAAAGATGGCATGATAAGTCCTGAAGAAATGCATAGCTCAAATTCTAGCTGGAGACATTTTTATTTCTCAGCCACTTTTAGAGCTGTTCCCATGTAGAGGAATCAGTAATACAAGTTACTTGTTTTGTTAGTCTTCTTGATTTATTTTATGTTGGCAGTCAGGAACTTCAGGGGTCCTGCCCCTGTCATATCTGATTTTTATGAATTTGAATGGACTCTACAGTTTTGCTTCTCCTGTTGAAACAAAGACAAAACCTCTTTCCCAGCATGATATATTCCTTCCCTCCATTTTGAAGTTAAGATATCCTTAATATAAAGAGCCTGATTTAGTTCAGCAGTTTTTTCCATATTCCAGTGTCTCTCAGCAGCAGTTGGGTTTTGTTCAATTGTATTTAAAAACTTAACAAAGTATTATTATCTATCCATTGGGGGTTTTGCTGCCCCTTTCTGTTTGTTAAGCATCTCCTTTAAAGTAGGATTAGATTTCTCTACAACTGCTTGTCCTGTAGGACTGTGTGGTATACCTGCAATAATCTTTCTATTATAATATGCAAAATGCTTCATTTTATTGGTGATATATGATGGAGGACTATCAGTTGCAACATGTACAGGTGTTTCTATAATTGCCATAACTTCTAAGAAATATGCAATTAAAGATTCATCCTTTTCAGAACTCAAAGGAGTTACCTATTGAAATCCTGAATATCTGTCTATGGTATGGTACACATTTTTCAATTCTCTAAATTCTGAAAAATAAGAAGTTTTGCCAAATTTAAATACTTTGGGTATCTTTTGTGTTACATCCTATAGGAAATGGAGTTTGGTTATACAAAGAACAAGTAGGAAATTTTCTTATAATTTACTTGGCTTGTTGTCAAGTGATAGAACAACCCCATTTTAAACCTTTTCTGTTAACATAATGTATCTTATGAAATTCTGAAGCTTCTAACACATTTCCTATCAATAACTGATCGATTTCATCATTACCATGTGCTAGAGGGCCTGGTAGACCCATATGAAATCTGATATGTGTTATATACAATTGATGGTTTCTATTTCTGATTACTTGTTTTAGTTGAATAAACAGTTAATTCTGAATCATCCTGAATAAATTCAGCAGTTTATGTATGATAAACAACTCTTTCTGTATGTTGAGAGTCAGTAAGTATATTAAGAGATGCAAGAAAATCGTGTACCATCATAAGAATTGTATATAACTCTAATTTTGAACAGATTCATATAGACTTTGAATTATTTAATTCATATTTTCTAATTCATAATGTGTATTTCCTGATTTATTTGTATCAGAATAGAATGTAGGGTTCCAAAAAGTGGTTAGCTCTTCATATTATGAGGGAGAATCCAATAAATTCTTTTTATAAATTAAAGTCATTTGCTTTTGGAGTATTTTTCCTTAATTTCTCCAAAAACATTACTGTAACCCTTTGCCAATGTTCATTTTCTACCCATAATGTGGCAATTTCTGCATTAGTAAAAGCTACCACAATTTTGGTCTGGTATATTCCTGCTAATTGATGGAAGTCTCATTTTTTCTGTTAGCATCAATTCATAAACTGTTAAAATTTTTATTCTTTTTGTGTGCTAAAATATCTATTTTATAATATAATAATCTTCCTGCATAAAAATTCCTGTGAGAGACTGAGTAGAAGGTGAAATAATTAAAATATAGTTTATCTTTGGATCAAAACAATCCATGTGTGCTTCTTGTAATTTCTTTTCTACCAGAGACAAATCTTTCTCAGGCTCAGCTGATAATTTTCTTCACTATCTAAGCCTTTATCACCCATGTAAGTTTTAAAATAAATTACTTGGCTTTTGTGTAACTACATCGAATTATGGGCCTTAGCCAATCATTATCTCCCAATAAGTTTTGAAAATCATTAAGAGTTCTTAATTGGTCTCTCCTAATTTATAGACTTTCTGTGGTCAAATTTCCTGCAGATCTATCTTCTAGATAAATAATAGTGTCCTTTTTTTGTATTTTTTTTTTGTCATGAGCAAATTGTAATCCAGAACAAGGCAATGTTCTCTTTGTTTTATCAAAAATGTTTTCTAAGGAATCTTTAGTTGAATCAGCTAGCAAAATATCATCCATATATTGGTAAATTATGGATTGAGAAAAGTGTTTACAAATTATTTCTAATGGCTTTTGTACAAAATATTGGTAAAAGGTAGGAGAACTTAACATTCCTTGTGGCAATATTTTCTAATGATATCTCTTTTTTGGACAACTCTTATTATAGGTATGGAGAAAGCAAACTTTTCTTTGTCTTGTTATGGTAAAGGGTTGGTGAAAACAATCTTTGAAATCAGTCACTCTAATAGGCCATTTTTTAAGTAGCAATGAATGTGTTGGGATTCTAGGCTGTAAGAAACAAGGAACGTGATGGGATTCTAGGCTGTATGATTTTACTAATTGTTCTCAGATCTGTCAACATTTGTCATTTGCCAGATTTTTGTATAATAAATACATGAGAAATCCGTATTTGGTGGATTCTTAAATATGTTGAGCCTCCAGCTGCTCTTGAACTAAATGTTCTAGGACCTGCAATTTTTCCTTTGTCATAGGCCATTGTACTATGCAAATAGTTTGGTCCGTCAGTCACCTTAGTGCCAGGGCTGTTGCTATCCTCTCAGCAGATAAAGTTGGAGAGCCAACCTCTATTGTGTCCTTTTTATGGACAACTTCTACAATTCATGACTGCTCTTCATAAGATTTTTTAATACTTTCATCAGGAACACCCCCCCCCATCATTTTTTAGCTTGACCCTGAGGTTGGAGGAATGGTAATCCATGTCTCCCATTGTTGCAACAAACCTTATCCCATAAATCCACAGCTATATTAGTCACATATGACTTTAATTTTTCTATTTGACCTTCAGACCCTATATATTTGAGCCATTTTACACTTTGTTTTTTTGGTTTTTTTTTTTTTTCTGGGATAAGATTCCAACCCTTAGAAATTGTATTTCTACTTTCATTTTTTTCTTTTCTTTTCTTTATTTACATTTCAAATGTTATCCCCTTTCCTAGCTTCCCCTCTGCAAACCCCCTATCCCATCCTACCTTAATCTGCTTCTATGTAGGTGCTTCCCCACCCACCTACCCATTCCTACCTCACCACCTTAGCATTCCTCTTCACTGAGGCATCAAGCCTTCACAAGACAAAGGGCTTCCCCTCTCATTGAGGCCAGATAAGACCCCTTCAGCTCCTTCACTCCTTCCCCTAACTCCTCATTGGGGTCCTGTGAGCCTCCGCATCTTTATTGGGCAGGATCTGGCAGAGCCTCTTAGGAGACAGCTATATCAGGCTCCTGTCAGCAAGTACTTCTTGACATCCACAATAGTGTCTGTGTTTGGTGTCTGCATGTGGGATGGATCCCCAGGTGGGACAGTGTCTGAATGGCCTTTCCTTCAGACTCTGCTCCACTCTTTTTCCCTATATTTCCTTTAGACAGGAACAATTCTGGGTTAAAAATTTTGGAGATGGGTGGGAGGCCCCAAACCTCAACTGGGGGGGGGGTATGCTTAACCTCTGGATATGGTCTCCATAGGTTCTCCCTGCCCTTTGTGGGGTATTTCAACTAATGTCATTCCCGTGGGGTTTTGGGAGGGTCTTGCTTTCCTGGCATCTGGGACTTTCTGATTGCTACTCTCAGTTCCCGATCCCCCATTGCTATACACCTCTGTTCAATTTCCTGACCCTCTGTACATTTCCTCCACTCCTCTCATACGTGGTTTTTCCCCTCTTTTTCCACACCCTCTCTTCTCTTCCTTCCAATTCCCTCCCCCCTCAACTTTTCTTGGTTATTTTATTCACCTTTCTAAGTAGGACTGAAGCATCCACTCTTGGTCTTCCTTCCTCTTGAGCATCATGTGGTCCATAAGTTGTATCGTGGGTATTCCACACTCGTTGCCTAATCCCCACTTACTAGTGAGTACAACCATGTGTGTTCTTTTGTGACTGAGATACCTCACTCAGGATGATATTTTCTAGATCCATCCATTTACCTTTGAATTTCATGAAGTCATTGTTTTTAATAGTGGAATAGTATTCCATTGTGTAAATGTACCACATTTTCTGTATCCATTCCTCTGTTGAGGGACATCTGGGTTGTTTCCAGCTTCTGGCTATTATAAATAAGGCTGCTATGAACATAGTGGAGCATGTGTCCTTACTACATGTTGGAGCATCTTATGACTATTTGCCCAGGAGTTGTATAGCTAGGTGGTGTTATGTCCAATATTCTGAAGAACCACAGATTGATTTCCACAGTGATTGTACCAGCTTGCAATCCCACCAGCAATGGAGGAGTGTTCCTCTTTGTCCACATTCTCACTAGCATCTGCTGTCACCTGAGTTTTTTATCTTAGCCATTCTGACTGGTGTGAGGTGGAATCTCAGGGCCATTTTGTTTTGCATTTCCCTGATAGCTAAGGATATTGAACATTTCTTTAGGTGCTTCTCAGTCATTTGAGTTTTCTCAGTAGAGAATTCTCTGTTTAGCTCTGTTCCCCATTTATTTATTTTTTGTTTTGTTTTATGTTTTTTGAGACAAGGTTTCTCTGTATAGCCCTGGCTGTCCTGGAACTCACTCTGTATACAAGGCTGGCTTCAAACTCAGAGATCCGCCTGCCTCTGCCTTCCGAGTGCTGGGTTTAAAGGCATGCACCACCCAATTTTTTAGTAGGATTATTTTGTTCTCTGGAGTCTAACTTCTTGAGTACTGTTGCTTGCCCTTTTGTCCTATTGACTTTGTCCTTTGCCTTACCATGTGCTTTGCAATTTTAGAAGGACCCATTTGTCAATTCTTGATCTTAGAGCATAAGCCATTGGTGATCTGTTCAGGAAATTTTTCCATATGCCCATGTGTTAAACGTTTTTCCCCACTTTCCCTTCTATTAGAGATTCAGTGTATCTGGTTTTATGTGGCAGTCCTTGATCCACTTGGACTTGAGATTTGTACAAGGAGATAAGAATTGATCAATATGCTTTCTTCTACATGTTGACCAATAGTTGAACCAGGACCATTTGTTGAAAATGCTGTCTTTTTTTCACTGGATGGTTTTAGCATCTTTTTCAAAGATCAAATGGCCATAGGTGTGTTGGTTCATTTCTGTGTCTTCAATTATATTCCATTGATCTACCTGCCTGTCACTGTACCAGTACCATGCAGTTTTTTATCACTATTGCTCTGAAGTACAGCTTGAGATCAGAGATGATGATTCGCCAAGACGTTCCTTGGTTGTTGAGCCTAGTTTTTGCTTTCCTGGGTTTTTTGTTATTCCAAATGAATTTGAGAATTGCTCTTTCTAACTTTATGAAGAAATGAGTTGGAATTTTAATGGAGTTGGAATGAATCTATAGATTGCTTTCAGCAAGATGGCCATATTTACTATATTAATCCTGCCAATCCATGAGCATGGGAGATCTTTTCATCTTCAGAGGTCTTTTTTTATTTCTTTCTTCAGAGACTTAAAATTCTTATTGGACAGATCTTCACTTGTTTGTTTAGAGTTACACTGAGATATTTTATAATGTTTGTGACAATTGTGAAGGGTTTCATTTCCCTAATTTCTTTCTCAGCCCATTTATCCTTTGAGTATAGGAAGGCTACTGATTTATTTGAGTTAATTTAATATCCAGATACTTTGCTGAAGTAATTTATCAGTCGGCGGAGTTCTCTGTTGGAATTTTTCGGATCACTTAATTATATTATCATATTATCAGCAAATAGTGATATTTTGACTTCTTATTTTTCAATTTGTATCTCTTTGACTTCCTTTTCTTATATAATTGCTCTGGTTATGAATTTGACTACTATATTGAATAGGTAGGGAAAGAGTATGCAGCTTTGTCTCACCCCTGATTTTAATGGGATTGCTTCAAGTTTCTCTCCATTTAGTTTGATGTTGGCTACTAGTTTGATGAATTTTGCTTTTACTATGTTTAGATATTGGCCTTGAATTCCTGATCTTTCCAAGGCTTTTAACATAAAGGGATGTTGAATTTTGTCAAATGCTTTTTTAGCATCTAATGAAATGATTATGTAGGGTTTTTTTGATGCTGTTTATGTAGTAGATTACATTGTTGGATTTCCATATATTGAACCATCTCTGCATCCCTGGGATGAAGCCTACTTGAACATGGTGAATGATCATTTTAATGTGTTCTTGGATTCAGTCTGTGAGAATTTTATTGAACATTTTTGCATCGATATTCATAAGGGAAATTGGTCTGACATTCTCTATCTTTGTTGGATCTTTGTGAGGTTTTGGTATCAGTGTAACTGTGACTTCATAGGATGAATTGGATAGGGTTCCTTCAGTTTCTATTTTGTGGAAATGTTTTAAGAGTATTGGTATTAAGTCTTCTTTGAAGATCTGATAAAATTCTGCACTGAACCCATCTGGTCCTGGGCTTTTTTTAGTTGGGAGACTTTTAATGACTGCTTCTATTTCTTTAGGAGTTATGGGACTCTTTAGATGGTTTATCTGATGCTGATTTAACTTTGGTACCTGGTATGTGTCTAGAAAATTTTCCATTTCATCCAGATATTCCACTTTTTTGCATCTTCCTTTTCCTTTCTGATTTTGTTAATGTGGATACTGTCCCTGTATCCTGTGGTTAGTCTGACTAAAGGTTTATCTCTCTTGTTGATTTTCTCACAGAGCCAGCTCCTGGTTGTGTTGATTCTTTGTATAGTTATTTTTGTTTATATTTGGTTAATTTCAACCCTGAGTTTGATTATTTCCTGCTGTCTACTCCTCTTGGTTGTGTTTGCTTCTTTTTGTTATAGAGCTTTCAGGTGTGTTTTAACTTGCTAGTGTATGCTCTCTCCAGTTTCTTTTTAGAGGCACCCAGAGTTATAAGTTTTCCTCTTAGCACTGCTTTCATTGTGTCCCATAAGTTTCTTCCTTCCTTCCTTCCTTCCTTCCTTCCTTCCTTCCTTCCTTCCTTCCTTCCTTCCTTCCTTTCTTTTTCTTTCTTTCTTTCTTTCTTTCTTTCTTTCTTTCTTTCTTTCTTTCTTTCTCTCCTTCCTTCCTTCCTTCCTTCCTTATTTCTCTCTCTCTCTCTCTTTCTTTCTTTCTTTCTTTCTTTCTTTCTTTCTTTCTTTCTTTCTTTCTCTCATTCTTTCTTTCTTCCTTGATCAAATTATCATTGAGTAGAGCATTGTTCAGCTTCCAGGTGTATGTGGGCTTTCTGTTGTTTTTGTTGTTATAGAAGGCCAGCCTTAGTCCATGGTTATCTGATAGGATGCATGGGATTATTGCAATCTTCTTGTATCTCTTGAGGCCTGCTTTGTATTTGATCAGTTGAGAAGATACCAAGATCTGCTGAGAAGAAGGTATGTTCTTTTTTTTTTTTTTGTATAAAATTTCCTATAGATATCTCTTAAATCCATTTGGTTCATAACTTCTGTTAATTTCACTGTGTCTCTGTTTAGTTTCTTTTTCCATGATCTGTCCATTGATGAGAGTGGCATGTTGAAGTCTCCCACTATTATTGGGTGAAAAGTGATGTATGCTCAGAGTTTTAGTAAAGTTTCTTTTGTGAATGTGGCTGCCCTTGCATTTGGAGAATAGGTGTTCAGAATTGAGAGTTCTTCTTGGATTTTTCCTTTGATGAGTATGAAGGATTCTTCCTTATCTTTTTGGATAACTTTCAGTTGAAAGTCAATATTCTATATTCTATTATAATATTATTATATAATATTCTATATTATAATGTCTACTCCAGCTTGTTTCTTTGGACCATTTGTTTGGAAAAGTTTTTTCCAGCCTTTTACTCTGAGGTAGTGTTTGTGTTTGTCACTGAGGTGTGTTTCCTGTATGCAGCAAAATACTGGGTCCTGTTTATGTATCCAGTCTGTTAGTCTATTTCTTTTTATTGGGGAATTGAGGCCACTGATGTTAAGTGATAGTAAGAAATAGTGATTATTTCTTCCTGTTATTTTTGTTGTTAGAAGTGGAATTATATTTCTGTGACTATCTTCTTTTGAGTTTGTTGGAAGAAGATTACTTTCTTGCTTTTTCTAGCATATAGTTTCCCTCCTTGTGTTTTTCATCTATTATCCTTTTAATGGCTGTATTTGTGGAAAGATATTGTGTAAATTTGGTTTCATCATGGAATATCTTGGTTTCTCCATCTATGGTAATTGAGGGTTTTGCTGGGTATAGCAGCCTGGGCTAGCACATGTGTTCTCTTAGGGTCTGTATGAGATCTGTCCAGGATCTTCTAGCTTTCAAAGTCTCTGACGAGAAGTCTGGTGTAATTCTGATAGGTATGCCTTTATATGTTTCTTGACCTTTTTCCCTTACTGCTTTTAATATTCTTTCTTTGTTTTGTGCATTTGGTGTTGAAGTTCTGTACCCATCTTGTATGTTTATGGGAAGTTTTCTTCTATAATTTTGTTGAAGATATTTACTGGCCCTTTGAGTTGGGAATCTTCACTCTCTTCTATACCTATTATCCTTAGATTTTGTCTTCTCATTGTATCCTGGGTGTCCTAGATGTTTTGGGTTAGGAGCTTTTTGCATTTTGCATTTTTGACTATTTTGTCAATGTTTTCCATTGTATCTTCTGCACCTGAGATTCTCTCTTTTATTGCGTGTATTCTGTTGGTGATGCTTGCATCTATGAATCCTGATCACTGTCCTAGTTTTCCTTTGTTATTTTTTTATCGTTTGTATTTCCACTTTTATATCCTGGATAGTTTTGTTCAATTCCTTCACCTGTTTGGTTGTGTTTTCTTGTAATTCTTAAAGGATTTTTGTATTTTTTCTTTAAGGACTTCTACCTGTTTACCTGTGTTCTCCTGTATTTCTTTAAGGGAGTTATTTATGTCCTTCTGAAAGTCCTCTATCATCATCATGAGATGTGATTTTAAAGCAGGGTCTTGCTTTTCCAGTGTCTTCAGGTATCCTGAGATTGCTGTGGTGGGAAAATTGGGTTCTGAAGTTGCCAAGTAGCCTTGGTTTCTGTTGCTTATGTTCTTACCCTTGCCTCTCACCATCTGGCTATCTCTAGTGTTAACTGGTTTTGCTATCTCTGACTGTTCCTTGTCTCTCCTGTAAGCCTGTGTGTCAGCACTACTGGGAGACCTGTTCTTTCAGTGAGGAATTTGGGTATGGAAGGCTGTGGCACAAAGTCAGCTCTAGGGTGCAGACAAAATCCCGAAGGATCCTATTCCAGACCGTTCCTCGGTTTCTGAGTCCCGTTGGCTCTGGGCAGGTCCCTCTTGGACCAGAAATTTGAGCAGAAGTAAGGGTCTCACCTGTACTCTCAGGTCTGTCAGCACTCTTGGGAGACCTGTTTTCTTCCTTTGGGATCTGGGTATATAGAGCTGTTACACAGGGTCTGCTCCAGGTGCAGATGGAAACCTGAAGGATGCTCTCCCAGGTTGTTCCTCCATTCCTGTGTCCTGGGAGCTCCAGGCTGGTCCTTCGGAGCAGAAGTGGTGGTCCTACCTGTGCTCACAGGTGTGTCAGCACACCTCGGGGGCCAACTGTCTCCAGGTGGGACCTGTGTATGGAGAGCTGTGGTACAGGGTCGGCTTCATGCGCAGATGGAAACTGGAAGGATCCCCTATTTCTACCTTCTCTAGAGGACAATTAGGAGGCCAAGATTTGGGGGAGATTACTGTTATATCTGTCCACTATCTACCAAATCTTCAACTTCAATATTATGGCCAACCAATGACCAACTCAACTTGAGATCCATTCTATGAGCAAGAACCAATCCCTGACACTATTAATGATAATCCTTTATGCTTACCAGACTGCAGCCTAGCTTCACTGTCCCCTGAGAGGATCCACACAGCAGCTGACTGAAACAGATGCAGAGACCATAGACCAACATTAAGCAGAGCTTGGGAAGTCCTCTGCATGAGTTAGGGGAAAGACTGGGGGACACAGAGGGGATAGGATCTCCACAGGTAGACCGATAGAGTCAAGTGACCTCGACTCCTGGCAGCTTCCAGAGATTGAACCACCAACCAAAGAGCATACATGGGCTGGAACTAGCCCTCCTACTACATATATAGCAGATATGTAACTTATTCTTCACGGAGGTGCTCCAACAACTGACGTGGGGATTCTCCTTGACTTCGTTGCCTGTCTGTGAATCCTGTTCCCCTAAGTGGGCTGTGTTAGATGGCCTCAGTGGAAGAGGATGTACCTAACTCTGCAGTCATTTAATGTGTAGGGTGGAAGTGGAGCCTCTCACTTCTCAGAGGAGAAGGGGAGGGGCAGTGATTTGGCTGTGTGAAGAGGGGACTGGGTAGAGAGGCAGGCTGTGATCAGAATATAAAGTGAATGAATAAATAAATTAATGGAAAAATAAATACATTTAGTTTTGGCTTCTGATCATTTATAGAAGTTTGCCAAAATACTTGTTTCTTGGTCTCTCCTTATTTTTCTGTTTTATATATTGTAGCTGGCTCTGACTATGATATCTGGGTTATAAACGTTTGTATCCAGAGCATGTTGTTCAATTGTTCTGCGGATGGGTATCTCTGCTGCAGAACTAAAATTGCTGATCTGAATTTAGTATTAGGTCCTGCAAGTTGCCCCCCTGGTTGTTTCCAGACAAGGGGTTACCCTGTTTGTCCCTTGTAGACTTATATTCATTAGTCCACCGTCAGCCTTTGCTGTACCTTCTACATATTCCAGAAAGCTGAGGCCTTCCTTCAGAAGTACTCTGGTTCTGTTTACAATTCTTTTTGAAATGACCTTTCTCACCACAATTAAAACATTTTGCATTTTGAAATTTTTCAAAACCTTTTTTTTTTTTTTTTGGCTTACTTCTTCTAATAAAGTAATTTCATCAGAAGGTGATCCAGTGCCACCTGTATTTCTAATATATGCATCTATTGGTGCAGCTCTCGACTTTAAGGGTCTGATCACCTTTTTGCATTCAGCATTAAAATTTTCAAAAGCTAAAGATTCAATTAGTTCTTTCCTAGATTTTGGTACCCTCTTATATATAGCTGAAGTCAATCTTTGTAAAAAGTCAGTGAATGTTTCTTTTGCATCTTGCTTAATCTGAGTAAACAGTTCAAGTCTTTTTTCTGTTTCTTCAACCTTTCTGAAGCACTTAAAGACACCATGAAACATAATGCCAAGTTGGCTTCACCATATATGACTTACATCTGAACGTCTGCATATAGACCTTCCCCTAGTAGCTAGCTGATCTTGAGAAATATTAGTACCTCTGGTCTTATTTCTCTGTTTTATCTCCCTACCCTATTCTCTCTACCATGAATACCATTGTAACTGCAGACCAGATTCTAATACTGCTTTTGTCATAGCTTTCTAGTCATGGAAGATTATTCTATTTTGAATTGTCCCAACATTTAATATCTCCTTCATGAATAATGAATGTATTCCATAATTGGTGACATTTTCTTTAAATTGTTTTAAGTTCAGTATGTCTATGGGATGCTTCACATATATTTCAAATCCCTGGGAGTGTCCAGCATCTGCTGGCATCTGTTGTAATCTAACCAGAGAAGCTAAGGATGGTTTTCTAACAACATTTGGTTGACTTTCTAGATTATCATTGTATGCATGTGCAGTAGGTTCTGGTCTTAGTTCCTTGGTCTTTATCTTAGTATCTTCCTCAATTTTATTTTTAATGTTTTGTTAATCTTTTCCTTGTAAGGATTGTCTCCATTTTTCATCTTTTCCCAGTTTTTCAATCTCTATTATCTTAGTATTTTCTCCATTTTTATTTATAAACTTTTAAGATCTTCCTTATGTTTATAGCCATTTTTCATTTTTCTCTTTCTTGTATATCTAAAGGAAGGCAACAGGATTAAAATAAAGATTACCAATGTGATAGTAATTACAACTGGTAATGTTTCAGTTTCAATTAGGTCATTTATCTCTTTCTCTTTTCCTTGGAGAATTATTCTTTCTCTCTTCTGGAGATTCTATCCTATTTTTCTTTTTCTTTTATTTCCCTAGAGACCTTTTTCTCTCCCTCCTTTGGAGACCATTTTTTTCCCTAAGTGTACTTGTTCATCAGTGAGCAATTTCTAAACTTAATGTTTTCTATCTGTATTTAACATTCTCTGAATGTCTTCTTATGGGGTATTCTTTTCAGTACTTCTTTTAGTGCTGCCTAAACTTAATATCTGTTTTTGTATCCAGTATTTTTTCAAAATTACTTTTTAATCCTGACGTAGCTTATTCATTTTTATTTATTTAATTTTTTCTTTAAGAATCTCATTTCATTAATTTCAAATGTTTTTTTCTCTGTCAGAAAATATCCTTTTAGTTTTCGTTATTCCATTGAGTAGTTTTCTATGCACCACAGTGTAAACATTTTCATCTTGTTTAATTTTGTTTCATTATCACACACATGGACTCTAAAGTTCCTTTAGGAAATATTACTACAGACTGAGTCACATATTGACCCTCACACAGTAATAGTGGGACAATTCAGTACTCCAATTTTGCTGATAATCAGATCATTCATACAAAACTAAACAGAGAAATGCAGGATCTAACTGATACATGAACTAAATGAACGTTACAGGTATGTACAGAATATCCCACTAAACATAAAGAAAGCTTCTCAGCACCTCACAGAACTTTCCCCCAAACTGAGCACATATGTGGACACAGAGCAAGTATCAACATATACAAGAAAAATTGAAATAACAGCCTGCATTCCATCTGACCACCATGTACTGAAGCTATATATATACAATATCAGAAACATTAGAAACCTTGCAAATTCATGGAAACTGAACAACTTTATATTAGATGAAAAATGGATATAGACAGAAATTAAGAAAGAAATTGCAAACATTTAGAACTGAATGAAAATAAATATACAACATATCGAAATCTATGAGATACAATGAAGGCAGTTCTAAGAGGCAAATTTATAGCACTAACCAGTGACCACCCAACATGGGATTCACCCCATGCTCAGGCACCAAACTCTTACACTATTACTGATACCATGTTGTATTTGCAGACAGGATCCTAGCACAACTCTCCTCTCAGAGGCTCTACCAGCAGCTGACTGAGATAGATACAAATACTTACATCCAACCACTGGACTGAGGTCTGGGACCTCTATGGAAGAGTTAGGAGAAGGACTGAAGGAGCTAAAGGGTATTGCAACCCCATAGGAAGAACAACAGTATCAACTAACCTGGACCTCTCCGAGCTCTCAGAGACTAAACCTCAACTGAAGAGCACACATGGGCTGGTTCATGCCCCCCCCCCCCAGCACTTATGTAGCAGAGGACTGCCTTGTCTGATCTCAGTGGAAGAGGATGCACTTAATTCTGTAGATACTTGATGCCTCAGGGAAGGGGTATGCTGGCAGGGGTGAAGTGGGGATGGGTGGGTGGATGGGGGAGCACCCTCTCAGAAGCAAAGGGGAGATGTGGTAAAGAACTTGGGGGATGTGGACCAGGAAAGGTGCAACATTTGGAATGTTAATCAATAAAATAATTTAATAAAAAATGAGAGATCTCATATTAGTAACTTAATGGCACAACTCAATGTTTTAGAGGCCCCAGTAAAGGGGAATGTCAAGGTGGGAATATGGGAATGGGTGGGCGGGTAGGTGGGAGGAGGAATTCCCTCACAGAGGCCGGGAGGGGGAGGGGATAGGGGGTTTCCAAAGAGGAGACCCAGAAAAGGGGAAACATTGGAAATGTAAATAAAGTATCAAAAAAAAAAAAAAAAGAAAGAAAGTAGGAGGGTGATTTGGTGGAAGGGGAATGGGATAAGAGATAGTAATAGAGGGGGGAATTTGATCTAAGAACATTATATGTATGTATAAAATGGTTAAAATTTCATTAAAAGTTTCAAAAATTTAAATCTAAAAAAAAAAAAAAAGAAAAAAAAAAAAAAAGAAAAAAGAAGAAATCCTGAACAAAAGGCATTGATATCAAGAAATAACTAAATTAGGGGCTGAAATCTATGAAAGAGAAACAAACAAAAATAATACAAATAATCAATGAAACTAAGAGTTGGTTCCATGATAAAATAAATATGATTAATAAACCATTAGTCAAATGAACTAAAAGGCATAGACAAAAGATTGAAATTAATAAAATTTGAGATGAAAACGTTGAAGTCACAACAGATAGCAAAGAATCTAGATAACCATAAGGACGCATTTTAAAACTGCACTTGACTAAGCTGGAAAATTTAAAAGAATTCGATACTTTTCTTAATATATACCACTTATAAAAGTTAAATCAAGATCAGATAAGTAACTTTAAATTGACTTATAATCCCTAGTGACAAAGAATCAATAATTAAAATCGAACTAAATTTAAAAAAAGGAATCTCCCCAAACAAGCAAACAAACAAACATCCCCACTCAGGACCAGAGAGATTCATTGCAGAATTCTAGCAGATTTTCAAAGAAGAATTAATGTCAATACTCCTTAATTTATTTCTTGAAATAGAAACAGAAGGATCATTATTTAAATCCTTTTATATAGCCACAATTACACTGATACCTAAACCACATAAAGACTAAACAAAGAGAAAGGTAGGTGGATATCTGAGTTTGAGGCCAGCTTGATTTACAGAGCAAGTTCCAGGACAGCCAAAGCTTCATATAGTAACCTTGTCTCAGAAACACACACACACACACACACACACACACACACACAAAGATTTAAAAGAAGAAAGATAATTACATACCAACTTACCTTATAAACATAGAGGCAAAAACTTCTCAATAAAATACTTGCATACTGAGTCCATGAACACATCAAAAAGATAATCTGCCACAGTGAAGTAGGATTAATCCCAGAGATGCTGGGGTGGCTCATCTTACAGAAATTGACCAATGTAACCCAACATATAAACAGACTAAAAGATAAATAAAACCACATGATCATCTCATTCTATGTAGAAAAGGTCTTTACAAAATCCAACAGCCTTTTATAATAAGAGTCTTGAAGAGATGCAAGGCATACATGGGAAATACCTCAATATAATAAAGGGAATTAACAGCAAACTCACAGGCAACATGGATCCAAATGGAGAGAAACCCAATTAATTTCCATTAAATTAGAAAGAGTTGTTCATTTTCAATACCTATTTCATATAGTACTTGAAGTTGTAGTAAGAGTAATAAGACAATTGAAGGAGAACAATTGGATACAAGCAGGGAATGAAGTGAAATTATTTTTATTTGCAGATAATTTGGTTGTATATAAATGCCCTTAAAATATCCACCAGGTAACATCTACAGATGATAAACACTTTCTTAAATGTAGCAGAATAAAACATAAACACACAAAAAATAAATCAATAGCTTTCGCACAAATGACAAATGAACTATGAAAGAAACCAGGAAAACAGTATCTTTCATAGGAAGCTAAAAATAACTCTAATCAAGCATATGAAAGACTTTATTATAAATAATAAATTAATAATACTAAAAATCTTTAAGACACTGAAGAAAGAAATTGAAGATAATAGAAAGATCTTCTATGCTCATGAAACTGTAGGATTAATATAGTGAAAATGTTCATCATACCAAAAGAAATCTACTGAGTCAAGGCAATCCCCATTGAAATTCTAACACAAGCTTTCATAGAAATTGAAAGGATGTATTTTCAGCTTCCCAGGGAAACCCAAAAAACCCAGGACAGCTAAAATAACATTGAACAATAGCAAACTGCTGGAGTAATCACCACTCTGAATCACAAATTGTATTACACAGATTTATAGAAATTGAAGCCCATCTCTCATATTCTGCTTCATTTTTACCCCTGCTCATATGGTAGGCAGGAGTAATTGTGGCTTTAAGGATTGCAGCTAGGGTGGTGTCCCAATCCCTCCATTGGAAGACTTGACTGGTTATAGGAGATTGCCAGTTTAGGCAGCATATTCCCTTTGCTAGGAATCTTATGTAGGGACACCCTTATAGATTCCTGGGAGTTTCCATTGTCCTAGATTTCTAGCTCATCCAAGGATGCTGTACCCCGATACAGTTGTCTCTCTCAGCACTCTTACCCTCCATCCTCACCCTACTTCATTCCTCCTGGTACCATTTTCCCCTCCCCCACCCCCAATGTTAATTCTATTTCCCCTTCTCAGTGAGATTCAAGCATCCCCCATTTGGGCTCCTTGCTACTTAGCTTTTTGTGTCTGTAGCATGGATATCCACTTTATGATCTATATCCCCTTATAAGTAAGTACACAGCATGTTTGTCTTTCTGAGTCTGGCTTACCTCAGTCAGGATGATCTTTACCAGCTTCACCCATTTGCCTGCAAATTTCATGATGTCTTTGCTTTTAATGGCTGAGTAATATACCATTGTGTAAATCAACCACATATTCTTTATCCATTTTTCAGTTGAGGGACTTCTAGGTTGTTTCCAGTTTCTGACTACTATGAATGAAGCTGAAATGAGCATCTTTGAAGAATCATCCTTGTGATATGGTGGAGTTTCTATAGGCTATATGCCCAGGAGTAGTATAGCTGGTTCTTGAGGTAGATGTATTCCCACTTTTCTGAGAAACAACCAAATTGAATTCCTAAGTGGTTATACAAGTTTACACCCCTACCAGAAATGGAAAAATGTTCCCCTAGCTCCGCATCCTTGACAGCATGAGCTGCCTCTTGAAGTTTTTATCTCAGTGATCCTGTTTGGGTGTAACATAGGACCTCAGAATCATTTTGATTTACATTTCCCTGATAACTAAAGATGGACACATGTATTTAAGTAATTCTTAGCCATTAGATATTCTTCTGTCTAAGACTCTCTTTTTAAATCTGTATGCCATTTTTAATTGGGTTATTTAGTTTGTTTATATCTAGGTTTTTGGTTTTTGGGTTTTTTTTGTTTTGTTTTGTTTTGTTTTTTAGTTCTTTATATATTTTGGATATTTAGCCCTCTGTCAGATGTGGAGTTGGTAAAAAATCTTTTCCCATACTGTAGGCTGTGATTTTGACCTTTTGATGGAGTCTTTTGCCTTACAGAAGCATTTCAGATACATGAGGTCTCATTTATTAATTATTGATTCTAGTGCATGAACTGTTGGTGCTCTGTTCGAGATGTTGTCTCCTGTGTCAATGTGTTCAAAGCTATTCCACATATTCTCTTCTAACAGATTTAGTGTATTTGACTTTATGTTTAGGCCTTTGTTTCATTTGGACTTGAGTTTTGTGTAGGGTGATCGATATGGATCTATTTGCTTGCATCCTTCTACATGTAGAATTCCAGTGAGACCAACCACATTTGTTAATGATGCTCTTGCTCTCACCCTCAACCCCACCCACTGTATAGTTTTGGCATTTTTATCAAAAATCAAGTGACCATAGAAGTGTGGATTTAGTTCTGGCCCTTGGATTTGATTCTATTGATCCACCTGTCTATTTTTATGCCAGTTCCATGTGGTTTTTATTGGTATTTCTTGAATAGCTTAATCGATTGAAATCAGGAATTGTATACCACCCGAAGTTCATTTATTGTACAGGATTGTTTTAGCTATGCTCTGTTTTTTGCTTTTCCATATGAAATTGAGGATTTTTTTCAAGATCTATAAAGAATTGTGTTGGAATTTTAATGGTGATTGCATAGAATCTGTAGATTGCTTTTGGTAGGTACTTTTGGTAGAAAGTCTTTATTTCTTTATTTCTTTCCTGACCAGAGATCATTGAGTAGAGAGTTGTTCAATTTCCATGAGTGTGTAGGCTTTCTGGTGTTTCTGTTGTTGAAGTTCAGCTTTAATCCATGATGGTCTGATAAGATAGAGTGAGATATTTCGATTTCCTTGTATATGTTAAGGCTTTCTTTGTGACTGACTATATGGTCAATTTTGGAAAACCCGGGAAAGTGTCTTGCAAAAATGACAGCTAATTAGTAAATGGGTGAAGCTTCCAAGTGATGAAACCAAAATGCTCAGTGCACATGGAGGAAATCACTAATGTGTTTTCATATAAAGCCTTTAAAATAAAATATTAGTATTTTATTCTATAAAACAAATTTATTTTTATACACACCTATAAGATTTGGCTGAACTGCTAAAATTGGGACCTGGGATATAAAAGCCAATTCCTTTGCACTATAACTCATGACATTGTCAAAGTGGAAGGCAGATGACCTCAGAATGAATTAAGAGTCAAGAGTTTTGTGGTATCACCTGTTCATTCTAACCAGTATTAAATAATATATATGTCTGGAATATATTGTTAAAGACTATAAAAAAAAAAAAAACCAAAAACAACCAACCAACCAAAAAGCCTCAAATTCTCCTGCATACATACCACAATTACATAATTTTTTTTTAAAAAAAATTAGTTATTTACTTTAAACTCAAGATTTTATTCCCCTCCCAGTCTAACCGCTGACTGTTCCACATCACATACCTCCTCCCAGCCTACCTCTCTCCACGTGAATGTCCCTATCCTCTACTATCACCCCAACAGACCTCTAAACTCTCTGGGGCCTCTAGTCTCTTGAGGATTAGGTGCATCTTCTCTAATTAAACCCAGACCCAGCAGTTTTCCCCTGCATATGTGCTGGGGGCCCTATATCTGCTGGTGTGTGCCAGTATCTGAGAGATCTCCAGGGTCCAGGTTAATTGAGACTGCTGGTAATCCCAAAGGGTCACCCAGACTCTTCCAGCTTTCCCCTAATTCAATCACAGGGGTCATCAGCTTCTGTCCATTGGTTGGGTGCGGATATCTGCATCTGACTCTTTTAGCTGCTTTGTTGGGTCTTTCGGAGGGCAGTCATGCTAGGTCCCTTTTTGTCAGTGCTCCAAAGCCTCAGAAATAGTGTCAGATCTTGGAGCCTCCTCTTGAGCTGGATCCCACTTTGGGCCTATCACTGGACCATCTTTTCCTCAGGCTCCTCTCCATTTCCATCTCTGCAGTTTCTTCAGACAGGAACAATTATGGGTCAGAGTTTTGACTATGGGATAGCAACCCCATCCCTTACTTTCTGCTGGAGGTGGGCTCTACTGTGGGGCAGTCATCTGTGACAGGCAATCTGGCACCAGGTTGAGCACAGGCGTAAAATCTGGGTGACCCAGCAGAACAATCTGCAAGGCACTGGAAAATGTTATGCCAATGCTCCTGGGAGGGTTTTGGCTCCAGTCACAGTCATGTACCACCCCTCCTCAGGTAGAGGCATGGCCACACAGCTCCAAGCCATCCTCATGTTAATGTGACACCTAGAGGCTTAGCCATGCCACTTCCCAGTTACTATATCTGCCTTGCATCTCCCAGAGGCCATGAGGTACAATTCCATCCACAACACTCTCTACATGATGACAATAAACGTCTTAGAATTATGGACTGTCTCTTCATCTGGACCTACCGTGGGAAGTGAGGGATCCGGCCCTCGATTAAGGAGCCATGTCTAATCTCTTGCAGAGGGCTTCCCAGCACTCCCGGATGGTACCCAGTCACCCAAGCCTAAGCAACTAGCCTGGTCTTGGCAGGAACCCCAGCTGCTAGCCCGTCTGCAGCACCCTGTAGCGATTGCAGTGCCCCAGGCTAGAGAACCCACGGAGACGGCTGCATGTGTTCCCCGAGAATGGCCCCTTTCCCCACTCATAGGCAGGGCCCGCAAAGGCTTTCCACAACCCCCACCTGCTCATCAGACTGTGTGGGAAGACGTGCAGCTGCTTCCGCCTGTCTTCTGTCCTACTCAGAGCCGAAGCGCCTGGGACAGACACGTGGGGCTTCTTTCCACCTCGCCAGGTTTGTTCCAACACTCTACAAGTTCCCTCTTCCCAATGTAGGGCAAGCATTTTATCTAAGGTCCCTCTCTTTGAGTCTTCAGTGTCTCTCACCTCCCAGGTCTCTCGTATATTCTGGAGGGTCCCCCCAACTTCCTACCTATCGAGGTTGCATGTTTCTCTTCTTTCTGTTGGCCCTCAGGGATTTCAGTCCTTTTCCCCCACCCAATACCCAATCATGTACCCCTCTCCGCCTCCCATCCTCTTTCCCTCCTAGATCCCTCCCTCCCCTCCCTTGTAGTTGGTTTCTTCTCCCTTCCAAGTGAGACTGAAGCAATCCCACTAATATCGGGGACAAGACAAGGATGTCCTCTCCCCGTATCTATTCAACATAGTACTTGAAGTGCTAGTTAGAACAATAAGGCAACAAAATGAGATCAAGGGGATAAAAATCAAAGAACAAAAAAAGATATCACTATTTGCAGATGATATGATAGTATACATAAGCAACCCCAAAAACTGCCAGAGAACTTCTCCAGCTGATAAACAACTTCAGCAAAGTGGCCAGATATAAAGTTACCTCAAATAAATCAGTAGCTTTCCTTTATACAAATGATAAACAGGCTGAGAAAGAAATTAGGGAAACAACTCTCATCACAATAACCATGAAAAATATAAAATATCTTGGTGTAACTCTAACCAAACAAGTGAAAGATCTTTATGATAACAACTTAAAATCTCTCAAGAAAGAAATTGAAGAAGATCTCAGAAAATGAAGAGATCTCCCATGCTCAGGGATTGGCAGAATTAGCATAGTAAAAATGGTCATCCTACCAAAGGCAATCTACAGATTCAATGCAATCTCCATCAAAATCCCAAGGCAATTCTTCAAAGATATGGAAGGAACAATTCTCAAATTCAGCTGGAAAGGCAAAAATTCCACAATTACATAATTCTTAATCACAATTTTATTACTTGAAGAGATTAATATAGTCTGCTTTTTTTACATTATAAGTTTTAGATTTTCTTCTTTTTTAGACAAATGTTCACCAGGCTTCAAAACAATCTCTTGCTCTTAACTTAGCTTCGATCCATCTAAAATATGTAGAGCTATGGTTCTAGTAGCAGATTCCTCATACACTCCCCATTTCTGCTTTGCATCTTTATTGTTGTTGGTTGGTTGATTGGGTTTTTATTTGAGCATACATTGGAGACATGTTTGCTTTGGACTAAAAGCACAAAGCAAGTTTTCTCATTCTTTTCAACAAGTATATACCTGCATTAATATAATAGTATTAGATGTGCACACATTAATAAAATAGTATATATAGATATATATGTATAGTATATAATATAATAGGATATATACATAATACTATTAATATAAGCATTAGATGTATAAATTATCAGTTAACAGGAATCTACTTTTCATACTTTGCTATTAATATAATGCTGAATTAACAAAAACAATCCATAATTACATGTTCTCAACTAAATTATGGATAAAATGTAAGCAATTAGTCTATTTTGACCAAAACCAAATGTTTATAAATGTTGATGTCAACTTATGATAATTATTTCTACTAATTCTAATTTTGTCAGATCATATAAAAGTGTGTGCATTTGTCATTTGGAAATCATGGAAAACTTTGAAGTAGAAAAAGGAATGGGGTGGAGAGGGAGAAAACAAAGAGAAGAGAAAGATGCATGTTGGGAGACACAGGGTTGTATATAAGAGAGAAAGAGAGAAAAGAGAGAGTAAGCAATTAAAGGGGGAGAGAGGTTGAACAGGATGGGCTGGGTGGTGGGATGAGGAGACAGAAAGTAAGAAATGAAGGGGAAGAGAAAAATGATCAGAGAGGGAGAAATGCAGAAAGAAATGACAGAGTGAAGACAGAAGAGGAGAGGAGAGGGAAGGGGATGAGGAGGGGAGGGAAGGGGGAAGGAGAATAGAGGGAAGAGAGGAGGGGAAGAAAGGGGAGGAGAGGAGAAGGGACATGATGAGAGGAGAGGGGAGGGGAGGAAAGGAGATTAGAGGGGAGAGACAAGAGGGAGAGGAGAGGAAGGAACTGAGCAGGAGAGGAGAGAAGAATAGACAGAAAGGAGAGGAGAAAATCACAAAAAGGAGCTGGGTAGAGAGATGTTAGAGAGGGAGAGTGGTATAGCAAATTTAAAAACTGGAAAATGATAGCAACTGTGGCTCTAGTGACTGGCTGATTTGTGTGTTCCTGATCTGGTCCAGCTCTGACTTATGTGTTCCTGATCTGGTCCAGCTCTAGACATAGAAGGTGTTTTTAGTTCTGTTATCTGACATCAGCTAATACTGAGTCCTCTTGATTTCTGTACTTGGAGCTAAACGTGTCCTCATGTTTATATTTTAAGCATATTATAAGCTCATGTGATATTTGAGTTTGGCTGCATTCTTCTTACTAATTGCTTTATTTTAGCTCTCTCCATGAGAGAGAGAGAGAGAGAGAGAGAGAGAGAGAGAGAGAGAGAGAGAGAGAGAGAGTCATTGCCCCCAACAATGAAATTTCAAGTTATTTCAAGTTAAGAGACAAGTCAGTGTCTGTCTGTCTTGTTTTGTTTTGCTTTGTTTTGTTTATTGCTTTTGTGTTTTGCCAACATGATACAATCCTTCACATACTTGAGGAGATGCAACCTTAATTGAGATAATGCCTTCATCTGATTGCTGTAGAATAGTTTCTTGATTAATGATTGATGTGGGAGGGCCCTCGAACTGTGGGCGGTACCATCCCCAAAGTGAATGGCCTTGGGTGTAGAAAGAAGGGTGAATAAAGCAGGATGAACAAGCTAGAAAGCAACATACTCCATGGCCTCTGTGTCAATTCCTACCTCCAAGTTCCCACCTCGAGTTCACATCTTGACTACCCTTAGTGTTGGGAGTCGTGATATGAAATAAACCCCTTTCCTCGAAAAGTTTCTTTTGGTGATGGTGTTTATCAGAGCAATAGAAAAGGGACTAGGACAGAAACTGAGCATAGAAATCTAGATGTACTTCATTTTATCCTCAGAAACTGCATACATATAATGCCTGTTATTAGACTTTAAGATCTCTCTCTCTCTCTCTCTCTCTCTCTCTCTCTCTGTGTGTGTGTGTGTCCACATGAAATTGTGATATGTGTCTACAAGCATATTTGGGTGTGTGAATATGTGCAAAAGTCAGAAACAGCAGTGTCCGGTATAGGTCTTCACTTTCTCATTTTTTGAGATTAAAGTCTCTTACTGTTCACTGCTATCCTTTCCTTCTCATCCTTTGAAATATGTTAGTAATATATAAGCTTTGAGTATCAACACAAAGTGTACAGCAGCAATGAACTCTCAAATATAATTATTTTGGTAAATTCACAATTCAGGGATGACCGAGCACTTGCAAAATATCAGAGTCTCCAGTTGTTACAAGGTTTTGGAAGCTTGCACATTATTTGGCATTTGCAATCACATTCAAAAGGCTGCTTTTGTTTATTTGAGGCTACTATTTGTTCTCTCATAAAGAGATGATTTATATTGGCTCTTAGTTTCCTATTGTCTGTGAACCTTATTATAGGTTGCAATGATACCAGCCAGTGCCTGGACTCTACCCTCAGAGAGTGCTTTCTTTAATTACAATGACATACTGGAATTGTTCCTGTTCTTTGACTCATAACCCTAGGGTATCTTTAAATGTTATGTAGTCATCAGTTACCCTGTACCACAAAGCTATTGTACTCTATCCAAATCACTCAAAGATGGATGAACTTGCCACTGAAAGAATAGCAAAAGCAGCTGCATATGGAGATTCTGGCCAAAATCTAGAGTATGTGGTTCCTGACACATTAGGATAAGAGTAGACCGTCATCCAAAATTAGGGTAAATGCTGTTAAGACTTCATGGTACAGGTGCTTTCTGAAATTCCAGCCCTTTTATCTTGTGAGAATAGTTGAATGGAAGGAGCCAGATGATGGAATCCAAACCCAGGCCATGTGTTAACTTAGTACATATCTGTTGTGTGCCTACTATAGTCATCACATAATTCAAGGTACTCAAGCTACAGTTTAGGGTAGGACTATGCTTTAGTGGAGTGTCAATGAGTAATGAGACTAATTATCCAAATGGAGTTCTGGGACTTCTCAGCAGAAATAGAACAGGCTGTTGCCCCAGGAGTATCCAAGCCTTGTTAGGAGAGAGAAGAAAATGTGAAGGAAGTACACAAATGGGAACCAACATACAAATCAGTTGAAGTCAGACCAAGTCAAGGTAACATGCAAGGAAGAGAACAGAGTAGGAGGAAGAGGACATATGCAATGCTCTGAGAAATGTAGTTGCTATGCCCAGAATACTCAGGAGCCAGTACCATTCAAGTGCCTTTTCCTGCTTACCAAAAATAATCGCTTTGGTACAATGCCATAACCAGCCATACTTAAAGAAACAGTGAGGCATAGGAAGATGTTAAAAATTGTTAAATTCCATATTCATTCCCACTGCTGTTCAAGGAATGATGGCTAATAATTTATTATTAAATGACTAGGTTATAAGCTATGGTTCACTCCCTGACTAGATAGCAACTTATTAAACCTATTAAAATTTTTCTATGTCTATCATGTGATTAGTTATCTCTCTTTAGTTCTGGTCTCTCTCTCAGTGTCTCCCTGAGTTCATCTACCTAGTGGTTTATGTTCGTGTATTCAGTCCATTTCTCTTTTCTCTCCATGTCTCCTTTTATTACTGTGCTATTTCCCAGAATCCTTTCTCTTCCTGCTATGTCCCACCTCCTATTTCCTGCCTCAGTTCATTGGCCATCAGCTTTTTTATTGACAGGTGGTGCTTATAAGAGATTCTCTCCTAAAGGAAGATGGCTCAGTAGGTAAAGCACTTGCCTCACAAGCATGATGATCTGAGTGTTGGTCCACAGAACACAAATAAAGATAGGTATAATAGCACATCTAAAATCCAAGTGTTCTTATGGCCGTATGATAGGCTGAGACATGACAGTTCCCCAAAGCCTGCATCCAGGAAGTCTGGCATACATACCAGACAGCAACAGACCCCTTCTCAAATTTGGTGGAAGGCTTGTAACCACATTTAAGGTTGTCCTCTGATTTTCAATTACAACCCAAGTACTCACTCTGTTGTATAGCAGTTTTATCTAAACTGAAATTTCCGTTCTAGGAGGGTAGGGGGAGGCTTATGAAAATCCCAAGATAAACCAACATGATGTGCCTGAGAAATAGACACCAACTGTGAGATCACCCGACCATTAGAGCTGCCTACAATTGATGCAGAGACCTCCAGGATGCAGCTTTCCTGAATCACCACCTGTTGGGTTGGGCTTTTTTTGTAGTGCAGCTGCCTCTGCATCATCACTGTTCTGTGTACATTATTCCTCACTCACATTCCTGTTAGTATAAATACATTAGTTTATCAAAATGGACTTTGGTACTGCCTCAGTCACTGTTCTGTTAATGTGAAAAGATACTATAACAAAGGCAATACTTATAAAAAACAAACAAATATGTAATTTGTGGATTGTTTACAGTTGTGGAGGTTTAGTACATTATCATCATGGTGGGAATCATGGCAGCATAACAAACATGGTACTAGAGAAGTAAATGAGAGCTACACCCTGATCAGCATGAAGAGAGAGCGAAAGAGACTCTGGGCTTGGGAAGGGCTTTTGAAACCTCAAAGTTCACCCAAAGTAACATACTTTCTCTAACAAGGCCACACCTTCTAATCCTTTTAAATAGTGCTACTCTCTGGTGACTAAGCCTTCAAATATATGAACCTTGGAGCCATTGTTATTAAAAACATCACATGTGCTATCCTTTGGTCTAACTTAAGCCTCTTTCTGGGATTACTCTCTCTCTCTGTGTGTGTGTGTGTGTGTGTGTGTGTGTGTGTGTGTGTGCGGTTGTGTGTGTTTTTTCTCAACTTGCTTTAGTACTCATTCATCCTCCTCTAGCCCACCACCCTCCAGAGGTAGTAGAAAAGAAAAGTTATTAGGATATGGGGGAAGTGGACCTGTTTAAAAATAGTTCTTTGGAGCGATTCCAATCTTCATTGTTCTCAGTCCTGTCCACTAGCAAACATGAAACACAAATAAGCAGCTGCAGATGAGTCCACTTGGAAGGTACCACACACGAACCAGCGGCTGCAATCCAGTCCACTTGGTGAACACCACACAGAAATCGGCAAGGGCAGATTAATCCAGAAGAAACCACAAGGCCCAACAACCGTCCTGAGTCTGTGGAAGCAACAAGAAGCTGCAGGAACCTCACCATAATTTCTGTGTCAAGTTCCTCTTTATGAAGTCACCACAAGCAGAGCTCAGCAATGCAACATAAAAGGTGAACCAAATACATATGAGTGGTCAGCGAAGAATAGTGAGGCAGAGCAAGGCAAACCAAGCTAGAGTCCCATTTGTCTGTGGGGTCATATTTATATTCCTTCTAAACATCATGTGTCTTTTCACCTGTTTTCTATAGCAAAACATCCTTTCACCTGTGTTTGCTTCAGGAAAACATTCTTTCACTCATCTGCTTTAGCAAGACATTCTTTTACCTGTGTGCCCCAGAAAAACACATTTGATATAACTGACTTTCCAAAGAAATCAGAAGTTTCTACTCCAAAGTTGTGTATCCCCATGAAAAGCTGGTCATACCTCACTCCCAACACAAACATGTGGGTGTCCACAATTATAACTACACACAAAGAAAGAGTTAATTTTGTAAAATTCCTTCCTATATGCCTATACATACACGAGACAAATTGCAAATTATAATCACAGTTGTTAAAATAGGAAATCTTTTATAGATTAATGAAGTTTGCAACTAGAAACAGCGTCGCAAACTGACCTTCAGTTTCAACTGGCAAAGAAAGGCTCTATATTTTACATAAAATTATAAGCCATGGAGTTTCTGTAAAATAAGAAAGGCGACTGGATATTTGATAACAAAAATAAAATATTCCCTAGAACTTCTAATCACCAATAGAACCAGAAATTTAGAAAAAAAAATAAGATTAAGTAAGCTAATACTTAAATATATATCTTAAAAGAGTGTTCAATGACACTATAAGAGAAGAGATTAACTCTATGCAATTATCTTAAAACAAGAAATGAGATAAGTTAACGTCAGTGAACTTTAGGATGGTGGGGACTTATGAAAAATGAGAGGATTAAGAGCAGCATGCAAATATTCTTTCCGTAGTTAAAGCATTTGTATCTGTCAGCTGAGCTATTAAACAAGAGATCAAAAATATGTGATTGCGAAAGAATGAAAGCTAACAAAAAACACTATTAAAACTGGTTAAACTGGGGTTTCTGAAGGGGAGGCCTGGAAAGGGGAAAACATTTGAAATGTAAATAAAGTAAATATCCAAAAAATTAAATAAATATTTAAAAAGACATGGGAATAAAAGAATGAAAAACATCTACAGGTTTTCATCAAGTTCTCATACACAACATGTACATACGCTGTATATATGACACACAAGACAGGTACAGCACATGCCAACATATAACAAACAACACAGATATATGCACAAAACACAGATATGTACCATACACACAGTACATATGGCATAATACATATATGCACACAAGCAAATATATTCATGAAAAAGGATTGTTATGTATTGCTTTAGTAGTCTATATCCCTTACATCTTATCACCATGGATAGCAAGATGTCAGTCTATTAAATTTTCTCTATTTCAATAAGTTGAATTGATTAAAAGGACTCAAGGGTGCACTGCTCTTAGAGGATTTGAATAAGAGTACTGTTCTTAAAGGACACGAATAACTAGCAAAGGTCACATGTGTATGGAATTCTAGATAGAAAATGCCTCAATGGGAAACCCTGTCTACTGCCTGCCCCTTTTCTGTGTCCACACATTCATCAATGCTATTATACTTCCTCTCCAAGAATTTAACAAGCAAACAAAGAGGCATGGACCACTCACAACAGATGCTAACAAAGCCAGAGTATGTACATGCCTATAATTATGAGGCAGGAAGATCAGGTCCAGACTGGCCTGGGATAAATGACAAATACTGTGTCTCAAATAACAGGGGAGTAGGGAGAGTAGTGGAGAAAATCATACTGAGATCATAATACAACAGCACAAGTTTTAAATATTTACTTATTGTTCTTTATATAATACCTATAAAGAACAGTGAAATCCACTTTCTACAAAATCTGAGTTCCATATCCAAGACTCACAGAGGAGGCAAATGAGTCTTGCAACACTCTTATAAAATACAAAATATATTCCTAAATATAAACCCAAGAGGCAAGCCTCACTTAGAGTTGTTGGTCAGGGGAATCAAAGACACATCCTAATATGGCTATTGCTGTTACTCTTGGTGGCCTTCTAGAACTTGAAGGTAAGACCCTGCTGAAGGTTCTCAATACTTTAGACATAGGACTTATAGAATTTGAGCTGGAGCTTACCAGGAAGCCACCTACCTAAGGACTAGGTTTCATAGTATCAGAAAGCAATATATAGCCATTAAGAGGAGAAAACAATCATTCTACCTAGCTATGAAGCCTATTGACAAAATCAATGACCAACATGTCAAGATATCCTTCAAGGGTGTAATCATAGCACTAATATCTTGGGGATAACCAACAGATGTCTAATTAGATTTAAAGTTCGTTCATGTAACTAGTAAGGCCATGTATCATAAAGGAGAACCTAGTTCTGCCACTTTTCTAAACTAGTACAACTTCTAAATGAATTCTAAATACTTACCCTGACATTCACAAATGAGTATAGCTCCAAGCCTTCATTGAAGAAGCTTCTCTTTATAGTACATGAGGCTACCTCAGAAAGCCACCATTGGTCAAAAGGAGAAGAAATGACCATGAGGTACCCAATCTATACTGATAAATCTATAACACAACCCCTACACCTAAGGCTCAGAGAACATCTCAGGAGAGTGGTCTGAACAATTTCAGAGTCAGAGAATCAAGATGTCTGCTCAGAGACCATGCCATTTACATATATATATATATGTGTGTGTGTGTGTGTGTGTGTGTGTGTGTGTGTGTGTGTGTGT
>CM052711.1:65229111-65242535 GCA_028551405.1 Uromys caudimaculatus | reverse complement strand
GCTAGATTAATGACTACTGAGAGAGAGAGTCAATCTTCTCCAGAGATAAACACCTTATAGGTTATCTAATCCCAAGTGGTCATAGCATTATGAGAATCACTAAATGAACTGGCTAAGCAGTGTGTATGTGCATGCACATCTCTGCGTGTGCATGTGTGTGACCTGTGTGTACCTGTGTGTGTGCCTATGAGCATGTGCTTGTGTGTCTGTGTATGTTTCTGTGTGTGATGTTGTATGTCTATCTGCCTTTATGTGTCTCTGTGTGGGAAACTGTGTGTCTATTTGTGTCTGTGTCTGTGGGTGTACATTTAAAGGAAAAGAGGCCATGGATTTTAGAAAGAGTGTAAGGTTGTACATAAGTTGTAAGGGTGAGAGTAGTCACATAAGAAATTCTCAGAAAGTTATTTTTAATTTAAAAAAGAAAAGGAAAGGGAAAGGAAAAGGAAAGGGAAATAAGCTGTTTTTTTTTTTTTTTTAAAAAAAAAAAGGTTGCAGTGTGTTTTCCAGGAGAGGAGGTGAAACTCACCACAAGTGAACCTGTAGTCTGCTCAGTTTAATGGATAGAGTGCTTGCTAGTATGTACGAAGCCAAGGGATTCAAAATCAGCACCAAATAAACTCATGAGAAAGTACACAGCAATCCCAGTGCTGGGAGCTCAAAAAATGAACATCAAATTTCAAGGTCATCCTCAGCTACAAAGAAAACTTGCAGCCAACATGACCTGTGTAAGATCTTGTATCGCAACAAACCAATGAAACATGATAAGTGTTAGATCATCCACCTTCATGGCTGAACTTCTTTTCCTTGGGCTTCTAACAGGTAATGGAGTTTTTCACTCACTCTTAGCTATGGAACTCTTTCTTATCAGACTCTATCATATCTTGTCTTTTTGTGCCTCAGCACCTGGAGCCTGTAATTTGTGTTAGAATAGCATCAAATGCAAAGGAAGCTTCCCACACCAGATGTGCCTAAAAAGAACCACCATTGGTTACAATGTTTTTCTCCTTGTCCTTTGGAATCACATGAATTTGAAATGTGATCATCTTGTAGAGTCCATCAAATGAAAATAACTAAATACTGGGTCTTTGGGGACAACTCAGTAAAGCATTTCCCTTGCAAGTACAAAGTCCTAAGTTAGATCTCTAGAATTCACTTAAAAATTGTAGATGTGGTAATACATGCTTCCAGAACTAGGAAGATGGACTTGGCACTCATTGGCTATTCAGTCTGTCCATATTAGTAAACTCCAGACCAGTGCAAGACCCTGTCTCAAAGGATATGGATGCTGTTCCTAAAGATGACATTCAAGATTGATTTATTTTCTACATACTCACACACATAGGCACACACACACACAAACATGCACATACACATGTATATGTATACATACATAGGCACACATATGTTGAAAATAGGGAAAAATGAAAAGCAATCACAGCCATTTCGTGTTATTAAAGTACCTTTAGACCCCATTCCTCTAATCATTTTCTGTTTCTTTCCCTGATGTGTGTATGTTCATCACCAGGTTGTCTCTAACTGTGGGCTATATCTCTGCTATCAGTGGCATTTATTTGGTCATTACAGTGACCAAATAAATTACACATGACACATGCAAACATGTCCCCTTGAAGATTTGTGATCGTCTCATAAAAATGATAAGTGGTATGGAAGCTGTCCTCCTTCCAATATCAAGCTAACCTATGGGTATACAAATATTTGAAATCTAAATTGAATATCTGGGTGCAGAGATTCTGGGAAGATCAATATGAAGAGACCAAAATATTCTCTTTCCAGATATTAAAAAAATATAATAAAGAGAAATAGTCAAGAACAACGATTTGGGGATTCTGAAGTATAACAAAGAGTAGATAACAAAATAGGAAGACATTGTTCTTAGAAACTCCACTAGGAACTTGTTGAGAATGGAGAAATTTCCAGAACCTGCAGACTCTTCTGCCTGGGTTTACCCTCTTCCACCTTGTTCAGAGACAATTTTCTTCTAAAAACTAGAATCCAGTTTGCCAGAGGGGTTGAACTCAGTTTGACTTAAAGGTCAAATACCTTGTTCCCACTGCGAATGAACATGGCCATATCCAGGGTGCACAGAAAAGCCTCTGTGAGTTGGTGACCAGAGGAATAGAAGGTATTCATTTATTTCCTGTTTGTGTGTGGGCATATAAATGAGAGGATTTCTGTTGGGAATTGGTTCTAATGCTTTGTCTTAATTCAGCTCCAAGAAGCTGCACTTCCAGAAGCTGAGAGTCCCTGCTCCCAGCTGACTTTGGTAATAAAGAATTGCCATACAGTCAATGACTGGGCAAGGAGACAGAGGCTAGACTTTTAGATTGTGTTGACAAGAGACAGAGAGAGAGAGAGAGAGAGAGAGAGAGAGAGAGAGAGAGAGAGAGAGAGAGAGAGAGAGAGAGAGAGAAGGCAGAATCATCGTGACAGGGAAGAAAACAGAGCAGACTTAAAGACCAGCCATCATGTAAGAATCTGGAAAAGTGGCCCTAGGAGTCACTTCCCCAATTGGATCTGGGGTAGCATAGGTGAAATATAGATTTTAAACAATGTTAACTCAGGAATAGCAGAGGCTAGTGTTTTCTAGCCACAGGGAGGTTTAGAAGTGCCAACCATTGAACTAGTCAAGGCATATCAAAATTAGCTGTCTATGTGTGTCTTTCATTCATGAATCCAGAGCTCTTGGACTGGTGCAGCATGCATGTGACCTTCTGGGATCCAAAGTGGATTAACTAGTTAACCACTACAGGTTTCATTGTGGTTTTGTCATTCACAGTCAGCATTGTACTTTGTTCCTGGCCATCCTCCTTACCCATGTTGCTGGACCCCTTTCTCCCAAATGCAGCCCCTCCTCAGCTTCTCTGATATATCTACCCCATGTCCTCTCATGTATCTCTCTTTTTAGACTGCTTTCTCTCCTCTCATGTTCCCATTCACACATAGAAAAATAAATATGTGTAGATTTATGACTAAATATTTAATTCCCTCTATGTAATTACATGTATATATCACTACATTTCTATTTCTATATGCATACACATATATAAACATGTCCTCAGTTCTATATATTAAGCTTTCTGTATGTACAAATGCACATAAAGATACAACTTTAACTCTAGGTATTTTATTCTCTTTCTATGTAACTATATATGTTTAACTATGTGTATATATAATCACACTTACAAAATATATACTTCTAATATATTAAATCTGTAAATCTATATGAATATATGTGTGGGGCAGTGATCGTGACAGGCAATTTGGCACCCGGTTGAGCACAGGCGTAAAATCTGGGCGACCCAGTGGAACAATCCACAAGGTACCGGAAAACTTATGCCAACGCTCCCGGGAGGCTTTTTGGCTCCAGATGTACCACCCCTCCTCAGGTAGAAGTGTGACCACACAGCCCCAAGCCATCCCCAGGTTAATGAGACACCTAGAGGCTTAGCCACACCCCTTCCCAGTTACTATATCTGCCTTGCCTCTCCCAGAAAGGCAGGGGTACAATTCCATCTATATCACTCCACATGATGAAAATAAATGTCTTAGAATTATGGACTGTCTCTTCATGTGGACCTACCGTGGGAAGCAAGGGATTCAGCTCTTGATTAAAGCTAGCCCAGAGACACAAGCCGCTGAAGACTAATCTGTCTGCCGCACCCTGTGGCGACTGCGGTGTCCCGGGCTAGAGAACCCATGAAGACGGCTGCCATGAGTTCCCTGAGAATGGCCCCCTTCCCCACCTGCAGAGCCTGCAAAGGCTTCCCACATCCCCCACCTGCCAGTTGGACTGCTTAGGAAGACCGCATGTCCACTTCCCGGGTGTCTTCTGTCCCACCCAGAGCCACAGAGCCCGGGACAGACACGTGGGGCTTCTTCCCACTGCTCTAGGCATGTTCCAACATATATGTAAATAAACACATTATTATACTTTTGCTTATAAATACATATTGTAAAATATAGTATGTATATTAATATATCTATCTGTAAATAAATATACACATTTATAAAACATATACATGTAGGTAAATATATTATTTTTATATTTTTATATAATGACTAGTTTTACGGCAATTTGACACAAGCTAGAGTCATCAGAGAGGGGGGCCTCAGTTGAGAAAATGCCTCCATGAGATGGGGTTGTAAGCAAACCTATAGGGAATTTTCTTAATTAGCCCCTTGTGGATTGTGGCATCACTGGGTTGATGGTCCTGAATTATAATAAGAAAGCAGGCTGAGCAAGCCATGGATAGCAAACTAAGCAGCACCCCTCCATGGTCTCTGTATCTGCTCCTGCCTCCAGATTCCTGACTGACTGAGTCTCTCTCCTTACTGGTTTTAATAATGAACTGTTATATGGAATTGTGCATTAAATAAACACTTTCCTCTCTATGTTGTTTTTGTTTATGGTATTTTATCACAGCAATGATAACCCTAACAATGACAAATTGGTATCAGGCTCATTAGGTATTACTATGACAGACCTTGCCTTGTTTGGTTGTGGAGGGACTTTAGAACGTTGAGCTAGAAAAGCTATTGAGTATTCAAAGCTTTTCTGTAGGGGCTTGGAAGATAAAATTATAGTGATGCAGACAATCAAGGCCTGGCTTGTCCAGATCCAGAGGGAAGTCTGAGAGTCACTTAAGTATTCAATCCAGGCCATTTGTGAATTTTAGTTGAGAATGTGGTTCTAGCTAGCCAGGGCTAACGAGAAATGAGAATCACTCAATTAAAACCATCACTTTACTGGGACAACTGGTGCTACTCAGCTGGAGCTGAACTCTAAAGGAGGACCAACAGAGCCAACTAACCTGGACCCTTGAGGCTCTCAGAGACTGAACTACCAGCCAAAGACCACACACTGGATGGATCTGAGCTCTTTTCTACTATTCACTTATCAGTGAGTACATACCATGTGTGTGCTTTTGTCACTGGGTTACCTCACTCAGGATGATATTTTCAAGTTCCATCCATTTGCCTTCAAATTCATGAAGTCATTGTTTTTTATAGCTGAGTAGTACTCCCTTGTGTAAATGTACCACATTTTCTGTATCCATTCTCTGTTGAGGGACATCTGGGTAGTTTCCAGCTTCTGGCTATTATAAATAAGGCTGCTATGAACATAGTGGAGCATGTGTCCTTGTTGTACATAGGAGCACCTTTTGGATATATGCCCAAGAGAGGGATAGCAGAGTTGTCAGATAGTACTATGTCAAATTTTCTGAGGATCTGCCAGACTGATTTCCAGAGTGATTGTACCAGCTTGCAATCCCACCAACAATGGAGGAGTGTTCCTTTCTCCACATCCTCGCCAGCATCTGCTGTCATCCGAGTTTTTGATCTTAGCCATTCTGACTGGTGTGTGGTGGAATCTCAGGGCCATTTTGATTTGTATTTCCTTGATGACTAAGGATGTTGCCTGTACTGGCTAGTTTTGTGTGTCAACTTGACACAAGCTGAAGTTATCACAGAGAAAGGAGTTTCAGCTGAGAAAATGCCTCCATGAGATCCAGCCATAAGGCATTTTCTCAGTTAGTGATCAAGGGGGGAGGGCCCCTTGTGAGTGGTGAGCCATCCCTGGGCTGGTAGTCTTAGGGTCTATAAGAAAGCAGGCTGAGAAATCCAGGAGAAGCAAGCCAGTAAGCAGCATTCCTCCATGGCCTCTGCATCAGCTCCTGCTCCTTGACCTGCTTGAGTTCCAGTTCTGACTTCCTTTTGTGATGAACAGCAGCATGGAAGTGTAAGCTGAATAAACCCTTTCCTCCCCAACTTGCTTCTTGGTCATAATGTTTGTGCAGGAATAGCAACCCTGACTAAGACATTGCCTCTCAGCCTTTTGAGATTCCTCAGTTGAGAATTCTGTGTTTAGCGCTCTACCCCATTTTTAAAATGGTTATTTAGTTCTCTGAAGTATAATTTCTTGAGTTCTTTGTATATATTGGGTATGAGCCCTCTTTCAGATGCATAGGGCTGGTAAAGATCTTTTCACATTCTGTAGGTTGCTGTTTTGTCCTGTTGACAGTGTTTGCTGCCTTTCAAATTTTCAATTTTATGAGATCCCATTTGTCTATTGTTGATCTTAGAGCCTGAGCCATTGGTATTATGTTCAGGAAATTTTCCCCTGTGCCAATATGTTCGAGGCTCTGTCCCACTTTCTCTTTTTGTAGATTCAGTGTATCTGGTTTTATGGGGAGGTCCTTGGTCATCTTGGACTTGAACTTTGTACAAGAAGATAAGAATGGATTAATTTGCATTCTTCTACTTGCTGATTGCCACATGAGCCCCCACCATTTGTTGAATATGCTGTCTTTTTTCCACTGGATGGTTTTGGTTTCTTTGTCAAAGATCAGGTGACCATGGGTGCATGGGTTTAACTCTGGGTCTTCAATTCTATTCCAGTAATCTACCTATCTGTCTCTGTACCCCTACTATGCAGTTTTTCTCACTATTGCTCTGTAGTACACCTTGAGGCCAGGGATGGTGATTAACCCAGAAATTATCTTATTGTAGAGAACAGTTTTCACTATCCTGGGTTTTTGTTATTCTAGTTGAATTTGAGAATTGCTCATTCTATCTCTGTAACTAATTGAGTTGGAATTTTGATGAGGATTGCACTGAATCTGTATATTGCTTTTGGTAAAATGGCCATTTTTACTGTTAATCCTGCCAATCCATAAGCACGGGAGATCTTTCCATCTTCTGAGGTCTTCTTCAATTTCTTTTACTTGTTTGGTTAGAGTCAAACCAAGATATTTTATATTAATTATGACTATTGTGAAGGGGGTATTGTTTCCCTACTTTCTTTCTCAGACTGTTTATCCTTTGATTAGAGGAAGGCTACTGAATTGAGTTAATTTTATATCTGGCCACTTTGCTGAAGTTGTTTATCAGCTGTAGGAGTTCTCTGGTGGAATTTTTGGGGTCACATAAGTATACTATCATATCATCTGCAAATAGTGATATTTTGACTTCTTCCTTTCCAATTTATATCCCTTTGACATCCTTTTGTTGTCTTATTGCTCCAGCTAGAACATCAAGTACTATATTGAAATAGGGAGAGAGTGGGCAGCCTTGTCTAATCCCTGATTTTAGTGGGATTACTTCAAGTTTCTCTTCATTTATTTTGATGTTGACTACTGGTTTGTTGTATATTACTTTTACTATGTCTAGGTATGAGCCTTGAATTCCTGATCTTTCCAAGACTTTTAATATGAAGGGCTGTTGTATTTTGCCACAGGCTTTTTCAGTATCTAATGAGATGATCATGTCTTTTTTTCCTTTGCGTTTGTTTATATAGTGGATTATGTTGATGGATTTCAGCATATTGAACCATCTCTGCATTTTGAAGTGCTCTTGGATTCAGTTTGAGAGAATTTTATTGAGTATTTTTGCATCAATATTCATAAGTAAAATTAGTCTGAAGTTCTCTTTCTTTGTTGGGTCTTTGTGTGGTTTAGGTATTAGCATAAATGTGGCTTCATAGAATGAATTAGGTAGTGTTCTTTCTGTTTCTATTTTGTGGAATAGTTTGAAGAGTATTGGTATTAGGTCTTCTTTGAAGATCTGATAGAATTCTGTACTAAACCCATCTGGTCCTGGGCTTTTTTTGGTTGGGAGACTTTTAATGACTACTTTTATTTCTTTGTGGTTTATGGAACTGTTTAGATGGTTTATCTGATCCAGATTTAACTTTGGTATCTGGTATCTCTCTAGAAAATTACTCATTTCATCTAAATTTTCCAGTTTTGTTGAGTATAGGCTTTTGTAGTAGGATCTTATGAATTTTTTGAATTTCTTCAGTGTCTTTTGTTATGTCTCCCTTTTCATTTCTGAGTTTGTTAATTTGGAAACTGTCTCCATGCCCACTGGTTAATCTGACTAAGGGTTTATCTATCTTGTATATTTTCTCAAAGAATCAGTTCCTGGTTTTGTTGATTCTTTTTATGGTTCTATTTGTTTTTACTTTGTTGATTTCAACCCTCAGTTTGATTGTTTCCTGTAGTCTACTTCTCTTGAGTGTATTTGCTTCTTTATGTTCTAGATAATTTTAAATGTCAGATCTATTAATATGCTTGAATTTGTAAGTACTGTGGTACATTTAAAGTTATTTATATTTTCTATTGTGATAATGATACTGGCATGCCATCTTAGGGGTAAATGTGAAAGGAAAGGTTCTAATTGAAAAGTGATGTGTGTTTTATGTTATGTTGACAAGAGATCAGTTGTGTTGGCTAGTTATATGTCTACTATAAACAAATGGAGTCATCAGAGAAGAGGGAGCCTCAAGTGAGAAAATGTTTCCATATGATATAGTTGTAGGGCATTTTCTTAATGATTGATGAAGGAAATCCTATCTCATTGTGGGTGGTACCTCCTCTGGACTGATATTCCAGGGTTTGATGAGAAAGCAGGGTGAATGTAAATGTTACTTTTATTCACCTGGTGTAATTGTCTCTGAAGCTTACTGCTGAATAAGCTCATCCTTTCTAGTTCTTTCTAAACTAAAGCTGGGTTGTTCAACTAAGCTCTTCTGGCTTACATTCCTCCCCAAGCTGACTGTTTCAATGTGGCTTCTCTTCGTTTTGTACTAAATTGTTCTTCTTGACCTCAACATAATTCTGGCAATTTGTTCTAATTGTCTTTCTCCTTATCCTCTGGCCTTACCTGCCTCTGCTATCTTGCACTGAACTGTATGAATTTACAAATGAACTCAATTCTGCTGTACTATACTCACTGCACTTACTCGCAAATGACTGATCTCTCTCCCTGCACTGCTCTTAAATAACTTCTCTTTCCTGTACTGAGTTGGGTATATCTTATGTTTGACTCATTCTGTCAAATCTTTCTCTGATTCATTATTTTGTCTGCCCCCCCCAATTAGACATCTTTGCTTGGAATTAAAGGTGTGTAGTAAAGGCATTTCCATATTCCAGCCAGATAGCACAGACTTAGAAGGTCTTTGGATATGATGAGAGCATCCATATTGCCAGACTAAAACTCTTCTACAGCTGAATAAACCATGGGAACCATGCCAGTAAGCAGAACTTCTCCATGCCCACTGCATCAGTTCCTGACTCAAAATAGGTTCTTGTCCTGCTTAAGTTCCTGGTATGCTGCTTTAGATGATGAACTGTTATAGAGAACTGTGAATGAAATAAATATTTTCCTCCTTGAGTTACCTTTGGTCATGGTGTTTCATTACAACAGTAGTAACCCTGTGTAAGCCACTCTCTTGGTGTATATAAATGTAACTCTAGATTGTATATGTCATAAAAGAAAACATATGATGTTTATTTTTTGAGGCTAGGTCATTTTGTTTCACATGTCAATCTCCAGTTCTGTTTCCTGCAAATGCTATCACTTTTATTTTTCTTTACAAGTGAATAAAATTGTATTGTATGTTTATACCACATTTTCTTTATCCTCCTGTGCGTTGATGATAGACAACTAGGCTGTTCTCATATTTTTGGTGTTGTAAACAGTGCTACAGTAAACACAGACATGTAGCAGGTTCTGTAAAGTGCTTTGGGTATGTATACTCCTATGAAATCATATTGTAGGTCCAGTTTAACTGCTATTTTGACAGACCTCCATACTGATTTTTATTACCATCCTCCACTCCAAGACTAAAAGCTATATAAATTTTTTGGCTTCTATCATATAAATATAAATCCTACTACTCTAAAATTTTAACAAGATAAAGCCTACAAACTCATTTATCTTAAGCAGAGGAAGATGAAATGCTTCCTTTTCTAATCATCATATTGTTTATAGCCCCTCATAACATGGGAGACAGATTTCAAGGATAGACCTTAATGATCCCTGCTTCTGGCATCAATGTCCTTGTAGAGTCCCTTCCCCTTGAGTAGCTGGCTTATAACCAAGAGGATACAACAACTCTGAAGGAGCATTGCTTCAAAGATTAGCTCAGAAAAGACCATGGTTTCCCTTCTGCCAACAGACTGCAAACTTAGCTGAAACCAGCTGCTATGGTAGAGGAGCCCAGATGTCAGGGAACTGGGGATGGTTCTTGGCCAATTGCCAGTGAAGAATTAAAGCTCTAAATCCTGTCACTGACATGGAATTAAAACCTTGCCAACTACATGGTGAGCTTGGAAGGAAACACTTCCCTAGGCAGGCCTTGAGAGAAGAGGACAGACTCCCTGCCAAGGACTTGCTTGCAGTCTTCCAAGAAATGATAAACCAGAGACTTCAGCCAAACATAGCTTGGATTCTGACTCAGAAACTTGGAGATAATGAATGTGTGCTTTGATTTAAGCTGTTAAGCTTTAGGGTGATTTGTCCCATAGAAAGAGAGAACACAGACACAAAACTTGCTCCTCAAAGTTTCTGTTCCAGTAGCCTCTGGAGTTTGCTTGTCTGGAGCAAGCTTAGAGACTCTCACTGCTCCACAATTCCCTCCCCCTGGCCTGTTCTAGCTAATGTTTAATGCTTCTGACATAGACACTAAAGGGCAGTTTTCCAGGCAAAAACTACACACTTTGAAAGACTTCTTCTGATTAAACACAATGTTCAATTCTTATACACAGTCTTATGGTTCCCAGTAGGCCCAAAGAACACTACAGCCTGCATTTGTCAACTTAGTGACAGTGGATCACAGCACGACAGGCTACATTGGTTGACTCAGTGGTACTGGATCATAGCACTATAGGCTGTATTAGTTGACTAAGCGATATTGGATAACAGCACTACATGTTGCATTGGTTGACTTAGTGGATTATAGATATAAAGGCTACATTGATTGACTAAATACTCATCTATTGTCTTCAGTTGTATGTATTTTCTGTTAAAATTTTCTAATTCATTTGTACAAATTAATTTGTCATGTGCACATAGACATCCTCATTAACTTCCTTTCTTTGTATATGCACATTAATCTCAATTTTCTTTCAGAGTTTCTGTGTTTATTTTGGCAAAACTGGAACAAATGTGATTGAATTACACAGTAAAAGGTCATAGATATGCCCTACCAAAGAAAAATGAAAGCCTTCTATTTCAAAATCAAATAAAAATCAGTAAATGACCTTTATTCCTCTTGTAACTCATACCTTCTTTTTAAAAAATAACCAAAGATGGGCATATCTAGAAGCATGGGCTTGATGTGTTACCCTGCTTCATTTTAAAAAAAAAAACAAAATAAGACCTTGAGCTGATCAAGTTGCAATGGGAAACGGTTACTATAGCTCAAAGATTAAAGGTCTCAATCTATAGTCCACTGGCTCTTTTGCATGGTGGGAAATCATGGCAGAACTAAACCACATACCACATTACTAGAAAGTGAAAGAGATCAGGTTCCAATAATCTTATGTGAAGGCACACACATTTAATGGCCAAAAGACATCCCAGAATGTCCCATCCTTTAAGGTTTTTGCTCCTTGCTAATGAAACCTTTCTTGGGACCTAGTCTTTACCATGAGGGGATTTGGAGTGACACTTTAGAGTCAAATGGCAGCATCTCACTTTTGACTGACCTGTCTTTCTGAAACTGACTGTAGAGACAGGTCCTTCTTTTCACACAATTATTCTATTCTCTATTGTATTCTCTTCTATTCTATCATATTTTATTCTATTCTCTACGTATCTCTCATCCTCGTATATCGTCTATTATCTATATGCCTATTTATCATCTATTATCTATCCCCCCCTCTCCCCAAGTGTGTGTGTGTGTGTGTGTGTGTATGTGTGTGCATGTGTGTGTGCATGTGTGTATGTGTGTGTGCATGTGTGTATGTGTGTGTGTGTATGTTTCTGTGTCTGTGTGATTTATTTGATTGCCTCGTAGGATAAAATCCAGCAATAGCTGACTTAACACAGGAGAGGCTGAGAATCTGGTAATTGCTTGTTTCACAAGACTGAATCTCTCTGTAGTCCCAATCTGGCCTTACAGACATGGAAGATTTTAGGAGAGCTACTGGTCTTCAGTCTACATTTAAATTACAGAAGAAGTTAATTCTAATACTATTAAAGGAACTGTGTAACAATCAGATGAATAGTGTTACCAATGAGAGTGAGAGCAAGCAAGCAAAAAGCAAAGCTTCTTTCTTTGTCCTTTTATCAGGCTCCCTCCAAAAGGTTGTACCCACATTTGGAATTGGTCTTCACGCCTTAAATAATGTGATCAAGAAAATTCTCCACAGGAGTGCCCAGCATCTTGTGTTTTGCTCAATTCCAGATGTAGTCAAGTCAACAACAAAGACTGGTCATTAGTGTCTCTCCTTGAATCTAGAACTCATTGATTAAACTACACTGAGGCGCCACTAGCTTGCAGTGCCTACTTATGCCTCTTTATGCCTCTCCAGATCTGGGATTACAGGCAACATGCTGTTGACCTTGGGTTTCGCCTGAGGATTCAATGCAAGTCTGTATGTTTCCGTGGCAATCACTTCACTGACTGAGCCATATCTGTAACCCACATTGTTTCTTAAATTCGAAAGAAATATACTAAATATTACTTTCAACATCATAATCTGCTAAGCAGTATTTTTTTTAAAAAATCACTAGTCTTCCAGTGAATATAATACAAGAGTCTGATGAAGTGTTTCTAATTCTTTGAATGTTATAATTTCAATTTTACTTTAGATTTCAGTGTAGATGTTATAATTTCAATTTTACTTTAGATTTAAGTTTTCTGAAATAGTCTTACATAGGCCACACTGGCCTCTGACTCACTAAGGAACTCAGGGGACCTTAAGCTACTGACCCACCTGCCTCTACTTTCCAAATGTTGAGACTATAGGTATGCTCTGCAATGCCCAGTTTTTATTTTAATTCTCAGTGCTTTTTTAAAGTAAGTAAATTATTTGAAAACAAAATTTTTAGGAAGGACATAAAATTTAAAGCCACTATATTTTCACTATACACATCAATAATTGTCATGGAATATGGTAGTTTCTAAATCCTCAGATTTCATGCTTATCACAGGCTGAAAGCTCACAATTCTGAGGACAATGTAGAGACACAGTACAAATTTTATATTGTTGCGGTCTAAAAGGCCACCTCCACCTTTGAAAACAAAATACTTTTGCAAGGGTAAGAAGAATTATGTGACCTCCACCAATAAACCATATGTAGCAAGAGTAACTGGTCAAACAGGCTGCAATATGGAAACAGAGAGAAATATTGGCACCATCATTCATAGCAAGTTAAAAGACTTATACTCAATTCTCAGAGCCTATGTTAAAAAATAATCATTCAAATAAAATCGAAAAGGCTCAAGATGTGACATGTGGTTGTAACCCCAGAGCCAGTAGGGGCAGTCTGTACTACTTAGTGAGCTCCAGGGTGACACTTGAAGAATGACATCCAAGGTTGATTTCTGTCCTCCATACAAATGTGTGTGTGTGTGTGTGTGTGTGTGTGTGTGTGTGTGTGTGTATGTACAC
>CM052711.1:65215173-65229011 GCA_028551405.1 Uromys caudimaculatus | reverse complement strand
GAGGGTGAAGGTGAGGACAACCAGAAATACAGAAAACTCATCATAGTCTATAACTTTGAGTTAGAATGCATATTTTTCTCCAAAGAGGTTTGCTTTATAGTTTTCGCTACCTTTACCCTCATCTCATCTGTCTGAGGCTTGTCGATGTTGCTTTATGAGTGAATGTCAGTCCCCTTTAATCCTGTGTGGCAGTAGTTGCACTGTATCTCCTGTGTATATTTAGGTAGTAACTTCCCTCACAACCTGCAAAGCATACATTCTTCCTAATTGCTAGATGAGAGAGGATTTTAAAAATATGGAAATTTGCAAGCAATACAAATCAAATGCAAATGAAAAAAAGTTCTGCATGGATGTGATTTAATTTTCACAACTGCCTCATGTGGTTTTTAGATACAATCAGCCCTAAACACACTTCTGAATGGTGTTTTTGTTGCATATAAATTCTCTTTTTAAGCAGGGATGAGGTGAGCTAATGGTTTCCTTTATCAGTGTTAGAATTGCATTATACTGCAAAGATAAATTCAGGTCTCCAAATGCAAAAAAACTCAGCAAATCACACAGAAATAAGTGTCGCTTATGCATGGGGGGGGGGTATGTCCATAAATCCTACTTTGTAAATGTAATGACAGACTAGTTCTCCCTTGAAGTTTCTTGGAACACTTTCATGAGACCTTGTTAACTTACATTTCTGATTAAATGAAAAAATGCTTATGGGAACTATGATATGAGAAGAATGACCTTGCCTTAATACTGAAGCCTGTGATTTCAGAACATACATGACATTGAGAAATGGAGCCTAGACTTTTGTGCAATGAAAAGTGAAGAAGCAAAGAGTAAATGCATACATTGGAAGAGAAGTCAATTTTCTCTTGAAAATATGGCTGCCATCTTTTTCATTTCAATTTATTTTTTTACAAATATATAATATTGATTATGGGTAAAATGTGTTATAGAATTCACATTATGCCAGATCTATGTTAGACATTCCCTCACTCCCTTTGGAATCCTACCTATGAGAGACCAGATCTTGGGTTTAGACTCTGCCTTAGAGAACCTGAACTAAGGTTGAACTCTCTAACACCAGTTTCCAGGTTACTCCCCAACAATCCTGCATCTAGCATCAGTTTCCAAGTTACAAGTTATGTGGCCCTTAACTTCCTAACAACCATCCGTCGGGAGGAAAGCAGAAGTTGAATTTATGGTTTGGCTCCCAGCACCAGACAATTATTTTAAAGAGCAAAAAAATTCCATAATAGCCCCCAAATCAGATGTGCACCAGGCTTCACCCCTTCCTCTCGCCTTTCCCCTCCCTCTCCCCTGCTTGCTCGCCATTTCCCATAAAACCCTGTCCTGCTGAGGGCCCAGGGCTTCAGCTTTCCAGCCTGCTGCATCAAGGTCATTGGTGAGCCCAAGCTCGAGCTTGAATAAAAAGACCTTGGTGTGATTGCATCGGAATCAACTCCTAGGTGGTCTTTTGGAGCTTGTGAACAGGCACAACACCTGAAGATTCACATGTAAAATGAGTGTCCCTGCATTTAGAATAACTCATGGAGCTTTAATTTTTATTTAAAGTAAGACCCAACATAATTCAAACACATATTAAGCACTTAGGGAAGTGGACTGAATGAATGCTTGGTCCATTCAGGCTACTCTCATGAAGTACCATCAGTTGAATAAGTTTATAAATACTGTTAGACTTCCAGCTACAGGCTAATCAGGACGTGCCCACCTGTCTCTAAAGAAAAGGGTGAGCCTGTGAATCTCTAACTGCCTAACAAACTCCCCAGGTGTCCCGGTTCCAGGAGAACAGTGGGTACATTCTCACACTATCAAGGGACATTACAGAACCTCCGGTTACCAGACTTAGGAATAGCATATTTCTTCCCTGGAAATCCCTTCCCTCCCCGTACAACCCAGGAATCAACAGTCTGGGTGAATAGTGACACAAAGGCTACTTTCCTTGAGTCCTGTGAGAAGGGACCCCACTCTGTCTCATGGGTCTGAACTCTCCTCAGAGCCCCTGCTATGCTTTTGTCTGACTGGCATTAATAACTCTTCCAGTAAATCTCTGACGTGAAAGGACTCCACCTTAAGGTCTTCCTTGAGCCCCATACCTTTCAATAGCAGAATTATTTCTGCAGGACTAGAGAGCTAAAGATTTCCAGATCAATTTGGAGACAAATTTAATGTTTCATTCGACAGATGAAAAGTTCTGTATCCTCATTTGGCAGAGTAGACAGCTCTGTTCTCTGTGGCCTCTTTAATAATAACCCATATTCTAATGGTAGCCTAGCTACTTGTGCCATGTTCTACCTACTGATACCATTACCTGGGTGGTTAGGATTTCAGTCCACAACCCATTCTCATCACTTCTGTTTAGGGACAAGAATACTTAGACCATAGCATTCTGCACTTTGTCTTCCCATATCATGTACTTCAGAAACTGAAACTGCAATCTTTTTTATCCCAGTGTCCAAAATGGTCTTGTTTCAGCATCACCTATGATGTCTGAAGTTCACAGTCTAACATAAACATTATGTAAATTATACACAGGTGCAACTGAAAGTCTGCTGTATTCTGGGACTCAAAACTTGTTGAATTTTTCAAACCAAATAAGTTTCCAACACAATGATGGCGCAAATATGGGATAGCACCTTCTAATTCCTTTTATTTTCATTAAGAATGTCTCTTATCTCTTTCTTAAAAAAGAGAAAGACATTCTTACTCCAAAGAGAGGAAAAAAATAAGAGCCCATTCTGGGTAAGTCTAGACCCCAGAATCTTGAGAATAATGAATAAATGCATGACAGTTATTTCTTCATAGACAAAAGATTTACTTGCACGTAAAGAATGATTCAATGAGTAAAGCATAGTTCATGTGATATTTTCACACTTAGGTCTCCTAAGCACATGGTTGCCACCTCACTTGATCCATCGTACCCATATCCCTAGGCCTTTTGGGTAGAGAGAGAAAATTAGCAATTCTCATATTCAGCCTATTACATTAAAATGGCATTTTATAGTAAGATAACAATGCTTATATAAGCTACTGTCTTGAAAAAGTATGGTCTAAATGCTAGTTCCAGTTTTCTTCTTTTTGACTATTAACTGGCAGGCATGCCTGGCTGGGTTCTCCATAAGGAAAGCTAAATAGGATAGTATAGGTAGCCTCTTTTCTGTCCCCAAGGTTTTTAGAGAAGGTAAGAAACATCAAAAGAATAATTTTAAAAGCCAGATACTTCTCCACATTAGTGACTGTTTTAGACACTCATGATGAAAACAAGGTAGAGGGTATTTAGAAGCACCAGCTGAAGCTGAATTAGAATGAAATCAACAGAGAGAAGAAAAACCTATCATTTCTGAGAATAGAGACCAAATATTGAGTTAAATATCTCTCTATTTCCTCTAACTAATGCCTGTAATGTATATGGTCTGGAGATTTTAAGACTGGTGTGAGGTAAGGAAACACATGCTTTAATTTCCTGAAGTGTGAAGAATCTGGTGAGTATGTATATTCAGAGTTCAATGGAATATCCAGGAGGGTGGGAAAGATGGCTGAATGGTTAAGAGCTTGTTTTCTAGCACCCATGTGAGGTAGCTCACAACTGCTCATAAATACAGGTCCAGAGAATTGTGATACAATGTCCTTTTCTGGCTGGCAATTACAATGGATATTGGGGTCCAAAAGTAGCTGCTAGCCTTTCTCAGGGTGATTTTTATACACAAAAATCCACGTTCTAGATTGACATAATAAGAACAGCTAGTTAAAAGCAGAACTATGTAAGTCAAAAAGCAAGGTTAGTACATTTAGGGATTTTCCCAGAACTATGGACTTTGAAGGATTAGCTTGTTTACATTTCAGTAGGTGCTATCTATACACTGAATTTTATGGAATGAATAGTGCTTTTGTCATGGAGTTAGCTGAGCTAAGGTTTGGGGCCTTATTACAGTAGACTGTTCCTTTCTGGCACTGTGAGCTGAAATAATTCATTTTTCCCCTTAATTTGCCTGTGCCAGGGTATTATCACAGCAACAGAAAGAAAATGAATACAACATCCATTATTGTATCAAACTACTGATTCAGTTCCATCCCTCAAGATCTAATCTTTTCTGGAAACAAACTTCAGACATCTGGGAGTATACTTTGCTCACCTCCTTAGCATCTGCATGAGACTTTGTCACTCAAAAAAAATAACTATTTTATTTACTTTTAGTTAATTTTTGAACAATATATTTGATCTCGGTTTTCCCCCACCATCTCCCAGATATTTTCCACATCTCTATCCATTCAACTTTGTTCTTTATCTTCTCCCTCAATCACACACACACACACACACACACACACACACACACACACACACACACACACCCCACTTTTGAACAAAAAAGAAACAAAGGAGAAAACAAAAAACAAAAAAGAAACCATAAACTTCCTCAAAAACACAAAAAATGAAAATCAAAACAAATAGACCAATATGACCAAAACAAAAACAAAAATAAAAAACTCCCCAAAAATATCCAAATGAAGAAAGCAAAACAATATAGTTCACAAGAATGTGGCTAAAGTTAGTCAAGTAGTCCTGGGCATAGCCAGCCCTGCATCGTGGTTGATATACCCAGTCTGTGTCTATGGAGGATGTTTGAACAGAGGTCACATTTCAACAAGACTTTGGGACACGGAGAAAAATTAGTCATCACGGGAAGATGGTGCTTGTCTCTCTCTAACATTTTATTGAAAAGCACAGAGGAGACACATACCACGCAGGCTTAGCGATGCTCGGAGCGTTCGTTTGGCTGAAACATATGGAGCATGTATGCAAAAATAGAGAATGATTTAGCTATTAGGTCTGAAGCAATGAGCCAGAAATACAAGCCTGTGTACAATTAAATATTGAACAGTGAGCCATTCGATATTTCAGAATTATGGGCGTTATGAGTATTAGGGGAGTTTACAGAACAGGAAAAACTAATAAAGACAAAGTACTTGGTGAAGGCTTCATGGAAAATGAGAAATTCTAGCATATGCCCTTAGTATTCTGGTTCTTATGTTGGCTTTTATTTTTACATCCACAGAAGTCATTGGGCATTAATTAAAGCATGAGGATTAGTGTTACTAGCCCAGGGATGCTCTGATAGAGATATATGCTGAATAATTTGACTGATTCACTTGCATGTGTATAAGGCTGGGAAGGACCAGCCTAGAAGTGCCCTAATTGTCCTGTTTGCTAGATACCTTGAGTGATTCAGTTGTATATTTGGAGAGGTAGTTTTGCTGACAACTCCATCAATTTCCACTGGTGATTAATGAGAATTTCTCAAGGAAATAATTTTGTAGACAGAATTCAACTTCTCTGATGGTCTTCATTAATATTTCAGTAAGTGTTGTAATACGATTGTAAGTGGTTGCCAAGAAAATTTCACCACCATGCCTGGAGTAATTCAACACTAGCCCTACAGTGTATATTTTAAAGAACACAGAGAGGGCATTGGTATTGATATCATAGAATCAAACTTTATCAAGAACATAATTTTAAATATAACAGGGCTGAGGACATAGTTCAGTTTGTAGAGTGCTTCTCAGCATACATGAAGGTTTGGTCTTGAACACAACATTAACTTGGTATGTGGCACAAGACTGCAATATCAGCATTTGGGAAGGGAAGACAGGAAGAATCATGGTCGATTTGAATCACTGAATATATATATGTGTGTGTGTGTGTGTGTGTGTGTGTGTGTGTGTGTGTGTGTGTGTGTGTGTGTGTTCTAGATTGTCTCATCAGGAAGCAGAATTCCTCTAAAGGAAATATGCAGCCATAACATTAAGAAGAGATATAAAAGGTGGAATGAGAATACTTGTGTGCAAGCATGGAGACTTGAATTCAAATCACAAGAATTCAGAGAAAACCCAGGCTTGGGTTTCTACTCAAATGAGATGGAAAGCAAGGATTGATATCAAAGGATGCATTCTGACCTCTACACACAGTGTGACATGTGCACGCTGCAGTTACACACACACACACACACACACACCCTACCTCATGCATTAAAAAAAAAGAAAAGGAAAAGGGAAAAAAAGAAATATTCAACATTAACCAGAGACAGCAGATACAGTATGATCCTTGGTCCAACTTGCAAAAATACAAAGATAGAGCTTTTTATTTTGTTTTCCTTTCCTAACTTGGAAATCTGATATGAACTCTTCTTCCCCTCTTCAGTCTTTCAGTCCTCTCTTCTAGTTTTTTTTTAAACACCAAGGCTCTTAAAATTTCTTCTAGCTTCTTGAAGTGATTAGAGCAGAATTGTGAGTCTGTAGGCAAGAAGTTTCTTCTCTCTTTATAGGGATGTTAAATGGAGGTGAAAGATTATTCTCCTTATAACAAAGAAAGGCTAGAGTACCAGGAAGGGGCTCCCTGGGAGTCAGGCAAGGCCTCTGCTGCTGACTGGTTGAAGTGAAGGATTTAATCAAGACAACCTTTCAGTTGCTCCCAGTCTCCATCACTGCGGTAGTCAGATGCACATTGTTCTTGAAGTTGGATGATTTAGTTCTGAACTTCTTAAGTCATTAAATTTAGCATATGCTTCAGATAACCTACTAAAATTCTTTCTGGTGAGAAACAGTGCACCAAAACCCAGAATGATGGGCTGAGGAGATGGCTCCAAGAATTTGAATGTGAGGATTTGACTTCTAGTTCTCAGATTCCACATAAAATCTATGTAGTATTGGTCATTTCTATAGTACTAGTGCTCCTGAAGTGAAATAGAAGGTTGGAACAAGTAAGTCATGAAAGATCACAACCCAAATATACTGGTAAAAGTAGTGGAGAAACAAGAAGGGATTCACCTCAAACAAGGCTGGAAGTGATCTCGTTCATGGGTAGGCATATGCTTACTCATACATATACACAAATGACACATACATATACATATACACATACATATACATATACACAAATGACACATACATATACATATACATATACACAAATGACACATACATATACATATACACATACATATACATATACACAAATGACACATACATATACACATACACATACATATACACATACATATACATATACATATACACAAATGACACATACATACACATATACACATACACATACATATACATATACACATACATACACATATACACAATTGACACATACATATACACATACACATACATACATATACATACATATACACAAATGACACATTGTGGACACATATACATATTACAAAGTAACAAAATAATCTAAGCAATAATCATAAAAATCATTAGCATGCAGTAAAAGACAGTCAGATATCATACATTTCCTAATGTAAATGTGAAATTTTACCTTTTTAAACATTTTTAGGAGAGCTGCTATATATACATATATGTATACATATACATATATATTTTTTTTCTAGCTATTAGTGGACAGTAAATAGAGCATAGAGAATAAACACTGATACATACCATTGGAAACTCCAGCAAGAAATGATCCAGTTTCTTCAGCAAATAAATTATAAGGAAATCCAAGATTAAGTGTTATGTAACTGACAAGTTACCCAGGATGATGTGTTGATTTTATTTCACTCCAATTCAGAAAAATATGTGCTGACATGCCTAGTTTGAAAGTGATCAGTGTGCTTGACTTAATCTATTGAATTCCAATTCGATAACTTACAACCTTTTAGAAAATGATGAAACCCACTTGAAGTCTAGATAGTGAGATACACATTTTCTTATGAGACATTGAGTTTTTCATACAACTCTTAAACAGTATCTATATGTAGACAGCATAGAATATTTACACAAGTATAAACTATTATATATGAAGACACATGGCTAAAGAAAAAATTATCCTAAGGTTCATTGAAATTTTTTTTTAGTGTTACAACTGGGAATGGAGAGAGATGGCTTAGTGGGTAATGTGCTTACCTTATACGCCTCAAGATCTGAGCTCAGATCTCAAACACTCATGTAAGCAGCATAGTGGTTGACAGTTGTCATGGTTCACAGATGTCATGTCATCCCAGCACTGGAATGGTAGAAACAGGATGATTCTGGAAGCTCATTGGCCAGTGAGCCTAGTCAAAAGGGTGAGCTCCAGGTATATAAAATTCTACCTATGTCAAAAATAAGAGAAAAAAATGATAGTTGAAAACACTCAATGTTGACCTCTGGACTTCATGTGCAGTTGCATGCATGTGCATGGCATGCACATACACATACATGCATTTATTCTTCTATACAGTTACAAACAAAGGTACTTTTATAACTTTATCAGCAATCTAATAGTGGCATTTCTAAGTATTTTAAATTTATTGTCCCTTAGACAAAGATTTTTGCATACATCCTGGAACGTGATGGTAAGAAATTTATATTATCATACCCCATCTCTTATATAACTGCAATGCATGTCTCAGGCCTATTTGCTATAATTTCTGCAATCTTTTGAATAGTTAACTTGAAATTCTATGCTTCCAGCTATTAATGTTTAATCTTAAAAGTTAGTAGTTTTATACCAATGGATAGAGGTAAGGTTGGTGGATTCATAGCACTTAAGATAGATGAATTCAGCTTGTAAGGCATAGACACTAAGAACCAGTAAATTGCTTTACTTCTGTTGTTGTCAGCTTTGTCAATTTTATACAACCTGAACTCATCTGAGAAGAGAGTCTCAATGAGGGATTATGTACATTGGGTTGGCCTGTGGACACATCAGTGGGTGGTTGTTTGATTGGCTAATTAATTAGTTAAGGGAATTGATTAGTTAAGGGAAGACCCAACCCACTAAGCAAGACATTTTGAAATGTAAGAGAGTAGCACAGCCTAGCTGAACAACAAAACTAATCAAACAAATGAGTGTATGTTCATCCATTTTTCTGTGCTCCTGACTCTGGATATGGTGTGACTGGATGCTGCAGGTTTCTGCTTGGCTTTCCACAATAATAGATTATAAACCAGAACTGTGCACTGAACTAAATTCCTTTGTCCCCCATGCTGCTTTTATTCAGGACATTTTATCACAGCAACTTAAATAAAACTAAAGCTGTCTCAATTTCCAACAATTTTACCTTCAAAAACTGTTACCAGGAATAAGAAAAGTCAATTTATGGTAATCTCATCTTTTTCTTTCTCTTTCCTCACTCATTGTTCAAATACTCCTGATTAAAGAAATCAAAAAGATGACAAGAGCAAGAAAGGCAGTGACAGAAAACGAATCCTAAAGTGAAATGCCCAACACTGGTGTAGTCAAAACTTAGCCATAGCTATCAAGAGACAGAAAGTCTTATTCATAGAATTATCTGTATGTGTGTGCATGTGTGTACATATATATGTTGAAAAAAAGCAGGGAGACAGAAACATACAGGGAGAATATGAAGCTTCAAAGAACACTCTCATGTTTAGCAAATGTTTGCCATGTGTGTTTATTTTCTTTATAATTATTCACACGCATGTGTTTGTATGCTTAAATTGTTATTGTTTTGATTTGTGTGCAAGAATGTTTTGCCTGCAGGTATGTCTGTGAATGACATGTATATCTGATGCATAAAGAAGCCAGAAGAGGATGTCAGCTGCCATGAAACTGGAGTTACAGGCAGTATTTGTGAGCTGCCAAAAGGGGGTGGGAACCAAACTGGGGTCTTGTGCTACCGCAGCCATTGCTCTTAATCATGGGGTCATCTCTTGGCTTCTGAAGTGTGTGTTTAATATTCTATTCTATTTATCTATTTACTCATTTAGTAATGTGTGTGTGTGTCCAGGCATATGCATGCTATAACTTGCATGCCAAGGTTAGAGGACAACTTGAAAAAGTCAGTTTTTCTTTTCCACCACGTGGGTCCTGAGGTATTCAACTCAGGTCATAAGAGTTAGCACCAACTGCCCCTATCCTCTGAACCCTATTGCCATCTACTTTTAAAATCGAATTTAAAATCGAATTAATATATCTCTATTTTAACTAATAAAATAGAAGATAATTTTATTAGTAATAGAATTTTTAGAGAAATTATCAACTATATTTTTACTTCTATGTAAAAGTTATCAATATTAAGTAGAATTCATACACAACACAGTATTATTTATTTCTACATGGAGGTATTCAGAAACACATATGCACACATGAACTAAATCCCCACTCAAGACAGGTTATATATAAGGTCCAGCAACAGGCCCAAAGTGGTATCCAGCTCAAGGGGAGGCCCCAAGACCTGACACTATTACGGAGGCTATGGAGCACTCACAAAAAGGGAGCTATCATGACTGCCCTCCAAAAGACTGAAAAAGCTGCTGAAACAGATGCAGATATTTGTATCCAACCAATGGACAGAACCCAAACTGTGGTTGAATTAGGGAAAAGGTAGAAGAAGCTGAGGAGGAGGGTGAGCCTGTAGGAGGACCAGCAGTCTCAACCTGGACCCCTGAGATCTCTCAAACACTGGACCATCAACCAGGCAGCATACACCAGCTGATATGAGGTCTCCAACATATATACAGCAGAGGACTGGCAGGTCTGGGTTCAATCAGAGAAGATGCACCTACCCTCAAGAGACTGGAGGCCCCAGGGAGTTTAGAGGTCTGGTGGGGTGTAGGTGTGGGGGTGGGATATCCTCGTGGAGAGTGGAGAGGGTGGAGAGGAGGTATGGGATGTGGAACAGTTGGAGGGTGACCGGGAGGAGAATAAAATCTGGAGTGCAAAAATAAATAAATAAATAAATAAATAAATAAATAAATAAATAAATAAATAAATAAATGATTAAATAAATTTTTAAAAAATGAATAAAATGCAATATACTTTAAGACTTAGAGTTACAAAATATTAGGAGTGATTAGAAGTACACATTACTATGCCAGTATTTTTATCTGGGGATAGAACTTGGGTTTCATGCTTGCCAACCAAGTACTTTACCAAATGAGCTATCACTGCAGCATCAAAACCAAAGAGTTTCTAAAGTACTGGGAATAAAGTAGCAGAATCAGGTTTTTTTTCAATCAAAAAATTTACATTCGTTTGGAAATTGTTTCCTTCCTTTATGAATGCAAATGTGTGAAAATATTCTACCTTATTCCCTGAAAAAACATGGAGACATCTCACGGGTGCCTCCCACTGGCCACTGACATACAACTTGTTCTCCAGGGTTTAAATCAAACCTTCTCCATCTTGCAAGGTATCTTTCAGCTGTGATCTCTCAGGTACATTTTGGAACAAGTGTCTGCTGTATCATCACTCCTAAGTAGCTGAGTACCACCACTTTGAAATAACAACTATTATGGTCATATGTAAACTGTGACTAGTAACAAATGCTAGAAGATTCCTAGAAAATTCATACTTCTAGGACTGAGGAGATGGCTTAGTGGTTAAAAACTTATGCTACTATGTGGAGGATCTGAGTTCAGTTCCCAGATCCCACAGGGGGAAACTCACAACTGCCTGTAACTCTAGCTCCATAGGGATCCGATGCCCTCTTCTGGTACCTGAGAGAATCTGCACTCATGTGTACATACATAGGTACACACACACACACACACACACACACACACACACACACACACATACACACACACACACACACACACACACACACACACACACACATACTCAATCATGGAACAACCAATAGTTCTACACAATTCATGATGTCAATGAATGAAAACAATGACCAGGATGGCCCAATATCACTAAGGCTGAAATAGTGGCAGCATACCTTAGTGGTAACCAATAACTCTCTAATTGAGTTAAGACCTCCATGGAAGGGAAATCATGAATAACACTGGAAAACTTAAAGTTTTGAAGTCATGGATATTGAAGGAGAACCTACAACCACCATTTTATTAAATCAGTATAATTCCTAACCCCATCCTAATACATAAGTTTATATACTGAGTGATAAATATAGGTCTCACCCCTAATGAAAGAAAAGTCTTCTCATTGTAAAAGATGGATGGAATCCAGTACAGAGTATCACAGCCAATACAAATTCAGAGAACAAATGACCTTGTGGCATTCAGCTCCAACTGATACATCTACAACATAACTACTATACCCAATGCTCAGGGATCATAATGGAAGAAGGGGTAGAAAAATTGTAAAAGCTAGGGGAAGTGATGTTTGCTGAGAGATTTTGTCTTCTAGAAATTTCAGAGATGCTACATCCATGAAATCTCAACAATGTGGCTACATAAGAAGACCTGAACAAGGTTCACACCAATATGCATGCTAACAAGGCAGGGGAATTATCATGGGGCCTTATCCCTAGACCAAGCACTTCAGGCAACAAGGACTGCTAAGACTTGGAAGAACTCCCAATTGATTATCCAACACCAGAAGATCAGACCTGAAAACATATACATCAATGTAACACTATACAAGTTGTATTTACATATTTAGGAATATACATCCTCACACATAACCACAAACATTAACAACAATTAAAAGAATAGAGGCTGTGAGCTTGAGGAGAACAAGGTGGGGGAAGTACATGGCAAGGGCTGAAGGGAGGAACAGGAGAGAGGTAAACCATGGAATCATATTTTAATTTCAAAGGTAATTTTTGAAAATCATTAGCAAATTCATACTGCTTGGTCAAAACTCAGCTCAGATCTGTTTCTAGCCAAATCAGTGGTTTTCCTATCATTTCCCTTCCTAAAAAATTGCTAAACTTCAAATCATTAAAGTGCCTTTTGCCTTGAATTGTGACCTTTCTCATAGCTGCCCAAACTGGAAGACACCCCTTCCTCCACAGCCTAATGGATAGGGAACTCCCACTCTTCTCTCATGATTGACATCTTACATGGGACACTTTTTTCTTTTTGCTTTAGTTGCCCTGTTGCTTAAGAACCAAACACATTTCTGTAGAAATATTTCAATTTATTATGCTTCTTGTATTTTAATTAGATCTCCTGGGGAACCTCGGAAGCACATGAAATAAAAAATAAAACACTGAGACAACAGAAGCGTTTGTGCTCAAGGATCTTCAATTTTTAATCCCATTGTGGGTATCTTCCCACAGGCCTTTTGGCTATAGGTTCAAACTGTATATTAGTCCACTGGATAGAGGCCATGGGTCTACTGTACCTTAAGCCCCAGGCTGGAGTTGGCCTTTGATGGTATGGATTCTCAGTGTGAAATTATCAACATGAAAAATGCTGTCTACTTTGTTCTATAATGACACTTCTCACTGACTTTGTCCCATGTTAGTTTAAGCTGTCACAGCAATATTATCAAGGACAAAAAAAAAAAAATGAGGGCATTTCACATTGTCAAATCACATAGAAACTCTGGTCCCCTTTCAATCTTTCGGTGTCTCTAATGCCCAGGTTTATAAATTTTTCCTGTTTTGATTCAAGGTCTTGGTTAGTCCAGGCTGCCTTTGAACTCACCATTTAGCCAAAGATGTTTTAAAACATCAGGCCTTTCTACCTCCAGCCTCCAGAGTACTGGGATCATAGGTATGTATCTAGAGATTTTCACTAATTTCTTTAAGTCAACAAATGAATTAAGAAGTTATGTGTGAACTTGGCTGCTGCTAAATTGGTACAGTTCTTGCCTAGCAAGCACAGAGTTCTGGGTTCCATCCCTAGCACCTCACAAATTAGGTGTGTTGGTATATGCTTATAGTGACATCATTTTGGGGTGGCTAAATGCAGGAAGATGAAAAGTTTAAAGTCATCCTCACCCATGTTGGGATTTGAGGCTGTCAAGAATACATGAAACCTCTACTCAAAATCACATCGTTGACAAGTGTCCATCTGAAATTTTCTTTTTTTTTTTTTTCCTTTATTTTTGATACTTTATTTACATTTCCGATGATTCCCCTTTTCTTTGGAAACCCCGTGTCCCC
>CM052711.1:65171546-65214673 GCA_028551405.1 Uromys caudimaculatus | reverse complement strand
CAGTAAAAGGGAATGTCAAGGTGGGAATATGGGAATGGGTGGGCGGGTAGGTGGGAGGAGGAATTCCCTCACAGAGGCGGGGAGGGGGAGGGGACACGGGGTTTCCAAAGAAAAGGGGAATCAATGGAAATGTAAATAAAGTATCAAAAAAAAAAAAAAAAAAAAAAAAAAAAAAAAAAAACCCAAAGAGGAGACCTGGAAAGGGGGAAACATTGGAAGTGTAAATAAAGTATCAAAAAATAAATAAACAATTAAAAAAAAAAAAAAAGAAGTAGCTGTAGAGAGATGTAGAAGGAAAGTAGGAAAGGCTTGGTCTGAACTTTGGAGGATATTTATTTACATATTTATTTATGGATTTATTCACAGTCAAAGAGTGTGGGAATGCTCAATATATCTAGAAAGGAAGATGGGCTGAGGCTCTCTCTATAGTCCACACGGGAAGCTGAGAATTGTAATTTTTCATCTGGAAACTCCGTGGCTGTGTTTTTGTTTCAGGAAGGTTCGTGGTGAATTACTGGAGCTGTTTTATGATGAGTTTTGTGAAGTCTGTGTTAGATAGTACTTACAGCGCTCCAGCCTACTGTGAGCATCTTCCAACTGTACCTTCTGATCTTTTTATTTTCTTATAAATGACAACATTTAATTGGGGCTGACTTACAGGTTCAGCCCATTAATATCATGGCAGGAAGCATGGCAGTACACAGACAGACATGGTACTGGAGAAGGAGTCGAGAGTTCTAGATCTAGATCTGCAGAAGTGAACTGAGACACACAGACCTCAAAGCCCATTTGTTAGTGACATATGTCCTCCAACAAAGCCACTTCCATTACAGCAAAGCTATACCTCCGAATACTATCATCCCCTATGGGCCTATGAGGGCCACTTTATTCAAAACACCAAATCTACGTTTGCTTACTACCTACTGTCAGTAAACATTTCTAAACACTTGAAATGATATTACATATAGTTTTTCAGGCATTGTGTAATATCTTATCCTTTTAATTTTTTTCTTTTTTTTTCTTATTTTAGATATTTGCTTTATTTACATTTCAAATGTTTTCCCTTTCCAGGTCTTCCCTTCAGAAACCCCCTATTCCATGCCCCCTCCCCCTGCCTCTATGAGGGTGCTCACCCACCTACCCACTCCAGTCTTCCCTCACTAGCATTCCCCTACACTGGGGCATCTAACACCCTCAGGCCCAAGGGTTTCTCCTCCCACTGATGGCCAACAAGGCCCTCCTCTGCCACATATGTGGCCAGCACCATGGGTCCCTCCATGTGTATTCTTTGGTTGGTAGTCCAGTCTCCGGGAGCACTGAGGGAGTCAGGCCAGTTGACACTGTTGCTCACTCCATGGGGCTGCAAACCCCCTCAGCTCCTTCAGTCCCTTCTCCAATTCCTCCATCTGGGACCCCATGCTCAGTCCTATGATTGATTGTGAGCATCCACCTCTGTATTTGTCAGGCTCTGCCTAAGCCTCTCAGGAGACAGCTTATCATGCTTGCATCAGCAAGCACTTCCCAGAATCCACAATAAGGTCCAGGTTTGTGGCTGTATATGGGATGGATCCCCAGGTGGGACAGTCTCTGGATGGCCTTTCCTTCAGTCTCTGCTCCACACTTTGTCTCCATATTTCCTCCTGTGAGTATTTTGTTCACTCTTCTGAGAAAAACTGAAGCATTCACATTTTGGTCTTCCTTATTCTTAGGCTTCCTATGGTCTATGAATTGAATCTTGGGTATTCAGAACTTTTAAGCTAATATCTACTTATCAGTGAGTACATACCATGTTTGTTCTTTTGTGACTGAGTTACCTCACTCATTTGCCTGCAAATTTCATGAAGTCATTGTTTTTAATAGCTGAGTAGTATTCCATTGTGTAAATGTACCACATTTTCTGTATCCATTCCTCTGTTGAGGGACATCTGGGTTGCTTCCAGCTTCTGGATATTATAAATATGGCTGCTATGAACATAGTGGAGCATGTGTCCTTATTGCATGTTAGAGCATCTTCCGGGTGTATGCCCAGGAGTGGTATAATTGGGTCCTCAGGTAGTATTATGTCCATTTTTCTGAGGGTCCGCCAAACTGATTTCCAGAGTGATTGTACCAGCTTGCAATCCCACCAGCAATGGAGGAGTGTTCCTCTTTCTCCATATCCTCGCCAACATCTGCTGTCACCTGAGTTTTTGAACTTAGCCATTCTGATTAGTGTGAGGTGGAATCTCAGGGTTGTTTTGATTTGCATTTCCCTGATGACTAAGGATGTTGAACATTTCTTTAGGTGCTTCTCAGCCCTTCCAGTTTCCTCAGTTGAGAATTCTCTGTTTAGGTCTGTTCCCCATTTTTAATAGGGTTATTTGGTTCTATGGAGTCTATCTTCTTGAGTTCTTCATATATATTGGATATTAACCCTCTGTAGGATGTAGGATTGGTAAAGATCTTTTCCCAATCTGTTGGTTGCTGTTTTGTCCTATTGACAGTGTCCTGTGCCTTACAGAAGTTTTGCAATTTCATGAGGTCCCATTTGTTGATTCTTGATCTTAGAGCATAAGCCATTGGTCTTCTGTGCAGGAACTTTTCCCCTGTGCCCATGTGTTCAAGACTTTTTCCCAATTTTTTTCTCTTCTATTAGATTCAGTGTACCTGGGTTTATGTGGAGGTCCTTGATCCACATAGACTTGAGCTTTGAACAGGGAGATCGGAATGGATCAATTTGCATTCTTCTACATTTTGTACTTTCTGATCTTACTTGAGATATTCTTGTTCTGAGTGAAACCTGCATTTTTTTTCATACAATTATGGGATTCCAGATTGTATTCAAACTTCCATTTTAGTTGGATTCTCCTAATGTTTTTTCAGCTGCAGAAGGTGAGAACTATCTTTTTTGTTTGTTTGTTTGTTTTTGTTTTGTTTTTTTGAGACTGGGTTTCTCTGTGTAGCTCTGGCTGTTCTGGAACTCACTCTGTAGACCAGGCTGGCCTCAAACTTAGAAATCTACCTGCCTCTGCCTCCCAAGTGCTGGGATTAAAGACATGCACCACCACTGCCCGACAGAGAGCTATCTTGTTCTGCTAGGTTGAGGGTAAAGATTCACATCTCCAGGGTAGGAAGATGGCTTGGTATAGATGAACGTTTGCTGTGCAAGCCTGAGGATATGGATTCAGATCCTGCAATCCACCTAAAAGTTGGACATACCCACTTGCATGACCGTAGCCCCAGTACTAGCTGAGGCAGACAAGAGGATTGCTGTGGCATGCTGTCCTCCAACATGGTCAAAATTCAGAGACCTTGTCTCAAGGGAATATGTATAGAGAACTAGAACAGAACACCTAATGTTTTCTCTTGGCCCTCTCCTGCACATATGAGCACACATGTGTACACATATATGTATACATAAAACATAGAGCCATAACACACTTACACATACACACACATACATATATACTCATATGCATACACATACACACTCACATGTACAAACACACACATGTATACACACACACACACACACACACACACACACACACACACCAAAACATAACCTTAAGCTACCTATTCAGCCTCCTGTAACACCATGTAGAGGGCTTTTCTTTCTGCTCCTCATACAGTCTCTATCGACACAGCATTGTGACTGGCCTCCCCTTCCTGAGAGAAAGTGTAAGTCCTGACTCCTCGCTGAGCAGGAAGGCTGCCCTATGGGTTTTCCACTGACGTGATGGGAGAGGGAACAGAGAACATCCCTGCCATATCAAGATTAACTTTCTGACTCAACCCTTGCTTGGGGTTCCTTTCATGATATTTGTGGGCATTGTGGTGCCATAACTGACTTTACCAGTGTAGACGTTTATGCTCCTCACTCACCATCCTTGATCTTGAGTAGAGTTGCTCTTCCATCTGTTCTCTGATGTCCTGGACTAGAACACTGAGTGTTAAGATGTTTTATGCCTTCCTGGACTGCCTTCTCTTTGGTCCTTTGACTAGAGACAGTAGGATTTTATTAGAATTATTTTTGTCTATTTCTAATTCCTGAACTAGAATATTGAATATCATATAAAAGTGAAGCCTTTGATAAGAGTCCTACCTGAGCATTCACTGTTATGATATAGAACTAAAATGAATTTAAAAAAAAAAAAAACAAAACAGTAACCAAAGCAGGGGATACTTAATCATCGTAATATAGCTTCATTTGTTTCCATAAAGCCTTTTATTTTTCAATGCATCATGAATTAATCACAATATAAAATATCAAATATGAGACGGTAACCAGGTAATGTGCTTGCAGTTAAGCCTAATGAATTGGGTTTGATCCACCAGACTCAGGATGGAAGGAAAGAACTGACTCTTGAAAGCTGTCTCCCACACAAGTGCTGTGCTGTACATTCTTACTCTCTTCCCACAAATAAATGAATGACTTCAATAAATAAAATATAAAATATTTTAACTTTGGCATTTTTATAAATCTATATAACACATTGAATTACAATTCAAAATAATTAAAATATTCAGAATCTATCAACAAGAATAAAACCTCTAACTACAGAACTTATGTCAAAATCATAATAGTGTCTAATAGAGAAACTGGTTTACATGTGCTTGGTTTGTTAATTTTTTTAGTCTTTCTTTAAGTTTATAATAAGTATTTTTTACTTGGTAATGGAAAAAGACACAAATAACATTTATTCTTCTTGTAAAACAAACAGTCTTGGTGCTTAATTAGTGCAGTGACCATTCAGTGCATGAAGTGAGTGTAGTATTTCCAGATATAGCAACTATTTTATTTATTGACATAACTTGGTATTTCACTGATTGTTGCTAATATTTTTCTCTTTCTTTTTAATGTTCTAAAATGTTTTATTTAAGCTGGAGCATAATTGGTCTCAAAGTAAACAAAGTACCCCTGTGCTATAAACCAAAATGTACAACAAGGATAGGGCTGGGGAGACGGCTCTGTTGGTGAAGTACTTGTGAAATCATGAGGACTTGACTTCACTCCCAAAAACCCACATTAAAAAGTGGATGGCAGGTGCACACCTGTAACCCAGTGCTTAACCTACCACTGGGGAGGTGGAAACTGGAGGACCCCTGGAGTTTGCTACATAGCCAGACAAGAAAAACTGGTGAGTTTCCCGTTCACTGTGAGATTGTTGTCTCAAAAAATATTGTGGAAAGGGATTAAGGAAGAAATATGATTTGAATTTCTGGTCTCCACATGTACCTGCGCATACACACACACACACACACACACACACACACACACACATCACCGCCACCACCACCACCATCAGCAACAACAATCATAACAAAACAACAAGAGCACATAAGTTCACACTGAAAGAAATGAACAGTGAAGAGAGACCGACTCTCATGGAGAATAATCTATATAAATCCTTTGTGTACTTAATTGACTTAGAAGGAGGTAGGCTTGCTATCTAGTTCTTAAATAGAAATCACATTTCCTGGGATGCTGTAACATGGGGCATATGCAACTTGGCAGTATATGCCTGGTGAGGTGACATCAACCAGGGGACCAAGAGATTAGTAGTTAAGTTCTTCTCTAGGGCATAGGACCTCCCAGGCCATGCCTTTTGAGCAGGCTTATGGCAGTAAACACAAGTGCCTCCTGTGAAACAGGCCTAACATTGAATAATAAAGTGGTTTGTCACTCCCATGACAGTTGTGCCACTAGTATACCAGTGGTCTGACTATTGTCACTCCAAGGACTCCCAGATGGTAGAGTGCTCATGACTTTTCTCCCACAGAAGCCCGCACAGCACCTTCTGTCACTGTGAAGTGCCATTTTGAAAAGTTCTGCAGTTTACCAAAATTACGTAATTAGCTTTCAAGGACTAAAATAACTCGTTTTCCTAGATTCCCACCACTACATCCCACAGACTGCTGGTAATGATTGGCCATAAGAGAGGTTTATGGACCACTTCACACTATTCTTCTTTATACTCACTGGCTATCCTTAGCAATACCAGCTAAGGACCAAAAAGAAAACTGTTCCCCATTCCTGACATATAGCTACCCCAGATGGAGAGTGGGCTCTGACAAAAGTCTGTACTATTTTAAGCCTCTTTTTTCTTGGTCTGTTTTTCCTTCTCACTGACCTCTCAAAAGACAACCAATAGGGAGGGAGCTTTTAGCTCTGTCCCAGCTTGACCTCTATATGTCCTGCAACCAAAGGGAATGGTGCCCACAGCATGGAGGTCTTTCCATCTATTTCTGGAGAGTAACCAAGGACAATGGTTTTATAAAACCATTATAATACTTAATTTAATGTGAAAAACTCAATATATGGAAATTAGACACTAAAACTCCAAATCACAAAAGACTGCATCAGAGAAAATTTGAAATCTGCCTAAACACTGTGTTTGTTGCAGAGTGAAATCTTTCGATTTACAAGAGAGGAAAAAGAGAGCAGGTAGAAAGAAGCCATTTATAGGCATCAAATTAACAACTGAAAATAAATCATGGCAGAAAAGTAAAAGTTAATGAATTAAAAGTTAATGCTTACTCAATCACAAAAGATCTCATTTAATAAGGTGATATTTTGAAAACAAAGGCATGACATTTTAATCTGTTTTCTTGTTACTCTTCATCATCCAGTAATCTAGCAGTGGAATCCCGTTTAACACACAGCCTTATATACTGAGCTGAGCTGAAGAACTGTGTTCATGTGAAGCTCTGAGAAACACTTATATCCCAGGGGCAATTGCTACGAAAAGTGATGACATTATGGAACTCAGTTTATCCCAACATAGAAAAAGAATCTATTGTACTTTTGGTTAAGCATCATTTGAGACGAGGCTACTCCTTGGAAGGTGTGTGTAGCACAAGGCAGGACTAGCATAATTTTGTAGGGTAAGGCCAAACTGTATGAGCTGGATTCCCCTTTTATTTTAATAAATCCACAGTATTGATGAATACTCCTTGGAAACCTATTTAGGTTCTTGATTCCAAATAGATTCATGGTTAGTTACCTGCTTAGTTAGTTTGTTAATCAATAAAGTCCAATTTCCCTCACCTCATTAACTTTTACTTCTCTGCCATTATTTCTTTTTCAGTTGTTAATTCGATGCCTATAAATGCCTTCTACCTACCTTCTCTCTTTTTCCTCTCTTGCAAATCAAAAGATTTCACTCTGCTACAAACACAGTGTTTACATGGGGCTTCTAGTTTTCTTTGATGCAGTCTGTAATAATCTCAAGTTTTACTGTCTAATTTCCAGACAGTCTCAAGCTACATGAAAATTTTCTTTAGAAAAGACCATTTGCTAGATGTGTTGACACACTATCAGGGCTGGTATCAACAATATCAATATTAGATAAAAAATATAATTATGCTGGCATTACTTTTGTGACCCACTGATTTTAACCAGGGGTAAATGTGGAAAATGGGTCTGTAGGGAGAAGAGAGAAAAATAAGGATGGGGGACCAAAGAACAAGTTTAATCATCAAGACCAATGCCAATTAATTATAATTTTAAAATATTCTAACGGACACCGCTGTGCCTATGCTGTTCAGCTCAATTTTATAAAAATGAATCCAAATACAGTTATATTTGCAAACTGCAAGAGAATTACATCACTTGGCTCTCATATCCAGGTGTGGAGGTTAATCTCTGTCCACCTATGTATTATTTTTTAAGGGGGTGATCTCTTATAAATATTGTAGGTCCTGAATTCCTGGGTTCAGGTAGGCTTCTTTTTCATGAGACAGCAGATGGATACTAATTCAGTATCATTGTTATTTTAGAACTGATAGTATCATGTCTTTTAAAATACATAGACATTTGTTCTCTCCATATTAAGAATCTTCACTCAAGAGTACTGACATTTAATTAACCTCTTTAGCATCTATAAACATGAATTCTTTCTATTCATAGCACCAGTTCCCAACTTGGCAAAATACCAACAGCAAGGAAAGAGAGGAAATTCTTTAAAAAGTTGTTTGGGTCCATTTTATGCTGACATCAGTAATGGCGTGTTAGTTGGCTCACAGTTCTGACATCTGGAAAGTGTGATGCCAGGCAGCTTCAGTTGAAAGACCTACTTGGAAGTCTGCAGAGCCACAGCCTTGTGCAGGCTGTCGCACGCTAACATAAAGCATCCTAGGCCTGGCCTCTCCTCTTTAAAAAAACACAGTTACTATTGCTTGACGGTCCCAGACCTTATGGCCTCACTTAATGTCTTGAAAAGGACATTGAGACAGGGTCTCATGTATCTCAGGCTGGCCTCAAACTCACAAGATAGCCAGAGATGAGCTTCGACATGTACTCCTTATGTTTCTAATTCCCAGTTGCTTAAGATTACAGGCATGGCTCACCATACATGCTGTATACAACGTTAAAGACAGGGCTTCATGCATGTTAGGCAAAACTCTACCAACTGAGTTCTAGTCTCAGATTCTTCTTTTTTCATAGTTCTCCAGAGTTCCTCCTAGAACAGAATCCATAACTGGATTACTTTTCAACCCTCTATATATCTCACAGTGGGGAGTAATTACCAGCAAGAGTTTTGATGGTATGTTCACAGAACAGGAAAATCTCTTTGTTTTCTTTTCTATTCTGACAAAATACATATGATCAATGTAAACACATTTTAAGCATAATTTAAATTATGTTTTATATAGGAACACTAGTTGATGCATGAACGTTCTCTCTTTTGAGATACCTCACAGAGCACATCCACATTTTCTAGTTGGTATGCAATTCTTTGGGAATAATGTCACTCCCACATTTTTAACAACGATCTTCTCCAACTCCATTTAAGGTCAACAGAGGGATTTCTTCTCAGATGCTGATACAGAGGATGCTCCTGAAGAGACTGCCAACTTCAAAAGGCCATTAAGCAGTACACTTCATCACCAACTCTCCAGATGATGCCCTGGGTTTTTCCTCTGGACACTTGAGTCTTTGGTAGTTCAGAGACCCGTGCCTTCATTGTTAGTACTGAATGTCAACTTGAGACATTTGTCACCTCAGAGACAACCCTCTGGCATTGTTCCTGCCGTAGTTACTGGACTTAAATAATTAACGGGGAAGGACTCACCCTAAATATGGGCATCACGATCCCATGGGCTGGGGCTCTGGATTGAATAAAAAGGGGAAAGGGAGCTGAACACCGCCATTCATCTCTGCTTTCTGACTTGGTGCCTCATGCTCCTACTTCCATGTCTTCTGTGACATGATGGAATGAATGTGCTCTTGAACAGTGACTAAAAATAAGCTCTACTGGAGATGGAGACATGGATGGTTTATTAAAAGCACCTGCAGCTTTCCCAGAACAACTCTTTTTGGCTCCCAGCACTCCCACCAAAAGGATCTCAACCCCCTAATCTGTAACTCCAATTCTAAGGAATCCAATAACCTCTTCTGGCCTCCATAGGCCACCTTTTTACATATAACATGCACACACAGACACACACAGAAAAATAGGTGATAGATAAGATGATAGTAAATAGATAAATGAGATAGATGAGATATATTGACAGATTGACAGATCCACAGACAGATAACTGATAGATGATAGATAGATAGATAGATAGATAGATAGATAGATAGATAGATAGATGAGATAGATCGACAGATCAACAGATTGACATATGATAGACAGACAGACAGACAGATAGCAGACAAACAAAGAAAAAAGAAGAATAATTAAACCCTTCTGTCTTAGTCAGGGTTTCTATTCCTGCACAAATACCATGACCAAGAAACAAGTTGGGGAGGAAAGAGTTTATTCGGCTTACACTTCCATGCTGCTGTTCATCACCAAAGGAAGTCAGGACTGGAACTCAAGCAGGTCAGGGATCAGGAGCTGATGCAGAGGCCATGGAGGAATGCTGCTTACTGGCTTGTTTCCTCCTGGCTTGCTCAGCCTGCTTTCTTATAGAACCCAAGACTACCAGCCCACAGATGGTACCACTCACAAGGGGCCCTCCCCCCTTGATCACTAATTGAGAAAATACCTTACCGCTGGATCTCATGGAGGCATTTTCTCAACTGAAACTCCTTTCTCTGTGATAACTTCAGCTTGTGTCAAGTTGACACACAAAACTAGCCAGTACACCTTCTTTCTTTAAGTTGCCTTTGTAAGGTATTTTGTCACAGAAGGAAGAGGGTACCTAATAATGCTCCATACCAGAGATTCAGAAAATTCTCAGATCCCCTTTGATTTGGGTGTCTACGGAATACCTACCTTCTAATGCCAGAAAGCTTAGACAGTAAGCTACTTGGAGTAAAGAAGATGGACCCTTCCTGACCTAGTGGATGGAGGAGGCTAGTATCCTGAGCATGCATCACCTGTGACTATTCTTCCTCCATCTCCTGTGGTCTCAGTGCAGAGGTTTCATTAATGTGTGCAGCTCAGGGGCTTCTTGTTATCATTATAAGCATGGTTTCAGTGTGTGCATATTGGCAGAAGACTCGCCTGTTGAGCAAGCACTAAGTACCCATTCACTCTCAGCCCCAGGCAAAAATCCCAGCAGTGTACTTGCCGCTCAGAAACTGACAGGCAGCCATGTGCATTCTGAGTTTATTCCCTGCCCCATTAGATGGGTCTCGACTCCAGGGGGCTCATTGCTGGGAAGTGCCTGTTTGGGGGACCTAGATCTCTCCAGGGACCTCCTGAACCTTTTCTCACTAGATAACTGCTCCGAGTATCAGTTTTCCCTTTCTAGTTACAGAATTTGTAAATGGAATCCATATGTACATGCTGATCCTGGATCTGAGTTCTGGGCTTGCTGTTCAAAGTGCACACCTGAACAAAAGATATTGTCCAGTGTGCTCTCTCTGTGCTCCAGCAGCCCTTTTGTTGTTGATGATGAAGCATATATGTCTTGTGTGCACGTGCGTGTGCATGTGTGATTGGGTGGACATAGTAGTATTTGCATGCACGATCCGAAAATTATATAAGGTGTTTTCCTCGATCACCCTCGTTTCTCTATGAGGAAGCAGAGTCTCTCATTTGAACCCAGAGGTACTTATTTGTCTCTTCTTGGTGTTTCAGCTTCTTCTGCTTTCTCCATCTCTTTCATGCAAGATTAGAAGTTGCAACCCACCTGGTATTTGTATAGGCGCTAAGGATCCTGACTCCATAGTAACACCAGTGAGGCAGGTGCTTAACCCTCTGAGATGCCTCCCAGCCTTTCCTGTTACGCCACACCCTTATGCTATCCAGTCTTTTGCTCACCTGATACCTGCTTAGAGCTATACCATTTCTCCTCCTCAGGAGAGAACTGACGGCTGACATGCTTTGTGCTTCTCAGAGTAGGGAGACACAGAGTGCAAGCGTTACAAAACAATCAAGTGTCTTTTTCAGCCCCTCCTGCAGGAATTGCTAATGGATTTTGCTTGAAACTTGGATGGCAGACATTTTTTAAAAAGCCTGGCCTCTAGTACGTGATTGCTAATATTCTTGTTCATTCTCATGCTTTTTATCAGTTTTCTTGTCTGTCTCTAATTTCCCATTCTGTCAATACCTCCCCAAGTTTATGCAAACATCTAAGAGGCAGAAATAGCTTTCATAATTTTACCTTGCAGTTGGTAGAGAGAAAACACATACTAAAATTATTGCGATTTTTTTTATTTAGATTATAGCATCTTCAAGATGAAAATATTTGCTTGGAAAGAAATACTGATATTAAATCATTTTGATATGATTTTAGTTCTTTAAAAATCACACCTTTCTTCTATCATAGATTTTTGCTCTAAAGTTTTTGACCTTCAAACACAGCCTAAAGCAAAGATGAAAAAGTTTTAATTTGTAAAATTTACAAAACTAATTTTCAAATTAGGTGTTAACAGCTTTTCCTCAGGATCAAAGTTTATGTGCTTAGTACGATTTGGACTGCTAAGTCCTCAAAAAAATATATCCAATTAGCATATATGTGTTCCATTAGGACTCTTTCAAAGGAATACTAGCATGAAATTATTTGCCAAGGTCATTCTGGGCTTAATGTACATAATTGCTTATAAATTTTTGTGTTATTCTAACTACATCTATGTCTCTTGCCTGCAGTTTTTATTAGTGCTTGTGTATATGTGTGGGTGCAGTATTCATGCACGTGTACGTGCAAATCTGTGCACTTTGTATGTGCATGCAGAGACTAGGGAGAGCTGTCCCATGTCCTCTTCTATCTGTCCCTCTTTTCTTGATACCTGATCTCTCACTGAACCAGAACCCAGACTGGTGGTCAGTAAGTCCTAGTTTTTTGTCAACTTGACACAGCTGGAATTATTGGGAAGAGAAAACCTCAATTGCGAAAATGCCTTCATCAGATTGGCTTGTCAGAAATTCCGTAAGATGTTCTTATGATTATTGATTAATGTGGAGGCATTGACACCCCTTCGTAGGTGGTCCTGAGTTGTTTAAAAAAGATGGCTGAGCAAGCTATGGGGAGCGTGTGAACAAAATTTTTCTGTGGCTTCCTGATTTCAGCCTTGAGTTCCTGGCCTGACTTTGCTGATAATGGACTTCAGTGATAAGGTGAAATAAACCCTTTGCTACCCTAGTTACTTTTGATCATGGTGTTTATCACAGCATAGAAACATGCTATTACAATGATCCGCTGTCCTCTACTCCCCAACCTGTAGCACTGAGGTGACATGTGCCTGTGTACCAAGCCTGTTTTGTACTTTTTTTAAAATATAGGTGGTAGAACCTGAAGTCAGAACCTCACGCTTGCAGAGAAACCATTCTAAACCATCTCTTCAGCTCCAGTTGAAAATTTTGAAGTCCTATCTCAATGACTAGACTAATGTGGAATGTTTTAGGCTTGAAGAAAGAGAAGTCTCAATGGGCTAGCAACCTGACTGCCAGTGGGTAGAAGTATAAAGTATATACTACTTTATTACTCTCTGATCACTGAGGCAAAACATGCGATTTGGCCAAGAGGGAGTATAATATAAGCAGAGGCTGTATATTGTTTGTTGCTTTTGTTTTTGTTTGTTTGTTTTGCTGAGGCTGGGGTGGAATAAGTTAGAAGCTCGGAGGGCATGGTGGCTAAATAAAATCAGAAGACAGCAATGTAACGGCCTCATTCAAAGGGTCCCTGAGTAGAACAGGAAACACTGTCGGCCTTGGTTTAGCTTAAGCTCAAATTATTCTGTGTCAGTTGATGTTCTTCAGAGCAGAAAACAACACAAGGATCTGAGGCAGCTCAATTTGACTGAGCACATTCTCTGCAAGTGTGCAGGCCTGGTTCCTCTGTAAAAGCTCGACATGATGCAGGGGGACAGAGTTAGCTGTCTGCTGTTAGCTCGCTGTCCAGCCAGCCTCGTCAAAATAGTGAACTCTGGGTTCACTGAGAGACCCTGTCTCCTAAAACAAGGAAAAGACGCAATCAGAAACATTCTAACATCAACCTCTGGCTTCCATATATATCCACAGGGAGAAGGTGTATCTCCACACTCCCCAACAAACATGCATGTACATACCCCCATTACACATAATAGAAAGAGCATCAGCTTTAGTCAGTAAATGGACAGATGTCATTCTAACCCTCATTAGCAGGATGGAGAAAATGATCTTAGCTTTGAGCCTTTATATAGTGATCCAAGCAGCAGTATAGTTCTGGTTACTTTTTCCACTGTTACTGGTATTTACTTCTGTAGACCTTTGGAAATACAGCTTGTAGAGTCAAACTATGGGTACAAAAGACTATTAACATGTGACTGTCAGAACCAAAGGGAAGATCTTCTGAATGCTATCATACAGCCATCAATATATGTACCTAATGACTTGGGGTATTTAGGTAGAGTTTTGGCTTTACCCCCATTTGTGTTAAATACTTTCCTGTTTTGGGAGACTTGAATGGTCAAACTCTAAAGGAAGAATGGAAACAAACACTTAAACATAAAATATGTGTTTGAAATCAAACGCTGGCTGTCACTGCTGTGAGTGGATGGCACAGAGAAGGCATAATGACTTAGAGGCAGAAACATTGTGAGGGCCAGATGGAGGACCAGGGTGGGGTGCTGTGTCAAGGGCAGTGCTGTGAAATGCTGGCCTCTGGACATGATACGGCCATTGCACTCATGAATTCACAGCACGCATGTGAAAACTGCATTTCAATAAGTTAGAATTGGCTCAGATTGAGCATATCTGTGAATTAAAAATTATAGCATCATTTGGAACAAAAAAGTGAGTACAAGGAAGACTATCTTTCAGATATATCAAAATCCAGCCAAAGTGACAGATTAGTCAGTTTGCCTGGCAAACAGAAAGACTGATTTCTACCCCCAGAATCCATATAGAAGCAGTTGGGGTGATGTTATACACCCATGATGAGTTCCCAACATTGGTAGGGTTAGGGTGGAGACAGATTCCTGGGACTTGCTAATAAGCTGGCCTCACCTCACTGGCAATATTCAAGGCAGTGAGAGACCTAAGAGCTGAGGTTTCCCTCTGGCTTACATGCATGTATAAACATGTACACTTGTTCCTGCACACATATGAATATATTACCATATGCAAAATAATTAAGTCAATCAAGTCCAGTGTCCATGGTTTTAAATTGGCTAGAAAAATCGTGTATTTTAGTTTGACTTGTCCTAAGGTGAGAGGCTGTAAATTCCTGTAACAAACAGAAGAACATGGCAGCACATAAGGAGCTTCGGGAGGCCTGCCTGTAGAAGAGGCATTTCCTTGTGAACAGTTTTTAGCAGTGGCTCTCTGCACATCGCATGAACTGATCTTGAACTAACATATTTCTCATATTTCTATATTTTTCTGATGACAATTGTCTCAAAAAAACATTTTAAAACCTTAAAGGTTTTACCAGTCCAAATAATTACTTCACTTACTTACTGTGAGTTGTCGGAAAGTTTAAAGGTTTATATTTTTACTCTGCATGCATGTGTGTGTCTGTGTATGTGGACGTTTGTATTTGTGTGTGTCTGTGTGTATGTGTGTGTGTCTGTGTGTCTGTGTCTGTGTTCCTCATGTGGGAAGGTGCACAGAGTCTAGAGGAGATCACTGGACTCAGTGGAAATGGTGGTACAGCCCAATGGAGGAGCTACAAACCCAGGTCCCCTACAAGAGCAGCAAGTACTCTCAGTTCTGTTCTGACATTTTTTATGTCTCATGGAATTAAATAGAATACCGTCCTTAACACTATAAACATATTTAAGTACAGGAAGCGAAGCTGAAAAGTGTAGTGCTCAATACTTCTCTCTTTTTCTGGGTGAATATCTTGCACTAATGTAGTTCAATTAGTATTTTTTGGCATTTTTAGAAATTTGTAGTGTTATATGTGTTTTGAGATGAAGATAAGGTTTTTTTCTTGAACTTTACCTTACGTTAATTTTAAATGCCAGCAGAGAACCTACTGCTGTGAAAATTAATGAATGAGCTACACCAGTCTGTCTTTACATTTGACTGATTTTTATACTCGCTGAGCATATGTGACAAACTAAATAACTCACATAATACAAATGACACTGCAGAAGTAGTGATCTATCTGCTGTTTGGCTAAGCAAGCAGACAGATAGTTTCTTTTTTTTTTTTCGATGAAGATTTTTTTTTTATTCTAGAAATTAGTGTTTGAATGTTTTGCCATGGAGTTCTGTTGTATTACACTTACATTATGGCATTAATTATTTTTATCCCATTTGATGGCACATTCAAAGAAATCTGTGAAATTTCATAGCCCCAATAACAGGGCATAAGACAGTATAAATGGAACAAGTGTATTATCTATCCTTCATTTTAGGTGTGAATCTAAGCCCTGCTCTGACATTTCTCAACTGGAGAAATATTTTCTAAATTGTATTTTTATTGATTCTTGAATTTCATGCATATATATATATGTATATATATATATATATATGTATATATATATAAAAAGAGTCTTGACCGTATCAAACCCTCACTTCCCCTCCACTTTCCCACTTCCCAACACATCTCCTTCCCAATTTCATGTCTGTTTCTTTCATTAATGACCTACTAAGTCCACTTAGTGTTTGCCCATGTGCCAGAGAACAACCCCATTGCCGTGTATGTGCTCATTAGCCACCCACCAATGGCCATACTCAGAAAGCAAAGTGATCGCTCCCCCAGCAGCTATCATCAGCTGCAAAGAGCTGCTGAGTTAGAAGTGAGGCCTTGGAAGCATCGCTACCATCCATGCAGACATTCTAAACTGTCTTGATGCTATGCAAGCTTTACAAAGGTAGCTGTAGTTGCTGAGAGTTCATAGGTGTAACAGCCATGTCTAGAGGACAGCATTTCACAGCTCAGCATTTGACAGCTCTTACATTCTTTCTACCTCCCCTTCCTCAATGTTCCAGGAGCCTTGAGAAGTGTGTGTACAGTTGATATGGATGCCCACGTACAGCTGAGTGCTCAGTGACTTGTGCTTGGCACGTTATACCATCATGAATCTCTGCATTGACCTCTACTTGCTGCAAAAAGAGACTTCTCTGATAACACTGAATAGTTTGAAGTATCATTTTTCTCCTTTTCAGAATGAAGATAATAGCCCTCATCTCAAGCATTGTATTCAGACACAGAATGGAAATAGTGTACATTAAGGATCTAGTCCATAGGCGTTAATCAATATGCAGTAGTTACAGGTACAACAGCAATAGGCATAATTATAACAGTACAATCAAAAGCGACAGGGAAAAGAACACAGTCTTCCTGTGCTGCCCTGAGACTCAGCTCAGTGCAGTTTGAGATTCGTAGACTGTAACCCTACCTCTGCCAGACACATCAGCCAAAGTAGCATTTCTGTAGATGCCCAGGGAAAGAATAGATAAAACACAGCACTCTTCATAAATATCAGTGTCACTGTGTCGTGTGTGTGTGTGTGTGTGTGTGTGTGTGTGTGTGTGTGTGTGTGTGTTATGTGGCTGGCTGTATTTTCATTGCAGTTCAATGATGAAATTGAAAGCTGACATTTCTTTTTTTAAAGAATGTTTTTATTTTGTGGTGTGTGTGGGTGGGGGGGGTACATGTGTGTGAATGTGCCCATGGAGGCCAGAAGAGGGACTCATACCCCTTGCAGATGGAGTTCCAGGTCTGACAACAGTACTAGGATCCACACTGAACAGGAATTGCTCTTAATAGCTGTCTCATTTCTGTAGCTGGGAAACGTGACATTTCCTAGAAAAAGTCTATGCACTTATTCAAAATCTTCCCTTCTCTGTAGGCAAGACAATAGTGCAAGGTTAATAATGGTGATTTTTGAGGATCAAGAAATGATCAAAACATATATGCTTTATTCTGAGAACTGATCCAAGAGGGGCTTCCTGAACTGTTCTGCCAGATGTATGTGCATCAGAGGATTCTAGCAAGCTTCTGTTGTCTTTACTTCCTGATGCTTAGTAATAGCTGGAAGCACTTGAGGTCATCTGCCTCACTGAGCTATCAATGCCTTGCCTAAGTGTACATGTCTGCACACAAATTCAACCAACAGCCAGAATTCACGACCTTCACTTTTCATCTTTCTTGATTCTGTCCCTTGTTCATGTCTTCCACTCTCTCTTCTTCCTTTCCAGGAAGAATGGAACTTCGTTGCCATTTCTGGGTTTCCAGGGTTCTATGACTCTACTGACGGCACCCGCTGCCCAATAGCTCTGACCTGAGTTCCTAGTTATTCCAGTCTTAGGTTTTTAAATTGATTGTTATTGTTTTAAAAACTATTTTGCTGAGTGTGTGTTTGTACTCGAGAGTGCAGTACCCAAAGTGGCCAGAAGAGAGCTAGATTCCTAGAAGGTTCCAAGCTGAAGTATGTGGATGCTGAGAACTGAGCTATCCTTTGCAAGAACAATGTGAGTGCTCTTACCTGCTGAGCCATCTCTCCAGACCCCACATTCAGGGTTTTTACATATTCATTTATTCCCCTTTATGGCAAGTTCTGTAAGGTATTTTCTTGTTGCACAGTCTCTATTAATCAGATCTCACAAGTACACTTGTTTCCATAATGTTATGAAAAATGTCTCCCTTCTTTCAGTGTGTAACCACTGAGAGGTAAAATGCATATTGCACTATTTTATTGGATGATCAACAGTGAAAATTGTATTCAGATTGTGAGTCTGTGATTCTGTTATGAGACATGTCCCATTTCTGCTTAACTGTTGTTTCACTGAGATAAACTCAGAATGGAGGAGATGGAGACCACCTGTGATATGAAGAAGCAATGGTACCAAGCTTGTAAGTCAGTAGTGCTCCTAAGTCACATGAAGCCCCTTTTCTTTGTAACTGAAAAGGGACTTGGTACATTTGATGAGATTTAATAGTCACTTTGGTTTTATTAAGTTTTTTTCAAAGAATCCATAATATTCTGATATGAAATTTTAACTTTAAGCAGTTTTTTTTGCTTTTGTTTTAAATTTTAAGCATTTCTGGTAGAGACTAAAGTAAAGACCTCACCTTCACTTTACTAATAAAACATCTGATAGATAGGCTTGAAAAAGTAAGAGTCTGGAGTTCAGACCTTGTATGATGAAGTTCTCTGCCTTCTCATGCTGCCTCTTATAATTTAATGAAATATTTTTGGACTTCTAGTGTATATTCATCAAAGACAAATTCTCAGCAATGTCCCTACCTCATTCACATGAGAGTGGTCTGAGTTACACCATGCTACAATAGTGAACAAACATTACGTTTTGGAAAGTGGTTATGATGCATGGATTTAAAGCATTTTAGCCAGGATCAGTGAAATGACTCAATAGGTCAAAACCTAGCTGTGCAAACCTGATGACCTGCTTCAACTCCTAGAACCTCGTGAGGAAGGAGAAACTGACTCCTTCAAATTGTCCTCTGGCCTTCCTCATATACATCATGGCATGTGTGCATCACATGCATGCACTCATACACACACACCACATACACACACACACACACACACACACACACACACACACACACACCAGCTACAATAATAAATAAAATGAAACAATCCCTATCAATTGACCTGCTGGATACACCCATGCTTCTTCAGCTATTAAAACAATGAAGGTCATATTATTAAAGTATAAGAAATGATACTTACTCTTTTTGAACATAAAAAAAAAGATAATAAAATAATACACAGATATGTGACTACATTTTGCCAGCTATTTAACATAAACTGTGTGTTTTAAATCTGCACCCATACAACCCAGCAATGAGGACAGGTTTAGTGGGATGCTAATGATTTCTAAAATAGCCTCAATTTTCAAAATTGCTGCACTGTATTGTACCTCATGTAGTAAAGCAAAAGGGTTTAAGCAGAAAAATATCCTTTATAATTTGGTCAACAGTTGAATGGAAGATTTTAAAACGTGGGGTTTGATTGGTTTTAAAGCCCTATTCCAGCTAGGGAGTAATCAAGAGCCTCTTTAACAAAGCCTCACAAAAAAATAGTATTAAATATTTAATGAATCTTTGCAATATGTTGTACTGATTATACGACTTAATAGAGTCTTCATGTACAGAGTGTAAACTGTCTGTGACATGGTACCTTTTTCATGCTGATCCCACAGGGGATCCTTAAATTCTGAGCCTACTCCTTCTTAGGTTTGCCTACTTTCTTGTATTTCCCTATGCAGAAAAAAAATTAAGGCTTATGATTCCTCATTCTTGGAGAAATTTCTCCATTCTAATAAAATATTTGTGCTGCTTCTTGTATCTTGGAAAATTATGTCAAATTTGGTCTTTATGCAGACACTTTATGTGGCTGATTCTACCTCCCTCTGCCGGATGCTTTCTGTCATTCAACATCCCACTCCCATTGCCGAAGATACTTCCAAGAGAGATAAGCCATGGAAATGTGTCCTTGGAGATATGCTGTCTCCTCTTATCGGATTCTCTTAAGACTATGTTTTCCTCTAAAATTATGATAAAATTTTGTTTGGTTCTTTTTATCTAGAAATATTTCAATGACAAAGGGACACACACTTAAGACCAGGTATCCTAAGCTGAAATTTTATTTCTTGAAAGAGAAACATATTGAATTATAAATCAAACTGTTGTGGAAATGTGGCCAGTTTTGTAGTCAGAAAGACTGAAGTTCCCATCTTGGTTCTTTCACTATTTGTTTGATGTATTTGTAAGGGACATCACCTGTTTGTGATGTCACTTGCATAAAGTGGGATCACAGGACATAGGCACGAGTGTGACATTATTTACATGGAAGGTGGGACATACTGTAGACTCTAAATACTTATTAGAAACTCTATAGTGGAGGCTACATGCTAACACTCAATTCACCTTTCTGTGCAACATATCTATATCTGGAGTGCTACATAAATCAGGACAACCTTTCATTTATATTTTTCCTAAATAACAAGGTGTTTTACAGAGCCCCAGTGAAGTACTGCATCTGAAAATGCTTTATAAACTAAAATTTACTTGTTAAACTTAAGACGGTTTGGGCTGGTTGTATTATGGCTCAGTGTTTAAGTGTTTGTATACTGTTGTTGCCAAGAACTGAAGTACAAATCCCAGTGCCCATACTTGGTGGCTCATAGGACTGTGACTCCTGCTCCAAAGGGAGCTGATGCCCTCTAGAAGCCTGCGGAGACTCTTACATCCATGTACATCCACACATACATGCATATGCACATGTGGGTACATGTGCATGCACGTGTATACACACAAATAAATAAATAATAAAAATTTTAAAATATGGAAACTTGAGGTTAGTGAGATAACTCAATCTTAAAGGTATCTGCTACCAATCCTGAAGACCTAAAGTCAATTCTGAGACTCACATGGTGGAAGAAGAGACGTGACCCCCATAATATGTCCCTTGATTTCCACACATATTCCGTGATATGTACATGTTCACCTCCCCCATCCAAAGGTAAGTAAACAAATAAATAATAATGTGACACTTCACAACTTGTAAAGATTCCAGTCTTCCTGAAGGCTTTCATATGTGGTTTCATTCTTATCAGTCATGACTTCATTGCACTACAGTAGAACAAATGACATTCGTTTCCTGTTTTCAGATTACCTGGGTCTTGGTAAGGTGATGGCCAATACTGGAGTAACACAGAAGGTTTAACTCTAGCCTTTGCACTATTCTCAGGCTCTGGATACCTTTTTTGTTGTTTTTGCTACTAAATTGCTGATGTGTTGACATAGCTTATTCATTTACTTTTCAATGAAAAAAATTGCATTTTTCCTTCTATGGTCTCTCTTCCCATTTCTCCATTGGTTCAGCAAGTGGTCTGCCAGTTTTGGAGAAAATATGTAGCCAGAAAAGAGATGAACTAAGGTGAATGGGTCAACTTTCCTGAATTCCTGCTGTGCTGTGGACTCTGCTGTGTTAGAGACAAACAGAAGTGGAGAGGGAGGAAGCTGTCATATGCTTCCCCTTCTGCCTAAGGCATTTGCCAGTACGTATGTACAGAGAATATAGGTCTCAATCAGAGGGTTGACAACGGAACTACTCCTTATGAAAGATTAAAATAATCACTTCCATTGGGCTCATAGTACCATTTAAAATATAGTTTGAAGACTTCTACTTAATAACTGTGAAGTACTGGGAGTTGGGGTGATGGCTCATTGGGTAAAGTGCCTGCCATAAAAGCATAAAGACTGGAGTTTAGACACCTAGCACCTATGTAAATTCTGGTCAGGTGTACTAGGACACCTGTAATTCCGGGACTCAGGAAGAAGAGACAAGGGACCCTGGAACAAATTGTCTTTGTAGACTAGTTAAATTGGTGAGTACTCAGGTTAGGTGAGATACCCTGCCTCAATAAATAAACTGGAGAGTAATAAAGAAAGCCAAGTGATGTCAACCTCTGGTCTCCATGCACAAGCGTGCTCACCACTCATTATACACACGTGAACATAAAACTAAAAAATATTAAATAATAAAATGATCTCTCCTTCATTCTGTTTGTCATTGTTTAATATAAAGGATGGAAAGAAACAGTCAAGAAAACAAGGCTCCATCTCTACAGAAGAAAGTATACATCCATTTTTCAGAGCTATAATCCAAAACCTAACTTCCCCAAAATTGTATAGAGTGAGCACAAGTATCTTGAAGCTGGCAATGTGTGGCTAAGTTATTAAACAGGGTTTGAAATCCCTGTTTAATAACTTAAGAATATAGATAAGTTAATTACTTACATTCTGTGCCTCAGTTACCTTCTATGACAACTGGGTGTGACTACTGGGTAACTCATGTAGTAGATCTTACAAAGGTTAATTGAGTTCTGATGTGCAGCCTTCCTGATGTATAGTCTTGTCTCACAGTAAGCTCTTGAATGTTAATTCTATTTATTCTTCTCTCCTGAAGAGCAGAAGAAGCCTGGAGTTCGAGAGGAAGTCATAATCTGAGGGACAATGCAGTTGCTCCAGTTTAGAATGACAGGGCTGCTTCCCGAGGCTAGCTAGCAGTGCATGTGAACCTCGGGAAGCCAGAGCAGCTCAAGAAAAGCATTGAGCTCGAGGAATTGAAAGAAGTGAGCGAGCGGTTAGTCAGAGGAAATAAAGAAGGTGTTTTGTGAGTAGTAAGCAAACTTGCTGACCTTCCTCAGTAGAAAAATATAAAAAGAAATCAACCCTTGGGGTATGCTGAGAAATATCCCAAAGCCAGAACGTGGATGAGAGAAAGTGCCACCTTTATCCTGGGAGGCTAGCAGCTAGTGACTCATGAAACTGGGCCTGTAGGGTCAACTGTGAATGCAAAAATATCCCTCTATAAATGTACAACCTCTCTCTCTCTCTCTCTCTCTCTCTCTCTCTCTCTCTCTCTCTCTCTAATGTGTGTGTTTATGCTTGTTTCTTTTCAAGTTAGTGTTTTTCTGGTAGGTTTGGTGATCCTGGAACTCACTTTGTAGACTAGGCTTGCCTCCAATTCAGAGAGCTCTGCCTGCCTCTGTCTCCTGAATGCTGGGACTAAGGTGTATGTCATCACTGCCCAGCTCAACACTATTTCTTAACAATCAGTCCACAAGAATAGCTGTTCTTTTAAATTTTTGCTTATTTTTGCAGATCTGTTGCACATAAACAATGATATGCAGTCATATACACCCCACCTCTTCAGTTCCAATGCATCCTGTTTAATACACCCCTCCAACTTTTGTTCTTGAAAACACTTTCTGAGCAATCAGTACTGATCCTGTGTCCATTTGTGTGAAGCCAGGCTTCCGAGCATGGGGCTATTAGGAGTACCACATCCTCATAAAAAGAATAATTTTCTCTACATCCTTAGCAATGACCCACTTCATATAGCTCACCAGTAAGAAATGGAACCTGCAAGCATCTACTCCATGTTTGCCAGAATTAGTGGATTGATCTTGTGTAGGTAACCACAGCTACTACTTAGAGTTCATGGTTGCCATAACTATGTCTGTCCAGAAGCCAGCATTTCACAGCCATCTTCCACAGAGTACGACTCTTACGTTACCCCTGGATTTGTCTCTAGGTCTTAGATGATCTGAATGTCATAAAGTATCAGATGAGGGGAAAGACTCCGGAGGATGAGCTATTCTTCTTAGTAGATTGCCAACAACTTTCCTGCTAAAATAAAATATAAAATCCTTCCTTCATAAGGAGCTGAAGGGGTTTGCAACCCTATAGGAAGAACAACAGTGTCAACCAACCAGATACCCCCCAGAGCTCCCAGGGTCTAAACCACCAACCAGAGAGTACACATTGAGGGACCCATGGCTTCAGCTGCATATATAGCAGAGGATGGCCTTATGTGGCATGAAAGGAAGGGGAGGCCCTTGATCCTGTGAAGGCTCGATGCCCCAGCATAGGGGAATGCTAGAGCAGTGGGGTGGGACCGGGTGGGTGGGTAGGGGAGCACCCTCAGGGAGACAGGGTGGGGTGGGGTGGGATGGGGGTTCTCAGGGAGGAAACCGGGAAGGGGATAACATTTATAATGTAAATAAACAAAAAAAACAATAAATTTTTTAAAAAAATTTAAAACGAAAGAGTATAAATTCCCATAGTCTCAGGAAACTTTGCAGCCAAATCATGAAAACAAGGCAAGTTGTGACATTAGCCCAGGCCCTTCCTAGACAGAGGGGAAAATCAAATTAGATTGCATAGAGTCTTGCTGTTTGAAGGAATCAAGTGGTTGGTAATGGTGACTGCTTTCTGAAACAATGCATTAATGAGATTCCATTTCAAACACTTTTCCCAAATGCCTTTAGTTTATTTTCTCATTAAACAGAGGTCTTGGAGTGGCAACTGCGGCTCTGTTGGGTTAATGATAGCTGAACATGAAAAAAATCCAGACTTTGAGGAGAAAAAAATAGAATTGCAGAAGATAAAATTATGGGTGGACACATCATTTTTAATCAGCCAACTGGCCAGGAAAGCTACCCCACTCCTAGCTGAGGACTTACTGGTAGATGATGACCATTAGCCGTGGGACAGTTTCCTTTAGAGTGTGGCTCCTGGTAGGTTGTTCACACTCCATTGGATAGGCCCTGTATTTCTGCACACACAAACATCACTAATTGGACTCAGTGGGATAAAATAAGAGTACATGAATTTGTGTGTGTGTCGTAAGGAATGAGATGCTTTGAGGAGACACAAGCAAGATATACAGTATACTTGTATGAAATTCTAAATTTTTTTTTCAAAAATGATTTATCTGGGATATCGGTTTTTTAAACTTTTAGTTTCTTAATTTTTTTTTCTTAATATGGAAAGCTCACCTCTCAAATGAAAGCTAGGCTCAGTTATCTCCACCCCAGTGTTTCATGGAGGAAGTAAGAAGGTCATGACTGAACTTTGAGGGTAGAGTTTTCTCTTCTTATTGTCATAGCAGGTGTTCAGGGAAGCATGAGCAGTAATTCTCTTGATTCAAGGGGATTTTATGGAGCCAGTTGTAAATACATGCAGACCCTCATTCTTAGCTGTATGATGTCACTATTTAACTATCCATTCTTCCAAGAACTTGAAAAGTAGAGCTGATGCAAATCAGCTCCATCTGGGGTATCTAAGCAGTGGTTGAATTTCCAGAGCAGAAGAAAAAAATCTTTCTGTGATGTTGAGTGGATGCCATCTTAAAGAGTAACACTTGAGACTGACTGACAGGTGTTATGAGCCACCTGACATGAGTGCTGGCAATGGAACTCAGGTCCTCTACAGCAACAGCAAGTACTGCAAACTGCTGAGCCATCTCTCCAGTGTGAGATGAAACCTCAGATGATAAGGTTTGGATTTTCAGCTCTACAGATAAATCAGATTGATTTTGCTGAGAGTATCTGGAGAGAAGAGTCAAGCCCCTACAGAAGAGTCGGACAGGCTACTTTATTCATGCACTACCTATGTAGTTACTTTCTTCACAGTCCACTCACAATAGTCACAATGGAGGTAGCTATAAGCAAGGCATAAAGAAACTAGAATGTTCTGTTTAAATAGATATTGATTCATGAAAATAGACAGGTTTGGCTATGGGTCATAGCTTGCTGACATTTTCACTATATTTTTGTCTGCAATAGAGAAAGGGGCACATGAATGTGAGCAGAGAGCCCTAATGCTGAAAGTTTTCTTGCAGAGAACTAGGCATACGTGTTTAAGGATGGTTTTGATAAGAGGACCAATTCTATGTATAACTGTCTCTCACTGATTTCAGAAGGGTAACTAAAAGTTTCAAGATGTTTCCCCCTCCATTTATATTGTGGAACTTACCCTGTGTTATTTAGAATTGCCTTAATTAGGATTAGTATTGCTATGATGAAACATTATACCGAAAAGCATCTTGGGAAGTAAAGGTTTTTTATTTTGTTTACACTTCTACATCTCAGTTCACCATCAGTTCATCACTGAAGAAAGTAAGGCAGGAACTCAGGCCAGGAACCTGGAGGCAGGAGCTGATGTAGAGACCATGGAGGAATGCTGCTTACTGACTTGTTCCTCAGCAGCCTTACTTATAGCACCCAGGGCCACCATCCACAGGGTAGTGCAGACCACAGTGAGATAGGCTCTCCCACATGTATCACTGATTAAGAAAATGCCCTATAGGTTTGCCTACAGCCTGGTCATATGGAGGCATTTTCAACTGTGGTTCTTGCTTCTCTGATGATGCGTGTCAACTTGACATAAAAACTGGTCAGGGCAAGAATTATGTGTTTGCTTTGTTTGTTATTAATTCTTGCATATGTCCTGCATGCTTAGGATTCCAACTGAATACAAGTCTGAAATAGAATATACCTGTGCCAAAGGTTTTGTGTGTGTGTCTGTGTGTCTGTGTCTGTGTGTGTGTGTGTGTGTGTGTGTGTGTGTGTGTGTATGTATGTATGTATGAAAGTATTTAGGCACCAGATATGCATATTTAGGTAACATGCAAAGGCCAGAGGATAATGTCAGGTGTGATACTCTCTCACTCTCCACCTTAATCCTCTGAGATAGGGTCTTTCACTTAAGAAGGTACTAAGCTGGTGGCCCAGTAGGCCCCAGTGACCCTCCTGCTTACATACCCTACAGGGTGGGAGTTACAGGCATGTGCAAGACATACCAAACATTTTATATGAGCACTAGGGGTTTGAACTCAAGTCCTAATGATTACATATTAAATAGTTTTACCCACTAGTGACCTCCTCAGCCCTGAATGTGAGCATGTATTTAAAAAATGCTTGAGGATACTGTCTTCCAAGGAAAAGAGCTAAAATCTACATAGCTGGACTTGAGAATGAATTCAAAGGCCAATAAGATAGCAAAATGGAGGATGATACAAGCCTGGCAACCAAGTTGTATCCCTAGATTGAATGGTGGACAGTGAGATTTGACTTAGTCAATTTGTTTTCTCTTCATTCATGTGTCATGACACAAGTGCCCACATATAGACATTGTGCACAAATAATAAATCAACAAATTTCAAAAAGCATCAGCACATACCAAGCTGACAAAGATGTCCCAAGTGCAAATAAGAAAGATACCTGGGGTTTCTGCAGAAATGGAATAGGGTGTGACTCTGGTAATAAGAAAAGTCATATCTGTAAAAATTCATAAACATATGTCATCTGGAAAAGAAGGAGACCAGGTAAACCCTTAGAGAGTGAGAAGAGGTGGGACAGTTGTGATGACCACATTCACCCTAGTAAATACAGCTATAGAAGAGCCAGATGTTTAAAGACACCTACAGAAGATGGAGGACCAGGAAATGGCTCAGTAGTAAAGCATAAAGTGCTTCCACAGCAACAGTGAGGAATGAAAGTTAGATTCTCCAGCACCCACCTAAATGGCAGGCAGGAGTGGCAGCCAGCCTTGGAGATAGCTTCCCAGCCTGGGTATCTTCACTAGCTGAGTTTGTGAGCTCTGGATTCAAGTGAGGGACTGTGCCTCAGTAAATAAGATGGATATTGGTTGAGCCTATTGTCAGTCTCTGGTCTCCATCCACATAGGCACACACATATTGTGTCCACTCATATGTAAAAAGGAAAGAGAGTAAGGACATGAAAAGTAAAGTAAAGAAGGAGGATTTCCTTGTCGACAGAATGGAAAATATAATAAGGAGAATGATCTAGCTGTGATAAGGAGAGTCAGGAAAGCCAGGGCAGGGAGAAGAAGCTCCTCCCAGTGAGAGAGAGAGGTGTGTCAGGGCCACACAGGAGAGGAGATGCCAGAAGACAGCACAGACAGAACTGAAGGACGACAAGGGCAAGATGAGAAGGGTCCCTCCCTCCCCAGCCCTGCAGTACAACGTCCCCAGGAGAGCCACAGTAAGAAGACCCTGGAGAGAAGAGCCGGCCTGTCATCTCACAGGAAATGGAGCAGTTGTCCAAGGGGGAATAGAAGGGAGCCAAAAAAAGTTAACAAACAGTATTTCAGTCAACAGGAAAATGTGGCAGAGCATCATTGAAAGTCAGTACATGTCCTACTACTAGCAGAGGACTGAAGGACTCATGGAAAGGGGGAAGGGTGAGCCGTGGGGGATGGAGATGACAGGGACTGTGCTGTGTTTGCAAGGAAACAATATGGTTTAGGTTTAAAAGATTGGAAGGAGGTCTGTTTGTTTGACTTGGGAGGGATTATAAATAGGCCACTCATTCTGTTCTCCTGGCAATTGTCTCCCAAACAAACTACAGATGTTTGTCTACCAAAGACGCTGTAAAAGATTCAGATATATGTTCTCATGTATGGATTTGATACTAAATATTAGGTTAACTAATATGATAAAAATTATGAGCTCAGTACATATACAATAGAAAATTAAATGCAAGGACTATATATGTAAATGTGTCTGGATGCATGTGTGCATATGCAAATTTAAGCAGTACTTTTCAAGGAGGAAGTTGTACTGTGACTATATGAAACATCAGAGGAGAAATAAACCTTTTGGTCTCTCAATATTCTCCTGCACGTGCGTTAGTTGTTTGTCTTCATGATACTCTTGACTGTATATTGGACAGGATCTATATTGGCCTGGGAAACAAACATCTATGTATTTCTGTGTAGTTTTTGGCTTGAATTCATTCAAGACCGAAAACTCATCCCAAGTGTGGGTGGCACCATCCCTTGGGCTGGTGTCCTCACTGCAATAAAAAGGAGAAAGCACCAGCAGGCATCTCTCTCTGCTTTCTGACCATGGGTACAGTATGGCCATGGACCTGGGGAGCTCTCGAGTGCCACAGATACCCTGGCATGATGGACCTTAATCTCACAGGTGAGCTAAAACAAACCCCTTCTTTCTCAAACTGCTTTTGTCAGACATTTTGTTGCGACAGTACCACAAATGAACGATACAGACAGTGACAGAAAATGAGTTTTATTTTAGTTCCTTATATTCCTAATTTTGTAGATGAACAGAATCTCTGTAGTTGAAAACATCTCTTGAAAGTTTAAAAGTATATCTCCTTTTCAACTTTAGATGTGTTTTGTATCCCTAGAAGCATACCATTTTCATTATACAATGTTTTTCAAGACTTTCTCCTCAGAGCCTAAACTGCTCCAAGTTCAAGACAATTTTCTCTCTAATCATATGAATATTTTATGTGACTATTATATTCCATTGTAGCAAAGGAAGTCAAGCTTGCCTCAAAATTTTAAATTGAGCAGTTCTTCTTTAGATAATGTATTGACATATTCTTCTATTCCTAAAGGAATATACAATTTCTTAGCTCTCAGAGTTTCATTGACTATATGACAGTAAAAATGCAAGCAATATGTTATGCTTGCCTATAGGGAAATGTATAGGCAGGGATAAACAAAATCCTAGCCTATCCCAGCCTATCCTATCCTAATCCCTGAGACAAATTTTAATGACTCTTCTTGACTCCTTTAATAAAGCCTCTTTGGTGAGGATCAGCAGGCAAAGCATGTCTGAAATTTCCCATATAACACCTTCCCCTCTTCTGGTCATACCAAGATGGAAGGAATCCTAGGTGAGTCCTCAGAAAACCAGCAAAGAGCTACCTTTGATATCTAGAATAAAGTGTAAATTAAATGAGCCATCTCCCTCTGCTGTGGTTTGAAAGTGAACTGTCCTCAACATGCTCATGTCTGAATACTTGGTGACCAGTTCTTTGGTAAAATTGTGAACCCTTTAGAGGGTGGTGTCTTGCTGGAGATAGTAGGTTATTAGGGATGGACTTTGAGATATTATAGCACAATATGGACCAATGTTCTATTTTCCCTCTGCTTCCTAAAAGTTCATGCAATGTGACCAGCACTCAACTGTTCCAACTTCCTGCTTTTCTCTCCTGTAACCATGCCTTCTTTATCATGTTGGAATGACCCTATACTGTAGACCGGAATAAGCTCTAACTCCCATGAGTTGCTTTCAGCCATACAGTTGGATACACAAAAGGAGAAGACAGTTAACACACCTCTAATTCTGTCATCGCTCTGCTCATGTTGAGTTAGACAGGATGTCTTGCCCTAGTGTGTTGACTTTACTTCTTTAAACACAGATTTGCTGAGTATAGCTTATGTGCAAAACACTGGAGCTACAAGAGGATAATGAATGCTTGCTGTGTGTGTCTTATGTTGGTAACTTTAAGATACACTTAAAAGGACATCAGGATTTGACATATGAGGTCAGCAAGGGCAGTTGGAAGTAGTTCCTTCTTGATGTCCTGTACACATTCTTACTTCTAGTGTGACTTTATGTTGGTCTGTGGACAGGCTTTGTTTTTAATTTGTTATCTCTGTTCCAGGTTGCAATTTATACCAGAGGACTATTGGCTACTTATTTTCAAGGAATATAGAATTAATCAAATATATAAACAAAATACATAGATGTAAAAAAAAGTCACGAAGAAAGAAGATAAGGAGTTTGCAGCTCCATAGATGGGAGTGTCTTTCCACAGCAGAGGAAGGACCAGGGAAAGTTAAAAAGCTAGTGAGTGGGAGAGAATGAACACAGCCTGTACAGTGTTTTCATGAAGGAATACGAGAAGCAGGGCAAAGAGGTCTATAATTGATCACTTAGAATAATTTAGTGACTCAGAGCTGAAAGGGATGAATGCAGTTGAGGGTCTGGAATGGTCCACTGTTTTGAGGACAAGGGAGTCATTCTATGGAAAGTGGGAGGCTCATAGAGGGATGTCTCTGTGGAGGGGCTCTGCATGGTGCCATGTGAGTTAGAATTAGATAACTCCAAAGGGGCAGAAAAGCCCCCAACTGACACAACATCAGAAAACATCAGAAGGCATGCTTGCAAACCCCTTTCAGAATTACAATGTTTCTAAATTTACTCATTCCTGTGCATATTCAGCTCCAATTACAGATGAATATTTAGTTGCATGGTTTCAATGCCCCAACTGAACTTAGTTCTTAAAATTTATATCGCATCCTGCCAACCTTTGGTTAATACTGCTTGTGGTCTAAATATGAAATGTCCTATACAGGTTCTCGAATTTGAACACTTAGCCCCCAGCTGGAGGTGCCCTTGGGGATGTTATGGAATCTTGAGAAGGTAGAGCTTTATTGGAAGAAATATACCAGTGGGAATGGGTTCTGGGGTTTTACAGCCTGGTCTCCTCCCTCCCTAGCCTCCTCTCTTGTCTGTGGTTAAAATGTGATCAGTTTCCTGAATGCCAGGCTATCTCCTGCTGCCACACCTTCCCTATCAGGATAGACTGTGCGTCCTCTGGAACTGTTAACCAGAACAAGACTTTCCCCCTAAGTGCTTTCATTCCGAGTGTTCTGTCACAGCAACAGAAAAGTAACAGATCTACCAGATGGTGATTACTTTATCACGTTTACATGTGTGGAGAAAAGCCATGCAACTGGAAGAAACATTCTGGAGCAAGAGTGAGGCTGCTACATGTCTAAACCTCAAAATTCTTGTCCTGACACCAAGAAGAGTAGGACTGCTCTCCTCCTTGATCTGGGGCTGCATGTCTCAGGGCACACAAGCCTTATGACCCCTACCTCCACCACCCTTTGGGTAGTGATATAGCCTCTTGGTCAAACTATAGGTTAAACTTTCTCTTTCCCTATAAGGACAGGTCTAGCAAGCACCTGGGGTTCCTTTTTATGCAAATGAAGTATTTCCAGCACCTCAGCACCAGCCATTGATGTACACTCACCTCAAAACCCTTATCACCTCCACAGGGTTTATATAGCCCCGTTACCCTCACTAAGAGAGAGCTGTTTCACTGAAAACCATCATGGAGAAGGCTGTTTCTCTTCACACTTGCTGCCGACCAAGGACCTGCTCAATCCACCCGGCCTGGTTTAGCTTTGTTCTTTCCAGTTTGGCCTGCTGAGCAATGATGCCTGAACTCCCCAAGATCAGAACCTGACCTGGGAGGGCACATGCTGACTTTGTATCTATACTCATAAATGCACACATAGGTAAACATAGATGCATATACCCAACCACACAGTGTACACACACTGTGCAGGATAGTTTTATGGCAACTTGACAGAATCCAAAGTCATCTGAGAGGAGGAAGCCTCAATTAAGAAAATGCCTCCATGAGATCAGGCTGTCGGCAAATCTGCAGGACATTTTAATTAGTAATTAATGGAGGAGGGCTCAACTCATTGTGTGTGGTACCATCACTGGGGTATTGGTCTTGGGTTCTACAAGAAAGCAGGATGAGCAAACCAAGTTGAGCTATTGAGTAAGCAATACTCCTCCATGGCCTCTGCATCAGCTCCTACATCCAGGTCCCTGCCCCGCCTGAGTTCCATTTTGGGCTTCCTTTGATGAACTGTGATGTGGAAGCATAGGCCAATAAGCCTTTCCTCCTCAAGCTGTGTTTGGTAATGGCCTTTCATCACAGAAATGCTAACCCTAACTAAGGCAAGCACATATACACACATATGCATACATGCAACATGCATACTACACCCTACCCATGGCACACACATACCCATTTCTACAACAACATTGCATGTATAACACACACACACACACACACACACACACACACACACAGAGGAACTGACAACAGCAGTATTTGTAAAGATAAGATAAAATTTGGGGATAACTTAAATATCATTTGAATTTTATGGGTAAATAAATTCTCATGCATCAATGTATAGCACTTTAAATAATATTGGAGTAACATTTAAATAATTAAAGTAATATTCAATGATAAAAATTTAAATCAAATGTATATTTAGTGATACTGACTTTTACTATAACTATCGGATAAATCATATAAAATAGTCACATGTACACATTCATCAGGACATTATGAGAACTATATATTAAAATCACATAAACTAATATTTTTCATCACACTTTTCTGTGATTACCATTTATTGCTCTGGTAATCAGAAAAGAACATCTCACTTGGCACCTGAAGGATTTCTGTGTACCTGGAGTAAGATTACATCATTCACCCAAGCAGTATTTTCAAGCACCTATTGCAGATGGGCATAATAATAGATGCTACCATCCTAGTATTTAGTGTGGTAGGTGCCATAAACAGAAACTGCAGCATCTTGGCCCATATTTTATAGATTTCCTATATCCAGCAAATGCTTCTTTAACAATCAAAGGAGGAATAATTTGAGGTTGTTTGTGCATACACACGGACACACACACACACACAGAGAGAGAGAGAGAAAGAGAGAGAGAGAGAGAGAGAGAGAGAGAGAGAGAGAGAGAGAGAGAGAGAGAGGAGAGAGAGTCTTAAAGAAGAAGTACACCAATAGGACAGCCTGTCCCTACTTCCTGTTCTCTCCCTGACTCTTGGTTGTGGATAAAATGTGACAGCAACAAGCATTCCAAATTGCACAGGGGAACTTTCAAAGAGGCCTCGACCTACATAGAGACCACGGGCGAGTGAGTAAAGCTGGCAGCTGCGCGGTGGCCCTCCCTAGAGGACAGGAAGCCGGCTGATTGTCCGGTGTCATACTGTCCAAACTCATAGATACAGTAGCATTATGTAGACTTAACTGGTTACATTTAGGATCATATATGCATATGCAAATACATATATGCAGGAAATAGCAATTAGGAAAAAGGGCCAAGAATTTGAAGGATAGTGGGGCGGAATGAATATATGAGAAGGGGAAACAAAAAGGGAGAGATGTACTTAAGCTACCACTTCAAAAGTAAACAACAGAAATGATAAGCTGAATAAATAAAAGCAACCCTTCATTCTTTTATTTTTTAAAAAAGTTATCACCTTCCCATGATAGAAAGATTCTTTCATACTGTGGGCTAAAACAAGTCCTTCCTTCCTTCCTTCCTTCCTTCCTTCCTTCCTTCCTTCCTTCCTTCCTTCCTTCCTTCCTTCTTTCCTTCCTTCCTTCCTTCCTTCCTTCCTTCCTTCCTTCCTAAGTTGCTTCCAGTTAGTTGTTTGGTCCCAGCAATGTGAAAAGTAGCTACGGGCGTCACCCGATTCTGTCAACTAACCAGTATGGCTCAGAATACTGAAAGTGCGCTGAGAACTTTCCTGCTACCCTCTTTGCTACTGTTCGCTGTTTATACTTCCTTGTTTGTTGGTTTTTTTAAAAAAAAAAATTCATGAAGAAATTCTGATTCATCTATAAGAAAATTGGTGACTTACAAACACCATACCTCTGTGTACTCACGCCCTGTGTCCTCTGTTTATGTATCTAAGTATAGGTGCAGTGTGTGTATATATGTGTGGGGTGCACATGCATACGTGTATACATCCGTGTTGGTGCCTGGTGTGTTACACGATGGCTCTACATCTTACGACATAGGGTTTCTTATCAAACCTGACAGTCACCAACTTATCTATGGTGGCTGATATGAGTTCCAGGGATCCCCTGGTTTCAGGAGTAAAGGAATGTATGATGTGTAGAAGGAATACTTGCTGGGCTTGCTTAGGACTAAATGTGGGTCTCATATGAATGTCGTCAGCAGTTGCTATTGCTAAACTTAGTGAACTTCTAAGCATAGATTATTTCCAATGGACCACTGTCAGGACTGAACTGTAATGGTTAACGCCAATGGGTAACTTGACAAGGTCTATAATCAGCAAAAAGACAAATATCTAGCCATGTTTGTGAGGGAGTTTTGTAATGGATTGAATTAGGTGAGGCGGGAATACCCACCCTAAATAAGGTCAGGAAGTTCCCTGCTTTGGATAAAAAGAAGAAATATAATGAGATCAGCATTCATGTCTTCCCACTTCCTACCTCTGCACGTAGTGTGACCAGTCTTCTCTTGGTCCTACTGCCATGCCTTTCCTACCACGATGGGTCATATCCTCAAACACATACACATAGTCAGTGTCTGTGGAGATAACGTTGTGAGTCAGATATGCAGTAGTTATAAGTCCAAAACATTGTCATAAATGAATCAAAACTCATTTCTAGCACTATTTTGAAAAGAAACTAATTAAAGAGAACATGATTGCACTGAATAAATAAATATAACTCCCTTCTTCCTTAAATTGGTTTGGCCAGATATTTTTGTCACAGCAACAAGGCAAGTAACTAGAATACTGCCTCATGTGTAGTATGGTCTAAATGATTAGAAAGTAAACCCAGCTTCAAGATTTGGCCCAAAGAAGTCAGCAAGTCCTTTAGTTCCAGGAGCTACATGATAGACACCCAAGGAGAACATTTCACTCACTGTGTGTAAAAACTAGTTCAAATAAGCCACACAAAATAATAAACAAACAAACTGGAGGGGGGAAGAGGTACATGATAGAAATGCCACCTTAATTAAGAATGTAAATATTTTCTTGATATAAGTAGAGAGCATAAGACAATTAATACTGTGGAATTAAGAATTCAGAGAAGGGGGCTGCAAGATGACTTTGCTCTTAAGAGTACTGGTTGTTCTGCCAGATTCAAGTCCCAGCCCCAACCTTTAACTTGAGTCATGGGGGATGCGATGCCCTCTTCTGGCACTCACATCATTTCACAGGCAAATCATGCATATACATAGAATAAAAATAAATATATATGTTTTTTTAATTCTAGAAAAACACATGGTGTATTTTTATGACTTATTTTTATATTGTTCATAACCATGGTGAGCCTATTCCTAGTTCACCATTCAGACTTCTCCTTTCTTTCTCATGTTTGACATCATGACATATGTCTAGGTAATCATTCAGTCTCATGCTATTTACCCAAAGTCATGACACAGCGGACATCTGGAATATTCATGAAAGATATCCCTGTGCCATGACGGGCCACAATAAACCACACAGGGAAGTGGTTATAAATCACAGCAATGTCCTCCAGCGCTCATCAATTGTTTCGCTCCATGTAGCCTTGGCCAGATGTTCCATTCACTCGTGGTTGCTGCACAGCCATCTGCAAATGGCCCAAGTGAAGAGCGGAAAGAGCCAAAGCCTTAAAAACAGTTGTAGTTGAAATGCACTGTGTTACATTTCAAAGCCATGTAACTATGGAGAAACATTGCTGGGTCACCTGAGAACCCTTGAAAGCACTGAGGGAATGAAGGGCATTCACATCACATTAACTTCCTAGAAAACTCCAGCTAGGGAACACCAGAGCATTTGATCTTGAGGCACTAAAATAGCAGGGATGTGGGGATAAAGATGGGGAGCAGGTTTAGGTAAAGAAGTTGAACAGGACACCATTGTTCTGAGGCTTCCCCTAACAATTAGTTCCTAGATAACAAGCTGTAGTCTGGCAGTGTAATTTTTAATAAACCAAGCATAGCTAGTAATTAGACGAGCGTTTTAGTAAGAAACGGACAGTTTCCCCCAAGCACCAGCCCAAATAAGGTGACCCTTAGTTATAACCAAGCAGATTTCCTTATTTCATTTCCATTTTACCTAAAAGAGCCCTCCATTCTTAAAGCTGGATGTGGTTAGTTGAGTGTCTTCTGATTCTAAGAGCTGCTTGGTTCATGAATTAATTTTTGCCCAAGTAAGAGCTAACTTGTCTAAAGCTAAGCTCTTTCCATGTCTTCACCCACCTTCCCATTCTCTTTTCATGTCTTTCCTTTTTTCTTTTCTTATTCTCCCTCCCTCCCTCCCTTCCTCCCTCCCTCCCTCCCTTCCTCCCTTCCTTCCTTCCTTCCTTCCTTCTTTCCTGTGTGTATACACTTGTGGAAGCTGTAGGTCAAAATGTGGTTCCTTCATTGACTCTCCACCTTTTCCTTTATTTCTTTAAGGATTTCATACATTTTCCCCTCTAATTCATCCACACTTCCCTACCACTTTTCTGTCTACACTCTGCTCTCCTTGAAACCCGGGGAGCCTGCATGTGCACGGTGGCCTTTTAAAAAAACATCACAAGCACCATGACTTCATGTGCAGTGGGCTTGTTTGGCTGCAGCTGTCCACCCCCAATAGCACTTATAATAGTTGCACTGCCCTTCCTGGATGATGGCTGAGACTTGGCGGAAGGGGTGTGAGATACATACTCCATTTAAATTTGAGCACTCTATAGTCTCTTATTCTCTGCGTGTTTACTAGTTGTTGGTCTCTCTGTATTAATCGCCATCTACTACAAGAAAAAGTTGCTGTGATGAGGGCTGAGAGGTGCTGTCATTTATTGGCACAGAGATATGAACTCAGGGGGCCATTTATTACTGTGTCCATTTAGCAGAGTAATAGTAGGCTCTCCAGTGGGGCTTATGATCTGTCTATGAATTCTTAGCCTAGCTAATGTTAGCCTTGACTCTCCACTTGAAAACCACATGTTGTGGTTTTCCTTTGCTGTTCAGATCTACTTCCTGCTTTGTTAAATGTTTTAAATTAAAAACACTGAGGGGGAGGCATGCATTGTTTTGTCTGCTTTGGGGTGTATTTTTCCCTTCCTCCCAATGAACCTAGTCTGAAGAACCAACCACCTTTCTCTTGCTTTTCTTTTCTGTCTATATACAGCTGTCAGGACCCATCTCTTCATGGCTCCATGTAGGCAGTAGGAGCATGAGTGAGAGCAAAGCAGTTTTCTCAACTTCTGCATTATTGATGCTTTGGGATGCATAATTCTTTGTTGCAAAGCATTCCTAAGGCATTGTAAAATGCTAGCAGCATCTAACAGATGATACTACAGGAATCTTTTTCTTCCAATTGTTTGTTTTGTTTTGTTCTTGAAGACACTGTCTCCTATAGCTCAGAGTAGCCTGGAATTCATTGTGGAGCTGAGGATCACTTTGAACTCCTGATGTTAGTGGTTCCCTATCCTTGGAGTCAGAATTACAGGTTTGCCCTATCAGGCTTGGTTTTAGGAAGTGCTAGGGATTGAACCTGTGGCTTCCTATATGTCAGGCAAACACCCTGTCATCTGAGTTACATCCCTAGCTCCATCGCCATCCAGGTGAAATAATAAACTATGCCTCCAGACATACCAAATGTTCCCTGAGAGCTAAAGTGACCCCTACTTGAAAACCACTAATTCAAAGTTAAGTCAATATAAAGGAATTAAAACTATAATTTACCATCAGAATCTCTTACTTTTTTATTAATCATTTTGTTCATTTATATTTCAAATGATATCCCCCTTCCTTCTCTCCCCCTTCTCCTTTGCCTCTATGAGGGTGCTCCTCCACCCACTCACCCACTCCCAATTCACTGCTCTAACATCCCCCTATGCTGGGGCATTAAGCCTCTATAGGACCAAGGGCCTCCCCTCCCATTGATGCCAGATAGGTTGGTTATTTAGTCCCTGGGAGCTCTGAGGGGTCTAGTTAATTGACATTGTTGTTCTTCCTATGGGGTTGCAATCCCCTTCAGCTTCTTCAGTCCTTCCCTTAACTCTTCCATTGGGGTCCTCAGGCTCAGTCCAATGATTGGCTGTGAGTAGTTGCATCTGTCTTAGTCAGCTGCTGGCAGAGCCTCTCATAGGACAACCATAGCAGGCTCCTGTCTGCAAGTATTTCTTGGTATCAACATTAGTGTTGGGGTTTGGTGTCTGCAGATGGGATGGATCCTAAGGTGGGGAGTTCTCTGGATGGCCATTCCTTTGGTCTCTGCTCAATTTTTGTCCCTACATTTCTATGTGTATTCTCTTGTGTCTCGGTGACCTCAATCAGGATGATATTTTCTAGTTCCATACATTTGCCTGCCAATTTCATGAAGTCATGAGTGTCTTACTTTTAGGGCATACATATGCCAATGTCTCAAACAGCAGCATGAGAAGCTGTAAGCAAGTCTGGTTTTACATTCTGTCTCCACTGGTGGTGGAGGTTTTCACTTTTCATTTCTTGGGTACTCCAGAGCACATGAAACTCAGATAATATCAGCATCAGAAGATCCTGGGAAGAAAGAAACACAAGCATGACCATAGAGGGTCATAAAAACAAGCAAATCCACAGACCCTTCCAGTCAGAGGGAGCAGGGGAATCTCAGTAGGGATGATGGTGAAACTTGAAAACGCTCATGGAATTTAATTTCCCACCAACAGGAAAGAAATGTGCTCTACTTGTGACTGACACATAAAGCAAGAATGAACTCTATATACAGCAAGTTTCTTATCTTAAGGAAGAATAGCAAAAGAGCTTAAGATAATGAGCTCTTGTCATATGCAGCAATACAAATAGGTGTCAGAGGACAACAGTTGTTAGATGATAACTGTTGTATCTGTGCTCAACACTTTCTATCCTTTATATAAAACAGGGTCTTTTATTGTCCTGAACCTGGGTCTCACACTGGTGATATATAGCTCAGCCATCATTCCAGTCCACTTTTTATCTTTTAAAGGTATGTTTTAGCAGTCATTTGCATGCTAGGCATTGAACCTGGAGTATGAAGATGTGAGTATGACATCATTCTTTCTGCCTCCCTTCCTAACACTCAGCATTATAACTGGTCAACCTGATTGGCTGAACTTTTACTGAAGAAATTCTTGCTGTTAAATACTGACTTCCTCTGCCATTCTGTCAGGAGCCATGTCTGACATCCCATACAATTAGTTTCTCTGGTTTCTTTGTCTACCATTTTCTTGCTTGAGAAATGAAATTAAGAAACTTATGCTCCAATGAACCATTGACCCTTAGGCGAGTCAAATTCTTCCACAAGTGACAGCCTGGGATTGCTGCATGCAGAATAAGTGTCTGGGAAAGGCAAAGTCTTAATTAACAAGCTGTATGTGCAGGGATGCAGGTGATCTGTTAAGAGTTATGATGTCTATGCTTTGTAATGACATTGACTTTGGTTCTAGTGACACAGCATTGTTTCACTGGACAGGTTACTGCACCATCCCTCAGTGTAGTTTCTTGGTTTTCAAAATGGGTCATCTTTAGCACTCAAGTATGCTGCAAAATTTGATTAAATTAGTGAATAGAAAGCAGTTAGCATATGACCATCTACATGAAAACATTAATTTTGGTTGGACTATACTATATACTATATATAATATACTATAGTAAAGATATATTATGGATGGAATGCAAATGATCTGGACATTTTATATTTTGAATGTCTTGTCCTCACAGATAGCATTATTTTGGAAACTGAAAACTGCAGGAGGTGGGGCCTACTTGGAGAAAATAGGTCACTATTTGAAGGTTGTACTTGGTTGCTGTTCCCACAGAATCTTTCTATGCTTTCTGTTTAACACAAGAGAAGCAACTTCCTCTTCCAAATGCTCGCATTACCAGAGACTTTGCGCCAGTTAATTAAACCATGAATTTCTGACAGAAACTTCTAAGACAAAGTATGCATTTCTTCCTATTAAGTTGTTTGGTCAGCTGTTTGTCACAAGAATACCAATACTTGATCTGTAGAAGTCATGGTTCTCCAGAGAGGAATAGATTTCTGAATGAGTATATATTGAAAAGGGAATGTATTACATTCCCCTACATTTTACTGTCTGGGTAATCCAACAGTGGCCATCCAAGTGCTAAGAGGACCTGAAAGCTACTTAGCCCCTCAGGCCTGACACCCCAGCAGTCTTAACCTGGTACTGAAGACCTGGTGAATTCCCTGGGTTCATTGTTCTCCCATTTATATTGGAAGACCAAGAAGGCTGGTTTCTGTGTTATACCCAGTTCTTGAGACACCCCCCCCCGGAAGGGACCACCAGGAACCACAACTCCAATTTAAGAACATGAGAGACTTTATTTGCTTTCTGACTTGGATCACAACCCTCCCTGCACAATAGGTTAGGAAAGTGACACTTGGGTCTAGGGGCTTAGGGTTTATGTAGGAAAAAATTGCAAGCTGGGGCTTTCAAGCCTTTGCGTTACATAATTGGGTAAATGGGTAAAGGAATGTCAACGTTCAAACTGATAGTGTTTGTTCAAACCACAAGAAGAGACCACACATCTAAAAAGGGGCACCTTGACCTGGGAATGATTCATGTTTTCTTAACCTATCCTGTTATTGTAACCAGTTTTTCCTGCTATTGCAAGCTGGTCACAGATGTTATGTCTATTTTCAACTGCTGGGAATGCTTTGTGATCTCTTTCCCAGAGCCAAAGGGCAGGAGCCATCTCACTCCAAGGACAGCAGCTTAAAATGGAGTTTAGAGGACAAGGTGGAATTTGTCCTGTTGCTTTTGCCTCTTCATCTGGTGTCTGTAAAATCTGGCAGCAGCAGTAGCATTGAAGGAATAGATGTGCTTACCAACAAAAAGCAAAGGTAGGCAGTGTTGTGTATCAAAACTTCTCCTGGGAGGAGCAACATATACATCTACTTACTCTAGATAGGGTTACTACAACATACTGAAGTACAGATACCACCAATGACAATTTGGTGACCTGATGAGTTTTTTTTTTTTTTTTTTTTTTTAGAGCCTCCTAGTAGACTACTACCCTAACCATTGTGAAGTAGCGTTGTCTATCTCTTCTAACTTTGGTTTGAAGTCTAACTTGTCAGAGCCAATTATGGCTACATTTGCTTTTGCTCTACCCATGTACTTGGAATGCCCTATATGTGTCACCCAGAGAAGGCGTGCTTCTTGGGGCTACAAATAGGTGGGTATTGTTGTTTTTAATCTAATTTTTTAATTTGATAATTAAGGACGTTAACATATCATATCAGACAATTTCCCAAATCCATGGAAAGAGGCAGATATCCAGTAACAGGAAGCATTAAAATACCAAATAGTTATGATCTGAAAGGATCTCCACCATGACATTATTAAAACTAAACATGATGAACAGAAACAGAATTCTGAAATCCAGATAAGACAAGTTCCAAGTTACATACAACGGCAAATAAATCATAGTAACAGCATAGTTCTCAATAGAAACTCTAAAAAATAGGAAAACATGGAATGATGCATTGAAGGAAGGACCAGATCTGCCAACCAGATCATTGCATCACTAGCAAAGATTCTGCTGAAGTGAAAGGAAAGGAAGGGTTTTCTGAACAACATGAACTGGAGGAGTATATGACCACTAATCCAGCAACATAGAAGCTACTTGAAATAATCTTACACATCAAAGAACAGAGCACTCAGTGAATAATACATTACACTACAACACTGCAAATAAGGATTCAGAAGGTACCAGACATTACAAAAAACAACAAAAGGACACAAAATATTACATGCTTTTCAACAATAATATTGAATGTTACTGTCCTTAATTAATTGGAACCGATGAGTTTTATCAGAGAAACTTATAGGAGCCTGGGTGAGGGGTTACTTACAGGACCAGAAATGACTTAATGACAAGTAAATTACCATGACCCACCCCAGGATGGGTGGTAACAGGTCACACCTGGAACACATTGCACAGTCTGAAGGCAGCTCAACAGGTTGGAAAATGTCCTTTCTAAGTGACCTAACCTCACCCAAACATATTAGCTGGTCTCTGCTTCATCTTCGAAGCAGGTTTGGTCTTAGAGTCTTTGTGGGACCTCTGCCTGGGCCACCAGGAGTCCGTAGCCAACGAGCGAGCGCCAGAGAAAGATACCCTCCCAGGAGTTGGAAAAGCCATGAGTGGGGTTAAGGGGAGCAGCACCTCTCATCCAGACCCGCCTGGATCTGCCAGGATCCAGGGCCTGAGAACCCGGGGCCAGGAAACCTCTGAAGCTTCCAGTTTCATCTGTGGGTGGAGACCTCTGCCTGGGCCACCAGGGGCCTGTGCCTGGGGACCTCAGCCTGGGCCACAAGGCTCCAGAAGAGAGCGGGTATCCCAGGAGTGCTGACACACCTTTGAGCACAGGCAAAACCACCACTTAAGTTCAAACTCACTGGGTCAAGAGGGACCCTTGCAGAGTCATCAGGGCATAGGAACCAAGGGACAGCTGGGAACAAGATCCTTCTGATTTCTTTCTGCACCCCAGAGCAGACCCTGTGCCACAGCTCTCCAAACCCGAACACCTCTCAGAGAGAGTTGGTCTTCAAGGAGTACTGACACAGAGCCCTGCAGGAGGGGCAAGCCACAACCAGACAGAGTAAGATCAGCTAACATCAGAATTAACAAGATGACAAAAGGCAAGGGTAAGAACATATAGAACAGAAACCAAGAGTACTTGGCACCATGAGAACCCAACTCTCCCACCACAGCAAACCCTGGATACCCCAACACACCAGAAAAGAAAGATTCAGATTTAAAATCATTTCTCATGATGATGATAGAAGATGTGAAGAAAGAAATGAATAACACCCTTAAAGAAATGCAAGAGAACAGAGATAAACAACTAGAAGTCTTTCAAGAGGAAATAAAAAAATCCATTAAAGAATTACAGGAAAACTCAATCAAAGAGGCAGAATTTCAAGAAAACACAATCAAACAGACAAAGGAAATGCACAAAACTATCCAGGAGCTAAAAATAGAAATAGAAGCAATAAAGAAATCACAAAGGGAGACAACCGTGGAGCTAGAAAACCTAGGAAAGAGATCAGGAACCATTGATGTAAGCATCACCAACAGAATACAAGAAATAGAAGAGAGAA
>CM052711.1:65123535-65171046 GCA_028551405.1 Uromys caudimaculatus | reverse complement strand
ATATTAGCCCAAAAGTTCAGAATGCCCAAGTTTCACTTAACAGTAACTACTGGACTGAGAGTGAGGTCCCAGATGGAGTTGTAGAAAGGTCTGAAGGAGCTGAGGGAATTTGCAGCCCCATGGAGGGAGCAAGAGCGTCAATGGGCCTGGCAAACCCCCCCCCCCCTGTTCATCCTAGTGTTTGGACCACCAACCAAAGAATACACATCTATGGACCCATGGTTTGGACCACATATGTGGCAGAGGATGACCTCGATGGCCATCAGGGAGAGAGGAGAGGCCCTTGGGCCTGAGGGTGTTAGAGGCCTCAGTAAAGGGGAATGTCAAGGTGGGAATATGGGGATAGGTGGGTGGGTGGGTGGGAGGTGGAATTCCCTCATAGAGGCGGGGATGGGGAGGGGATAGGGGTTTTCCAAAGAGGAGACCTAGAAAAGGGGAAACATTGGAAATGTAAATAAAGCATCTAAAATAAAATAAAATAAAATAAAATAAAATAAAATAAAATAAAATAAAATAAAATAAAATAAAATAAAAAATAGTCTTCTTAGTGTTTAGCTTGTCTGAGTGAGATTCATAGCAGCTTGGTTTGTTTACTCTGGGAGGGAGGGGCCTGATGAGTCTAGTCAGTTTATAGACTTCCTGAAACTATTTTGAGTTGTTTACCTTCTTGCTTTAGGAGCTTTTCTGAGGGATAGAATGTCTCAATCTCAAAGGAAAATGTGAGACAAAAGGCAGAAAGAAAGCAATAGCTTTTCCCAAAGCAACATCTTTTAGCTGAAACTTTCTTCCCGACATAAGAAACAGAAGGATAGGAGTTCCTCCTCAGTTAAGCTTTCAAAGAAACATCCTCACAAACTCACCTAGAAACATGTTTCTTAGTGAATAGCAGATCCAATCAGGTTGAACACCCCTTTATAGGACTCTTTGAACTTACTGGGAACAATGTATCCTATTTTCTTTCATCAACATCTATTTTGGGGTTATGATACATTGAGGTTTTAAGATCCTTACAGCCTACTTAGTGGTTAAGTTTCTGTTTCTCTCTCTCTCTCTCTCTCTCTCTCTCTCTCTCTCTCTCTCTCTCTCTCTCAATAAAATATTCAAGCCACCTCATTAAAGATTGTGCCAATATCACAATGAACAGAACAACTACCACTATATAATGTTAAAAATTTCAATGCTTGTATAATGATTGGTTTTAAATGTCTACTTGACACAACAAAGAATCAGCTAGGAAGAGTCTGATAAGGTTATCCCCTGGTTAAGTCTATGGGAGATCTTGGCAATCTTTTTAGTTTCACTCCGTGTGATAAAATATCTGGACAAAAGGAAATTTAGGAACGGTGGCTGTTTCACTTACAATTCCAGGTTACATTCTATCATGACAGAAAAATCAAGGCAGGGAGATGAAGCAGCCAGTAATATCATATCAACAGTCAGGAGCAGAGAAATGGAAGAGTGCATGCATGCTTATTTGCTTGATTTCTCCTGTCATATAGCTTAGAATTCTCTGCCTAGGGAATGTGCCACCCATTGTGGGCTGGGTCTTCCCATATCAATAAGTTAATTAAGACAATACTCCTGAGATATGCCCATAGGCCAATCCAGTATAAACAAATTCCTTGCTGAGACTCTCTTCCCAAGTGATCCTAGATTGTGTCAAGTTGACATATCCAACATTACTATCTGTTGGGCACTGAGTACTCTAATACTTGAGTACTTGGGTACATTTTACATTCAAACTATAACACCACCCAAATCCATTGCCCTTTGAATGTATTTCTGTGCTCCATTTCCTTAGGTGGTCATTATTCTGGGAGAAGTGTATGACAACTGATCATTGCCACATTGTCACCTTCTTTGTTGGTGTGTCTTTAAGCAAGTCATTTTCTACCTTTAAAAATGCCCCTGCATTTTATAGAGATATACTCTATTTTCTTTTGAGAGTCTTAAAACCACTCTTTCATAATAAACTAGAGAAATAGCTTCCAAGTTCTTGTGCACAAAAGTACAGATAATTTTCTTTTCTACTAATATGTGCTCTTTATTATATACTCTAATAATCATCCATCAAGGGCCATACTATGCTGAGATTGAAGATAATATATTGTTCCTTTCACTGGAGAATTTTCATTTAAAATAGACAAAGCACAGGTACTCAGATAGAGAGAAGCGCAGCAAATGTTGGTTTCTCACAGGAAGATGGCTTTTAAAAGTGTACACAGAGGCTAGAGAGATGGCTTAGGAGCTAAGAGCACTTGTTGATCCTGTGAGAACCTTTTTGCACTCCCAACAACCACATTGCTCAGTTTACAATTGTTTCTAACTCCAGTTCCTGTCGATCTGATGCCTTCTCTGGCCTCTCACAGCATTTCTTCCATGTGGTGTGCATACTGATATAGTAAAAGCAATGTATGTTTACAGGAACACAAAAAAGCCCTCTAACCACACAGTCATGACATTGGTGGTTATTAAATACAGAGCATAGTGGCCTAGATGGTGGTATTCTTGTCAAGGCAAGTTTGTTAGGGGATGGTATATGTATTGCCATATGACAGAATGTCACTTTGTTCATGTCTGTTTTGGAACTTGTTTGTTTATAAGAATCTATGGTTTATTATTTTTATAAATTGGTATGTATCTTTGTGATATGTTACCATATGGCTCCATTCAGTTTAATTTTCCTAGAGGTGGTCTGTAAGGTTAATACACAAGTGACATGATTTTACTCTGACCTTTGTTATATTTTATTTATTCTCTCTCTCTCTCTCTCTCTCTCTCTCTCTCTCTCTCTCTCTCTCTCTCTGTGTGTGTGTGTGTGGGGGGGGGGAGGTTATGTGCTCATGCACACCTGTGTGAGTGGCTTTTGGAGAGGGGGTTCATGGACATAGAACACATACAAGAGGACAATAATCAGGAGTTGGTTCTCTCCATTCATTGTGAGTCTCAGACATTAAACTCAGATCTTATCTACTGGGTCATCTGGAGAACCAATAGCTTAATAACAATATATATCTTATATCAAAAGTGGTTCTCAACCTCCCTAATCTTCTGACAATTAAATAGAGTTTCTCATGTTGTTCTGACCTGCAACCATAAAATTATTTTGCTGCTACTTCAAAACTGTAATTTTCCTACTGTTATGAATCATAATGTAAATATCTAATTTGTAGGATATCTTCTATTTGACCCCTATGCGAGTCACGACTCACAGGTTGAGAACTGTTGGCTTATGAGAGTCTTAAACCTCTTCAGTCATTCATCCCTCTCTGTCTCCCTCAGACTTTCACTTGAGCTGGTGTGCTACTGCTTTAGTCACCTGAATATCTGTGTGCTTATCTATAATCCAGTTGGATAGAGGTGGGGAGAAGAAGGGAGAGAGCTGAGAAGAAAAGGAGAAAGAAGAAGGTAAGGGAAAAATAGAGATGATCAGGTCACCTTCATTATGGAAAAGTTTTAATGGTTTCAAAGATAAATTAATGTGAGCAGTAGCTTACCAGCTGCTAGAGCAAAAAGTAGGAGTCGGGTTCCTGCTCAGTATAGTGATTTTGAAAGATTTCATCCTCATCAGTGAGCCTAGAATGTAGTAGTGGCTGCCTGAGAATTTCTATTTAAGAACCATGAGCAGGTCTGCTCATCACAGTAAGACAGGCCTTTAGGCAGAGACTAGAGTCAGAGGTGATATACATTTGTGACATTAAATCTCTTATTTTTAATAGCCTTGCTGCAGGGGTTGTCTTGCTTATCCAGGCAGTCTTCTGTGAGTTCCAGCATTCAGGTTACCAAATTATACACCATTGAATGTTCTCATTTTAATTCAGAAGATAGCAGGAAACAAGATCCAACATGAACTGCACATGGGCAGCCTAGGAAATGGGCTGTTAGTGCATCTCTGAGCTCTGGCTCAGTTTGATGACCAGTTGGCAGAGCCTGCTTTCCATGGAAGCTGATTGACTTTTCTAAGACAGTGGTCTAGCCAAGAGTAGCATATGGGCTGTGCTCCTAGTTGGTTCAACTGGTATGTCCTGACCTCTCAGCACTGATATTAGAGTAGGTGGCTCTCTTCAGAGCTCTGAAGCTCTTAATTATAACATATTGTTTCATGCACTGCAGGGCATTGTTTCCACTCTTTTTTGATCCTGGGATGTGAACTCAGGACATCTCACAAGCTAAGCATTTTATCAGTAGCCCAGCTCTCTAACTCCTATTTAATCTATATTTTTGACAGCATTATGAGCTATTTCATGAAAATGCTGTCTTCCACCACTGTATCCCTGATGCTTAGGAGGATGTTCTGTTCAGGAAGAACCACCTAAATAAACCAGCCAGTGACAAAATGTTTTTCCCTCTCATATCTACATGCTAACACAGGAAATTGAAGGGTTTTCTGTGTTTTTGTTTGTTTGCCTGAGGGTTTTGTTGTTTTTGTTTTGTTTTGTTTTTAGAAAACAAAGGTATGTTGTTTTGCAAATCAGACTCCCAGGGAAAGAACCTGGCTCTGTGATGGAGATTAGCACTTGAGAAATATAGAGGAGGCTGGGTCTCTAGATTAAAGCTTCTGGGGGACTGTGAAGGAAGTGAAGGAGTAAAGGAGTGGGTATGTCAGGCAATTTCCTCAGGCAACTTCCTCAGGGAATGTCAGGCAACTTCCTCAGGGACTGCTTCTTCTGTGACCACTCTTGGGTCAGACATCCAGACCTTAACACACACATACACAAAGAGAAAGAAAGAGAGAGGGAGGGAGGGAGGGAGGGAGGGAGGGAGGGAGGGAAGTAGGGGAAGAGGGAGAGGGAGAAGGAGAGGGAGAGGGAGAGGGAGAGGGAGAAGGAGAGGGAGAGGGAGAGGGAGAGGGAGAGAGAGAGGGAGAGGGAGAGGGAGAGGGAGAGGGAGAGGGAGAAGGAGAGGGAGAGGGAGAGGGAGAGGGAGAAGGAGATCAGTTGTTGAATGCATTTTTACAAAAATATTGTTTTATTTATATGTGTGTGTGTGTGTGTGTGTGTGTGTGTGTGTGTGTGTGCATGTGAGTGCAGTGCCCTTGGAGGCCAGAAGAGGATATCAGATGCTCTAGAGTTAGAGGTACAGATAGTTGTGAGCCACCTGCTGTGCATGCTGGGAGTCGAAGTCAGGTCCTCTACAAAGGCTACTACTACTGAGCCATGTTTCCAACTCTTTAAGCTCCTGTAAAGACTCTCAGGAGCCTTTAGCTTTCCTGGTGACCCTGAGAGAACACCACAGAGTAGGGGATCGCTGCAATCAGCAAGAGAATTTTATTATTTCAATGCATTGGGGCTGTACCACACCCAAAGGAGAGGTCAAGATCCCTCGTGACCCATTTGGCGAGCCTTTATACAGTTTTCAGAGCAAAAGCCACTAGGTGCAATGTGATTGGCAGAACAGTGTGACTTTTAAACTGATTGGTCCTTAGGGAATGAGGTGGTCAGGACTCCCCTTGTCTGTAGTTGACCAATGGCTAGTTTGCCCTTCAGACTGTGTTTACATGCTCTGGGCGCCTCCCCTACCTGCAGGTGGCCTGATGTTTGTCTGCAACCTGTGGTCTGAGGAATGTAATTAGTCTCTCTCTTCTAAAAGGAAGAGAAGCCCACCTACAACCCTTCTCTTCTAGGATGGGGAGAGGTCTGGTGGAATATTCCAAAGTTTCTGAGCTGATTTCTTCATTCCTCCCTTCTTCTTGTGGATGCTTCAATCCTGAAGCTATTGTTGATAGTCATGCAGCTCATATCCCTGGTGCCCTGTATTTAGCTCTTGGTATCTTTGTCTCAGGACCATCAACTGTACTGTACCTATGCGATCTTTAATAAAAGCAACTAAGAGATTTAAAATGCAAGGGTCAAAGGTTAGGAGCAGGAACAAAGTGATCAGGGGTTCTAACAATGCAGAAATCAAGGTAGTAAATCAAGGGGAGCTGCTAAACCAAGATTCAAACCATTCTTGGGCTTGTTCCCTCTCTCTCTCTCTTGGCTAGTCCCTCTTGTACCTTCACCATAGAATCTTTAACTACCCCTGAGTGGTCGAGGTAAAAGCAACACTCTTTTCTTAGGGCTGCACAAAGCCCTCCCTGCTGTAAAAAGAGTAAATCTAGACCACGGCGGTTCTGTAGGACTACTTCAGAAAGGGAGGTTAGGGACTCTTGAAGGTGAGTGATTGATTCTTCTATTCGCTCTATGTCTATGGCAGCCCTGAGCTCTTGGTAGCTTTTGCCTTCTAATACCAGGGAAGAAGTCCCTGTCGCTACCCCTGCTGCACCCAGTGCTGTGGGGCAGTGATCTGTGACAGGCAGACTGGCACCCAGTTGAGCACAAGCGTAAAATCTGGGCAACCCAGTGGAACAATCCACGAGGGACCGAAAAAACTGTATGCCAACACTCCCGGGAGGCTTTGGCTCCAGTCAAGGTCACATACCACCCCTCCTCAGGAAGAGGCATGGCCACACAGCTCCAAGCCATCCCCATGTTAATGAGACACTAGCCACGCCCATTCTCAGTTACTATATCTGCCTCTCCTCTCCCAGAAAGGCTGGGGTACCATTCCATCCACGCCATTCCACACGATGACAATAAACGTCTTAGAATTATGGACTGTCTCTTCATCTGGACCCTCCGTGGGAGGCGAGGAATCCTGCCCTCCACTAAGGACCATGTCTAATCTCTCACCGAGGGCTTCCCCACACTCCCAAATGGTATCCATTCACCCAAACCTAAGCAGCTAGCCTGGTGCCCCAAGCCACTGAAATCAGGTCTTGGCGGGAACCCCAGCTGCACTCTGGCTAGCTGGTCTGTGGCACCCTGTGGCGACTGCGGTTACCCCGACAGGACCCACAAAGGCTTCCCACAGTCCCCACCTGCCTGTCAGACTGTGTGGGAAGACTCGAGGCCACAACCCTTGTGTTTCCTGTACCACTCAGAGCCGCAGCGCCCCAGGACAGACACGTGGGGTTTCATCCCACCACACCATGCTTGTTCCCAACACAGTACAAGCAAGAGAGACACCATCAAGGCAGTGATGAGCTCTCATTTGGTACAATAGTTTCCATTCCATCTATTTAACATTTCTTCATAAGGGTGGTAAACCAGCCTGGGGCACTAACTGAACTAATATACAAAAATCTCTAGATAAGTTCAGAAAAGTTGAGGCATTGACCCTCCCCAGTTCATGTCCCTGAGGGCTGTTGGCCTCCCCAGGAGACATCAGGATGTGCCCCTGAATGAAGGTTTCCCATTGAGCTGTGGTATCCCCCACAATTACCGCACATGAGTCCTGCTCCTTTAGAAGATCTGCTCACTGTGATTAAATCCCAGCTTGAGCTCGGGTTCCAGTAGGTGTCTCACAGCCCCAGGCAGCACAGTAGAAGTTCTCTGGGCCCCGCACTGATGGGCTAAGGCCCTGGATCTCTCATTTCAGGGGCATACATAAATTGGGACCTTACACAGGTTGTCTCTTAATTGGGGGTGTCCGAATCCTATACCCATTCCTCCCAACCCCTTCTCTGGGCATGGCATTGGTGAGCATGAGGCTTTCCTATAACATTCTGGCAAGTCCCCCTTTACCTCTTGGTTTGGGATGTCCCAGGTGTCCAACCCAGCCACCAGGTCACACAGGTCGAAAGTTAGGAGGGGCCACCACATGAAAGGGTGGTGGTCTTGGATTACCCTGGACGCCTCATAGCCCATTCGGGTTGATGCTATAATCCAAGTCACTCTGGCAGGCTGATGAGGTCTAGATCCAGCACTCAGCCTCTTAAGTCTTATCAGAGTCAGAACCCACATCAAGGTCAGGAAATTCTTCATCCTTGGTAGCTTGCCGAGAGATCTTGAGCTTTAAAGGGTTGCTCGTCTTCTTTATGTTCCAAGACAGGTGGTCTGCAGGGGGTGGACAGGTCACTGGTTTCACATGAGAAGCATGTATCCAGGTAGCTATGCTGTCCACCTTTATCGCCGTGGAGGTCATCAGTAACACCAAGTAGGGGCCCTTCCAGTGGGGTTCCAGGGACTGTGTTCCATGTTGGAAAACAAAGACAGCATCACCAACCCAGAACTGATGTGGCACCTCAGTTGCTCCTGGAGCCTAAAGGGCAGACAACTGGGACCATATTTCTTTCTAAACTGTCTCCAGGGCCACCAGTCTTTTGACTAGGTCTTGATCTCCTTCTTGAGAGATCTCTAGGTTAGGCCTGGTGGCCACCAATGGAGCCGGGCCTCCATAGAGGATCTCAAAAGATGTTAGGTTGAAATGATAGGGGGTATTTCGGGCATGGAACAAGGCAAAGGGAAGGGGAACCACCCAGTCTCTGCCAGTCTCTAAGGCCAATTTAGTCAAGGTCTCTTTTAAAGTCCTATTTATTCTTTCTACCTGGCCTGAACTCTGGGGATGGTATGCACAATGAAGTTTCCAATCTATCCCCAGTATTTTTGCCAACCTTTGGCTTACCTGAGAGACGGGTCCATTATCAGACTCAATTACCTAGGGTATCCTGAACCTGGGAAAAATCTCTTCTAGGCTCTTCTTGGCCACGACCGAAGCTGTCTCCGGTTTCATGGGAAAAGCCTCTACCCATCCTGAAAAAGTATCTACAAAGACTAGTAAATATTTATAACCATATTTTCCAGGTTTAACTTCTGCAAAACCTACCTCCTAGAAGACTCCTGGCCTGTTTCCTCTAGGTCTTTTTCCTGTACCTATCTTGGTGTGGCAGGCATTCACCTGTTGACAGACTTTGCAGTTCCCTACTATTTCCTCTACCAGGTATCTTCCGACCACGATGAACATCCTGGATCCCTTAATGGCTTCTATCAGCTTTCTGCTGCCCAGGTGAGTCCATTTATGCATCTGTTGTAGCAGATCTTGGGCCCGGTCCTGAGGGAGGGAGGATGACTTTTCTCTCTTGGGTTTTCCATTAATCTTCACTCTTGACTTGAGATAGTAGTTGGTAGGGTAGCTGGAGATCTGGGCCTCCTCCTCCTTAGTGTAGACTAGGTGGGGCCAGCCCTTGACCCAATGGGGCCATTTTTATAACTTTCCTGCTGGTTAGTTTGTTAAGCTTTTTTTGTTGGAGCAGCACAGATACAGTGTCTTTAAGGGCTGCCTCCTTGGCCACTTTATCAGCTAGGTTGTTTCCTCTAGCTATATGGCTCTCCCCCTTCTGGTGGCCTGGGCAGTGGATAATGCTCACCTTGGTTGGTCTAAGGAGGGCACTTAGGAGGGCCTTGATTTCAGCCTTATTTTTAACTTCTCTTCCATTAGATGTTAAAAGTCCCCTCTGTTGGTAAATTGCCCCATGTACATGTGCCGTGGCGAAGGCATACATGTTGTCAGTGTAGATATTGACCTTTTTGCCTGCTTCTAGGTCCAAGGCTTTGGTCAGACCTAACAGCTCTGCTTTTTGGGTTGTCATTCCCAGAGGAAGAGGTTCCACCCAGACCACATGTCTCCTGTCCACAATGGTGGCCCCCACCTTGCGTTGTCCCTCCACTAGGTAGCTGCTGCTGTCAGTGAACCAGGTTGCCTCAGCATCGGGAAGCAGCTGATCTGACAGGTCCTTTCTCCATCCCTGGTCCTCAGCTAGAATCTGCTGGCAATCATGAGCTGGTGGATCAAGGTCAGGGTCGGGCAACGGAGTGGCCGGGTTGAGGGCCACTGGTGATGTGAAAGTCACCCGATCTGAATTTAGCAACAGGGTCTGATAACAAGTCATGCGGGCGTTGGTCAGCCATCGATCTGGGGGCTGGTGAACAACGCTCTCCAAGGCATGGGGAGCTGCCACAGTCAGGTCCTTCCCCAGAATCAATTTATCAGCATCTCTAACTAGAACTACCACCACTGCCACTATCTGTAGACAAGCAGGCCACCCAGCAGCAACAGGGTCTAATTTCTTTGACAGATAGGCAACTGGGTGCCTCTAAGGGCTCAGTCGCTGAGTGAGCACTCCCTTGGCTATCCCCACATTCTCTGCCACATAAAGGTGGAAAGGTCTGCTGGCATCGAGCAGTCCTAGAGCAGGGGCCTCAAGCAAAGCCTGCTTCATTGTGTCAAAAGCCTGATGCCCTTTTTCCTCCCAATAGAAGGGCTGTCTGTTTTCAGTCAGGAGATAGAGTGGGGCAGCCAACTCATCAAACCCTGGGATCCATAGCCAGCAGAACCCAGCTGTGCCTAGGAATTACTGTACCTGTTTGGAGCTCTGTGGAGGAGGGATGGGTAGGATGGTCTCCTTTCGAGCCTTGGAGAGCCAGTGCCAGCCGTCTTTCAGCAGGTATCCCAAATAACTTACTTTTCTCTGGCAGATTTGGGCCTTCTTGACTGAGGCCCTGTATCCCAATCTTCCCAGCTCCTCCAAGAGGCGTTTACTACTGCCTGTAGCCGAGGGGACATTCTTTCTGGCTTCCTGCATGATTCTTTCCTGCTCTTCAGTTGTGAAAAGAACTCTCATTAGTTGCTGTATATCATCCCAAGTGGGCTGATGAGCAAACAAGACAGTCTCAAAAAGATTAATCAGCCCTTTAGGGTTGTCTGAAAAACGGGAGTGCTGAGCCTTCCAGTTATTCAGGTCGGCCAAAGAGAAAGGCCAATACTGCGTCACCTGATTTCCATCCCTATCTGGGGGACCATAGGCTCGGAGAGGGAGGGCCACCATTGTCTCTGGAGAGGTAGCTCTCTTGCTCTGGGTCCTCATGGTGGGACCTAGATCCCCCTCAGGTCGTGAAAGGGACGGGCAGAGGGCCGACAGGGATGGGACTGACGAGGCAGCTTCTGACTGGGGTGTCGGGGGAGCACTAGGGGAAAGGGCAGGGGGGTATGGAGGAGGAGGAGGATCCAAGAGGAGAAGGTCTGCTCTCCCCGGATCCTGGAGAACCTCCTTCTTCTGGTCCAGCTCTGAGGGCAGCAGGGTCTTTGCCTGGAGCGCCAGAATCCTGCTGGGAAGGAAACCTCGAATCCAAGAGGGAGGGTCAGTTAATAATTCCCTCCAGACCACAATATAAGGCACCTGATCAGGATGGGTAGTAGACTCAGCCCCGAAGACCTTCCGCTGGACTGCCACAACTACGTGGAGGTCAGAGGTCCCCTCTGGAGGCCATCCAACTTCGAAGGCTTGCCATTCTATTCTGACGAGCACAAAGACCGGAGCTCTTTTTTTTTTTTTTTTTTTTTTTTTTTTTTTTTAACCTCCAGTGACAGGTTACATGCCCTCCGCCGAAAATCAGCCCAATGACTCAGGACAATACCCAGCGGAGTGGAGTGTTGCTGTCCCATGTCCAAAAATTTCGTCAGCCCCAGTCCAAGAACACACAGAAAGACAATCAAGACTCGGACAAACTGCCCCTGTCACGGCCCCTGTCACCATCCCTGTCATGGGCTGAAGAATCCAGTTAACCAGGTGACGAGACCAGCTCATGCTGGGTTGGGTCTAAATGGCGTCTTCCTGACTCCTTCCAGGGGAATCTGGGGCACCCCCCAGGTTTTCCCGCGGTCGCAACGTTAAAGCAGTCTGCCCGCCTAAAGCAGTCTGCCCATCGCTCTTGACAGCCACAAAACCCCGTGGGCATTTCGAGCTCCCAGATGCTTGCAAGCAACCCAAAAGTTCAAACAGACCAGACAGCAAGACAATAAAGACAATAAACAAGACCTGGTACCTGCTTGAGACCTCAGATTCACTGCTCCGGTGTGTCCCCACAGGGGATCAAATCCTGGCCAACGCACCAAATGTAAAGACTCTAGGGAGCCTTCAGCTTTCCTGGTGACCCCGAGAGAACACCACAGAGTCGGGGATCACTGCAATCAGCAAGAGAAGTTTATTATTTCAATGCATTGGGGCTGTACCACACCCAAAGGAGAGGCCTCGACCCCTCATGAGCCATTTTGCGAGACTATACAGTTTTCAGAGCAACAGCCACTAGGTGCAATGTGATTGGCAGAACAGTGTGACTTTTAAACTGATTGGGCCTTAGGGAATAAGGTGGTCAGGACTCCCCTTGTCTGTAGTTGACCAATGGCTAGTTTGTCCTGCAGACGGTGTTTACATGCTCTGGGTGCCTCCTTTACCCCGCCCACGGCTCTAGTCCTGATCTCACTTTTTAGGGCACACGAACTTTGTCCAAATTCTATCATTTCCATTGTGCTTTTGTTGCTCTGCCTTCAGGTTACAAGAGGCAGAGGATTGCTCCACAGGAATGTTCAGCACATCAGAGATTCATAATCCATTTTTCTCCATATGTTCTGACCATCTTATGATGCTCATAATTAAAACTTTATGCAGACTTACGGCTATGGTGACAGGTTGATTCAGTGCTGGTTGTAGAATGTTGTAAATCACTGTAGCTGTGGCGTATTGCACAATTGGACCTGATAATTATTACATTAATGTTAAGGGAAGGCATCAGGGGAAACCATGAGGCTTGTGCACCTTCCTTTCTGAGTGGCCTGGTGCTATGGGATGACCTTGAAGTACTAGTCTTTGTATATGTTTAACCACTTTGTTTTCTCTTTTAATTTTTTTGGGAGGGACTGTAGTGCGCATGTATGTTTTTTAAAGTATAGATATATATGCAAATGTGTGTGTGGAGGACCAAGATTTTTATTGTTCTTCCACCTTATTTTTGGAGGCAGCATCTCTCAGTGAACCCAGAGCTCAGTACCATGTTCTGTGTCTTGCATATAGTCTTGGGTCTGTGGTTTCCAGCCTTCTCTGTCATTGGTTTCTTTAGATGTAAATGCTGATGCTTCTATCTCTCAGTTCTGTTCTCTTGCCTCCCTCATGACATAAGCCCAATGAAACTACACTTCTAAGAACTATTGCATCTTCCATCCCACAACAGTCTGGGTTCTGCAGCAAATACTAGCACCACTTCTTAGGTGAGTGCTCATTCATATTCCTGTTGGTGGGCTCTGTAGCTGGCCTTCAGGATTTAGTTTAGGTGGACAGCGTTTTACAATTTGCTTCTTCCTTTACTTGCCTTTGACATAATCCCTTTGCTATGTTTCTAGAGGGGCTAAAGACAGCTGTGCTTACTTGGAGAAGAGGCCATGACTTAAGACTTTGCAGTTTGTAGATTTGCCAGCATTAACTCTGTACATTAGCTATTTTCTTTCTTGTTCTAATAAAATATATGACCAAGGCAACTGAATAAAGGGAATATTTATTTTGGCTCACAGTTTGAAGGGAAGTCCATCATGGCAGGGAGGATATGGCAGCAGGAGTTGAGGCTCCTCGGAGGACCCTCCATATTGCCTGTCTATCTATGCCTGAATCTTTCTACAGCCCCTGAGATGCTGCTGCCTGGCTGTCTCATGTTAGTGACTCACAGTACACATACTCTAGTCATCATGCTTTCATGACTAGCAATTTACCTCACGTCATTCTATTGCAGTGAAGAGACATCATGAACACAGCAACTCTTACAGAGTAAAATACTTAATGGGGGCTAGCTTTCAGTTTCAAAGGTTTAGTCTATTATCACTGTGCGAAACATGGCAACAGGCAAGTAGACATGGTTCTAGAGATGTAGCTTAGAGACCTAAATGCAGATCACAGACAGCAGGAAGAGAGAGAGAACCACTAGGCATGGCTCAGCACTCAAAATTCCAAAGCCCACCTTCAATGACACTTTTTTCAATGAGGCCATACTTACTCCAGCAACGTCACACATTCTAGTAGTACCACTCCAAAATGACCACACCTTTAAATCTATGAGCTTACAAATACCATTCTTTATGAAGGCCATTCTTATTCAAAGCACCATACCTATTAAGCTATCTCCTCAGTCCTAACAGAATCTCTTGACCTGTAACTCATCAAGTAAGGTAGACTGTCTTCCTAGTGAGCCTATAGGATCTGCCCATTTCTGCCTCCCCAATATTAGGCTGTTAATATATAAAGCAGCAGCACTCTCCTCAGCACAGGCTCCAGCACAGGTTTTAGGATCCAGCATACACACACACACACACACACACACACACACACACACACACACCCAGCACAGCTGTTTCCTGTCCCCAGAGAAAGCAGAGAATGTCCTTGAAGTGATAAGGCCCCCACCCTTAAGGTATGGGAAAGAGACAACCAAGCATTCCCAGCAGTCAAAAAGAGACATAACGACTATGGCCATCTTGCAACAACTGGAAAGAATGAACTGATCACTGACAACAAGACAAGCTATTCCTTCCCAGGTCTAAGAGTCCTTTTCCAGATGTATGGTCCCTCCTTGCTGTCAGAGCAAATGTTATCAATTAGTAGGATAGCATTCCTTTCCCCATTTACCCAATCATGTAACACCAAGGCACGTAAGTCCGAGCTTGCAAATTTTCCCTATATAAACCCTAAGCCCCTAGACCAGAGCATCACATTCCTAACCTATTACACAGGGAGGGTTGCATCTCGAGTCTGAACTTGAATAAAAAGACTCTCAGGTGCTTGCATCAGAGTTGTGGTCCCTGGTGGTCTCTTGGGGAGGTTCTCACAAACTGAGCATAACAAGGCTTAGAAACACTATACTAGTTTTTTTTTTTTTTTTTTTTTTTTTAATGTTAAATTCTAGAGATTGAATTCAGAAGGTCTTTGTATGTGCAAAGCAAGCACTTTACTAACTGAGCTATCTTTCCAAACTCCTGAATCACTCTCTTATTAACAATAATGTATGCCATCTGTATCTGATAATGAAGAGTTAACTAAAATTTTAACAAAGTTGTTGCGGATAAGTTTTCACTGGCTTTGATCCCATATATTAAGATACTATAAAGGCAATGCACACACAGTACAAACTATGCTTTGAGCTTGGAGTATCTGTCTTTTCCTGGAATAGCCATATGCAGTGGCTGTAATCTAATAACTCTGATCAGAATCAAGGATCTGCTGCTCACAGTGAGCCACATGATCTCAGGAGAAACCCATTGACCCACGGTGTGCAGTCGCCAAGATGGATGACCAGTCTGTTAGATGCACCAAGTGAATTAGTAGCTGATGGTCAGGTCTGAATGGGACCCCATCATAGGTTGAGGGGGAATGACTGAATTTATGCTATTTCTATCTAGGAGTGTCATTCTGAATATGCATTATTTTATGGTAGTTAAAATACTGGTTCCTGTGCTGAGGAGAGAGCTCATTGGGAAAAATGCTTGCCATGTGGTTCTGAAGACCTGAGTTTGATCCTCAGAACTCATGTCAGTCATGGACTTATGTCTTCAATCCCAAGAATCCTATGATGAGATGGGAGGTACAGAGAGCAGAATCCTTGGAAGCTCACGCGCCTGTGGGTTTGGTAAGCAACAAAAGAGCATTGCTGTCTCAAGCAAATTGTAAGGTAAGAACTAACACTTGGGGTTGTTCTGTGACCTCCATCCACCTACTGTGGAATGAGGAAACACACACAAAAGAATACATAGCTTTTGCTCAAAAAAGACAGTATGTCTCAGTCTTTCGCTTGATACACGAACCTGAGTCAGCTGTATCATTGAAGCTCACCCCAGCATGGGTGACAGCTTATAAATGCTGGAAAAGCAGAACATACTGTTTAATAGGTCTATTCAGACTATTTAATAGGTCAGAATGTCCTTTCCAGGTAGATAAGTTAGTCTGGTTCTTTTCTACTCCACAAGGATTGTCTGAGAGTGTCTCTCAATAGTCCTATTTTTTACATAGACTTGGAGGCAGCTGGAGAGCTAGTGAATCTGGTCAGTTTCTGGGACTTCCTAAGTCTTTGAGTTATTTACTGATACAAATGAACTTCAAGGAGGAAGGTGTTTCACCTCCTTTTGGAACATCCTGTGCCTAACAAGCTTTGCTTTAAGAGGGAACATTTTATCGGAGAGGAAATTGATACATAACAGCCTTATAGTCAGGCATGTAGGCACATACCTATAATTACAGCATACAGGAGGCTGAGGCAGGAGCATTGTGAATCTGAGGCAAGGTGGCCTATATAACTAGATCCTGTCTTACAACAAAACAAATGACTCTGTCTCCAAAGAGATCAATTTCCAATTGCAAATCTTAGCCTGACCTGATGTTTTACTTCTACTTAGTTTTAATATATAATACTTAGCATAATCTAAAACAAAAGTAATATACTATGTATTTCCTTAATTATTTATGACTTATCATATTTGATTATTATATAAATAGGTTCCCACCCCAAGGATTTTTGTCTATCCTGTAAGCTGTGATATATTTTTTTTTTTTGCCGGAAAGTTGGAAGTTGGAAGAGGCTTGATAAATAATTGAGTGACTCAACTGAATGAATCTTTCATATAGAGCAAGGATATTTTCTTTGTGTAGTTACTTGGGGAGCCAAAAGATATGGTTTATGCAAAAGCGCTTAGCACACCATCTGTAGTAAGTAGCTATTACCATCATCATGTGTTTATGAAAATAAATATCCCCTTTAGTTCAAAATAATCATTACTGATTATTTATCTCTCTATTAGAAAATCTTCAAAGTAGAGTAGATTCATTACAGTTCCTGGAAACAACAGGGCTTTCTATTGAACCATTTTCAAGGCTAATTAACTGATTAAAACTTTAGTACTCATAGAGAGTTTGGAGTGTTGCAAGTCCAGAGTCAAATTATCTTGGCCATACGTACCCCTTTAACAGCTATGTATCACCCCTTTTCTTCTGTGATAACCCTGTAGCTATTAGGTAAATTCAGTGGAATGTACAGATGCCTAGCTCCCACCAACCAAAAGACCAAGAATGCCCTCAGATAGCATCTAAAACTCTATAGTTGAGGTTTCCCTGATTCTTGGTGGCCCACACACCTATGCATTTGATGATACATTATTTTCAAATACCTGATGTTTTTCAGTGTATTCTATGTATTTCAATGTTTTCTAATGTATTTCAAAATTAGAACCCCTGTTGTTCTGTTTTTATGTAAACTTTCTAAAATTGCTACTTTGTTTTAAGGTGGAATTTGGAGAACCTAAAGCTGCTTTTGGGCCACTGGCAACTCATATTTGGCTCCCAAATAAACTATCTTCTTTTTTCTTTTGGTGTGAGAGTTATGAGTTTTGGCATTGAAAAATGACTGCAGTTGTATATGTTAAAGACTATATGGATTAAATTTCTAAAGCTATTGTTTGATTTGACACACCACACACATACACACACACACACCACACACAACACACACACACACACATATATATACATATATATATATGTATATATATCCACTGAATATTTACAGTAAATTTCAGAGACTAAGAAGAATTTGTAGAGACCTTCCACCACCCTAGGGAAAAGGAGAGAAAATGATATTGACTGCCATGAGGAATATGGCCTCTCACTACCATTTGTTCGAGAGTTTCATGGCACTGGTAAGTTCTAACACTGTCTCATATTGATGACTCTCTCTTCTTCCAACCCTCACTGCCTCTGTCCTTCTCTTAGAAAGAAAGTTCGTTCCTTTCTCTTCCTTCTACAACACTAAAAGGACCCAATGCAATGAGACAGGCTTAAACACACATACTTTTGCTATAGTTTGTAATAGAAGAATACCAAGGATTTGGGAGATGATGTATTTGTCATAATGGAGCATCTGGGGTGGGAGTACAGACAAGGCTACAGTCAGACCCTATCTTAAAACAGATTTAAAATAACAATAAAAATAAATCATCCCCAAAGAAAACTTTTTTGAGATTATAAATATCACCTTGACCCTGACATGTTCTACCTTTCTTTTCTCCTTACCTTCTTTGCTTTAATCCACAGTTAGCACTATCTATAAAATAATATTATACTATGGGTTTTACTTACTTATTTGTGGTTTATCTTGCCTAGTTTTTATAGAACATACTTTCCACCTATGTTTAGAACTTTTGTCTGTTCTGTGAACTGTAATATTTTTCTTTTAAAGACAGTTTAAAACATAAATCAGGTGTATGTTTCTCTCTCTCTCTCCCCTCCCTCCTCTCTACCTATTTATCCTACTTTTCTCTCTTCTCTCTCTGTCGTTCTCTTTCACAATCTCTCTCTCTCTCTCTCTCTCTCTCTCTCTCTCTCTCTCTCCCTCTCTCTCTCATGTATGTATATTTGTACATGAAGATGTGAATGCCTACAGAAACAGGAAAAGAGAGTTATATCTCGTGGAGCTCAAGTGTTCATTAGCAGAAGCTGAACACTCATATAAGCCCAGACTCTAGGAACATTGGTTCATTACTTGTAGTGAGTAACACCAGACTCATAATCAGGCTTACCTTTGTGTGACAGCAATTGATCTACAGAGATGCAGTCTGATTCCTTTTCTAAGTGATGATATACATATTTTATCTTTGAACACCTCATGTCAGCAGGATTTGAAACTTTCACTCCATTCAATTCTGCCTGGTCAGAGTGACAATTCTCTTTTTTAAGGAAAATAATAGAATTCCAGGAAATGTATGGGAAAAAAGTAGGGTATACATTAATTCCAGTAGAACCTAGGGGAGCTAGAGCATCCTTCCTGGATAAGTCCAGAATAGTGCTTACCTAGCTTTTCTGGCTAGAATGCAATGCCAAAGCCAAAGACCTGACTTGATCATCCAGTCCGTGGAAGGACGTGGAGTGTTCTTTGACTGAGCTTCCTGAGCACATGGAAATAGCTGCTGCTGTAGGATTTCTCCTGGTGAGACACCTTATAAAGCCAAGTCCAATAAAATGAAATGTCAAGGATTTCAGATTATCGCCTGCTTTTATTTATCTGTGTCTCAAAGCTCCGTTATTGCCCGTGTTTGGTTTTATATGATTCAGCCTTCTATCCCTAATACAGGTGGGGTTTCCTGTTCTGTAAACATGTTTGGGAAAGAGACACTGAAGGTGACAGATTTAATTCCAGGTGACCAAGGCAGAATCCTAAATGTAGGATTGTGATGAATATTTAAAGGGAATCTGTTGTGTCATAAAATAATTCGATGGAGAATATGAAATATAAAAAGTAATGATATTGAGTTGAACAAATTGAACATAATTATAAAAGATAGGCAGAACTAAGAAAGACTCATTTCAAAGCACAGATTATTTATTCTTTCTTGAGCTATATTAAAGGCTAGATATATTTCCTTTGCATATTATTATGTCAGTGACTGCTTTCTCCAAATCCCTGCATGCCACTAATACAATCTACAATCTACTTCATTGCTCTGTTCTTTTTTACTAAGAATGTAATGCTACCTTCCTTATCATAATAAAATGATAATGTTCTTCCACCTCAAATAATGAAGGCAGAAGTGGCAATTCCATATAAATCTGTGAAACCACATCAGTAAATACACATGTAAGCTGTGGGATTCTTTCTCATTTCAACTGTGTTATATCTGTAATTTAGTGTGCTAACTCACCTCAAAATTCTAACAAATATTGCTTACAGACCATTTGGGACTACATAGTAAGATTCTCTATTAAAACTAATCATTCTCAACTCCACTCTATTGAGTTATTAATTTCTCATCTCTCTCTCTCTCTCTCTCTCTCTCTATATATATATATATATATATATATATATACATATATACATATATGTGTGTGTGTATTTGTGTGTGTATGTGTCTGTATGTGTATATATATATGTATATATAGTGATATATATATTACATATATGTATATATAGTGATATATATATATATATATATATATATATTACATATATGTATATATGCCTGGAAAATCATTGGTGCAACTAAATGAACTCCTTAGCTGTTGTCATAAATCACTGATTTTATCTTTAAAACATATTAAATGACATATGTGTGTGGTTTGTGGTAATTAATTTGAGTGTCATTAGTACAATTATTATTTTTTGATTTATGTGTATGTTTATGTGTGTATTTGTACATGTGTGTGACTAGATACCCAGAAGAGGCATCAGACCTTCTGGAGCAAGAGTTTGGAAGCCACCCATGTGTGCTGGAAAGAGAACTCCTATCTTTAAAAAGAGCATCCGGGGTTTGTAAATGATGAAAGTTCCTTCACTCCCTCCAAGCCTTACCATGCAATGGACTTTTGATTGTTTACTGTGTGAGCACATGGATGCCACAGATGTGAACAATTGCTTCATTAGAAGTATGTAAATGGATTGTGTGAAAATAAAACTGGCATTAAAGCGAAAGTAGTGGTAATTTTAAAAATAATTCTAATAGTTGTAATTCACTAAATGCTTTCCCTGTGATATATACATGCTCAATCTATTCAATAGCTTCTTTGCTTGTTTCTCTAATGATAGAAGTAAAGAACCAGAGTCCAAGAGAAGTTGTCAATCTTGTACAATGTCACAAACACAAAATAATAAAGTCCAAGATCCAGGACAAGGATTATAGCTAAATTGGCAGAGTGCTTTACTATCATGCACAGAGTTCTATCTGCATCTAATTTTCACCACTGAAACACTGTGTGGTAGCCTACAGCAGTAGTCCTGGCAATAAGGAGCTAAGGGCAGAAGGATTATAAGTTGACGTTTATGTGGCTATGGGGCAAATGCAAGGGCCATCAGTGAGATGATTGTGTGGGAAAATGCTTGTGTATGGAAGAGGATCTGAATTTGGATACCCAGAGCTCCTATAAAAAGACTGTTGTGATGATAGTGCCTGTAATCCCAGCACTGGGATGCAGAGATGGGCAGATCCCAGGGACTTGTTGGATATCCCACTTAGCTAAAACAATGAGTTCCATGTCCAATTACAGATATGGTCTCAAGATTGAAGGTAGAATCAATTGAAGAAGACACCAAATGGCCTCTAAATGTGCAGCCAAATGGCTTCTAGTTTATGACTCTGTTCAACTATATAAGGGATCTGGTGCCAAAGAAATGCTTGTCATAACCCCAGGGAGAAGGTAAACACTGTATGATGAGGAAGAATCATTTGGAAAAGGAATTGAGATCACTTATCATCTGATCTTTAAAGCAAGAAGTAAACTTGAATTATCAGAGTAGTACCAAAATAAAGGGTCATTAAGTGAGAAAGGGAACAACCGTGGGACCAGAGAGGGAATTTGGACAAAGACTGAGTAACTCTCCACTGGCTTTGATTTGTGGAAGAGGTCCAGGAGCCAAGAAACAGTGCCCCTTCATAAAATAAGACTTCAAGAAACAGGTTTCTCCCTGAGATCTTCTAGAAAACTGTTGGGTTTCAGACCAGGACAAGGGGATGAGGTGCATATTTTCCATACCAAAGCAGACCTGGCCTCCAGGTTCTCCTGGCATCCCTCAGCCCAGGGGTTGGGCTGCTCTTCTCCCAGAGCCTCTTCCCTATATAACCCAGACATTTTGGTCTCTCTTCCTGCTCCCCTCCCCCCCTCCACTCTTCTCCTCTCCTCTCCCCACTCTTTCCACACACAATTTCTCTCTTTCTTTTTCCCCTACCCTCTGTCTCCTTCCCCATGGCCTTTTTCCTGACCTCCTTCCTTGGGACCGGTGAACTTACCTGCAAGAGAGCAGTTTCCCAATAAGCAGTTTCCAACAAACCTGTGTTTATATATATATTTAAACTGGCCAATTTTTTCCAGCTCAGAAATAACTTATCAAAAGCCATACAACCTTCCGATCAAACTTGCAACACCTTGATATTATTCCAGAGAAGCCTCCTTCAGACCCGAGACCTTGAAACTATAAGACAGGAGAATATGGACTTTATGCATTGTTAAATATGCTGAATTTACAGTAAATTGTTAGTAGAAGCAAATCCCTTATGCTCTGTCCTGTAGTGAAGCAACAGACATCCTTTTATTAAAGAAAGGAAACCATTCCATGTTAAGAATGATTGGAAGTGAGTTGGGAGTTCATGGGTTTATTGTTTTAAGTGACCAGATGGGGCGCCCTGGAATAAATCAGACTAAACCATACCCCATGTCTGGTCCCCTATAACAAAGGACTGGTTGTCTCCTGCTGTGAGTAATTAGGTCCCTAAGGGAAAAGCAAGCCCAGCCTCTTGCCTCTGCTACCCAGGACAGAGGCACTTAAATTATGGTCTCATCTAGAGCACCTGCATCTCCCTGCCAGGGCTCTCCTAGGGTAAGCCATGTGACTTAAAGCTTAGGAACCCTTCTGGGGTTGGACACTTCTTTGTTCTATGGATTAAAAGGCTCTTTCCTTCAGGGCCCCTGCATGCTATATTTGGTCTCAGTCTCTCCTGATGCTGGTCCTCTGCTGAACCTAGGGTCCACTCTTACTCAGGGTCCAATCTCCTACTGAAGCTTTTCCCAAGGGTAATTTGTCAGCTCCTTTACACAAGCCTGCTCTTCTTTTCTTTGCTGTTTTTAATAGAGGAGTACATCTAAAACCAAGCAGCAGCAGTGATGTCACACTGGAGAAAATAAAAGCCAACAGGAGAAAGATGGATTTGAAAGCATTAAATTGGATACTATGTCTTTTGTTTGTTTTCTCTTCTGCAATGTTGGGGATTGAACCTAAGGACCCCCTTATACTATGCAAGCACTCCACCTCTAAGCTACATCTACAGTGCAAGTGTCAGGAGTCCTAATCAAGTAAGTGTTGAATAAATATTTGCTTAATATACAGATAAAAGAATAATGACTAAATATGGCAGGGCAACAATGCATATTTACATTTTATCATAAATATAATTGCTATTTTCAACATGAAGATTTCCCATTGTTTTAATTATAATTCCCTTGATTAGTTAACTACGAGGATTTCATGTGATTATTAGCTACTTGTATATAGGCTTTTGTGAATTATCTTCTGACTGGTGAAAAAGTAAGGTCCATATTTAATTTCAATTTTATAAGCTCTCTTGAGAGAATAGCTATTAACCTTTTATTTAGGATGAATATTTTTACAAAGTATAATTTTTTTAGTTTGCTGATTATCTTTAAAGTGTTTATAATACCTTTTGAAGTACAAATTTATTAAATATTTTGAATAGAATCTGCTGGGTTTTCACCTCTGTGACTTACTGTATTATTTTTAAAAGCTAATCTTCCTGGTTTTACTTCAGAATACTGCATAAAATTTTTTTTCAGAGATTATACTTAGTTATAGAAATATTTGTTAGATAATGTCCCTGTAATTCATTTTGATGCTTTCTCCTGACTCTCCCCCTTTGGGTAATTAAGAACTGTGTTGGTATTACCCAATGACCTTCCCTACTCTCTCAGTTCTCTCCAGTGAGCAACCCCAACCAACAATAGGACATACCTACCACAAGACCAGATAGCCCGCTCAGTTCTTTCTCCTCTTCTCATGACCATATGCCAGCCCCCAACTTGGATAGATACTTACTGCTGGACCAGAGGCCACACTGACCACCTGACCCAGCCTTCAACTCCAGTAGAGATTTATCTTCTGATCAAGGGCTAAACAGTGTTCTAGAACTCCTGCCCCTAATTTGGGCAGAGACACCTTACTTGACAAGAGACCATGTTGGCCACCAAAAATCCAGCCCTTAAAAATAGATGAATACCCTCTGATAAGCACCAGGCCACGTAAGCCAGAAGATCAGAGAACAAACAAAAGCCAAGGGGGAAATACACACACACACACGCACACACACACACACACACACACACACACACATCTAACAAAGATAAGCCCATAACCTATAATTATCACAAATCCCAATGCCTAGAAGCCAACATAGGACACAGTCACAACAGCCAGGGCAATATGGCACCAGAAGAGCCAAGCTATTCTATTACAGTAAGCCCCAGATATTCCAACACAGCTGAACCACAAGAAAAAGACCTTAAAACCAATTTTATGAAGATGAAGAGGTCTTTAAAGAAGGAATGAAGGAAACTCTTAAAGAAATCAAGAAAACAACAGAAAAGGAAGAAATAAGTAAAGGAAAGCTAAGAAAAACAAAAACTTGAAGGAAATGAATAAAGGGTTCAAGACCTGAAAATGAAATAGAAGCAATTAAAAAAACAAAACAAAACAAAACAAACAAAAAAAAAAAACCAAAACCCACAACTGAGGGAATTTTGGAAATGGAAAATCTAGTTAAGCAAACAGAAACTACAGATGGAAACATCACCATCAGAATACAAGAGATAGAAGACAGAATCTTCAGCACTGAATACAATGAACTAAATAGATCACATTGGTAAAAGAAAATGTTAAATCTAAAAAACCCTGACACAAATATCCAAAAAATCTGGGACATGAAGAAAAGACTAAAACAAACCTACGAATAACAATAATAGAAGGCAGAGAAGAATTCCAGCTCAAAGACCCAGAAAATATTCTCAATAAAATTACAGAAGAGCATTTTCTTAACCTAAAGAAGGGCATGCCTATAAAGATACAAGAAGCATACAGAACACCAAGTAGATTAGAACAAAAAGAAATTTCCCTCCGCACATAACACTAAACCCACAGGACAAAAAAAAAAAATGTGAAAAGAACAAGTTACATATAAAGGTAGACTTATTAAAATTATACCCAATATCTCAATTGAGACTCTAAAAGCCAGAAGGGCCTGAACAGATGTCATGCAGACCCCAAGGGAACACAAATGCCAGCAAATTCTACTATACCTAGCAAAAATTTCAATCACCGTAGATGGTGAAAACAAGATATTCCATGATAAAGTCAAATTTAAATATTATCTATCTACAAATACAGCCCTACAGAAGATACTAGAAGCAAAACACCAAATGAAGGAGGTTAACTACACCCAGAAAAATACAGAAAATAAATAATTTCATACCAGCACACACTAACACACACAAAACATTCCCATCATCACCACCACCACCAATAACAACAACAAAATAACAAGAATTAATAATCATTGGCCACTAATAACTCTCAATATTAATGCATAAGTCCCCAATAAAGACACAGTCTAAAAGAATGGATGTAAAAACAGGATCCATCCTTCTTCTGCTTACAAGAAACATATTTCAACATCAAAGATAAGCATTACTTCAGAGTAAATGATTGGAAACAGATTTTCCAAATAAATGGACCTAAGAAGTAAGATGGGGTAGCCATTCTAACATCTAACAAAATAGACTTTGAACTAAAATTAATCAAAAGAGATGATCAGGACACTCCATACTCATCACAGGAAAAATTACCAAGATGACATGTCAACTCTTAATATCTATGCCCAAATGCAAGTACCACCATTTGTAAAAGACACATTACTTAACCTTCAACCACACATTGACCCTACCACATAGATAGCAGGAAATGTCAATACATCACTCTCATCAATGAACAGATCATCCAGACAAAAAGTAAACAGAGAAACACTGGATCTAACAGACATTATAAACCAAATAATGTATCTACAGAACATTTTATCCAAACACAAAAATAAAAATACCTTCTTGTCAACACCTTGTGGAACTTCCTCCATAATTGAGCACATATTCCATCACAAAGCAAATCTCAACAGATTAAAAAAAAAAATTGTAATGGCTATCCTGTCAGACTACCACAGATTAAAGGTAGATTTTAGCAACAACAGAATCAACAAAAAGGCTACAAACATTTAGAAACTGAACAACTCTCTACAGAATGTCTACTGAGTCAAGCCAGAAATAAATAAAGAAATTAAAGACGTCCCAGAATTCAATGAAAATATTTGCACAACATATCCAAACTTTATGGGACCCAATGAAAGAGATGCTAAGAAGACATTTCATAGCCTTAAGTGCTATATTAGCAAGTTGGAGAGACCTCATACATACAATTGAACAGAAGACTTGAAAGCTCTAGAACAAAAATACTAAGCATATCCAAGGAGACTTTAGGAAATAATCAAACTGACAGATAAAATAAAAAAAAAAATAGAAACAAAGAGAACAACTCAAAGAATCAATGAAACAAGAGGTTGTTTCTGTCGGAGGTTGTTTTAGTGTACTGTGTAAAGATTATCCTTGTATTATTCAAATGCTGATTTCTGAACCAGCAGATCTGATTACAGGCCAAAATTTGGTACAGTTAGGCATCTTCTGCCTTAATATTTTGTAAACAGCATTCTCCAACACATTCTGAATGGTTGAAATAAGAAGCCTATGGCCTATAGTAAAAAGCAGAATAATAAGAGAGAGAAAAGAATTCTGGAAAGGAGTGAGGCGCCAGAGATTCAGCCAACAGACAAGGAAAAAGAAACAGGCTGGGAAGGAAGGAGAGGAAACCAACCAGCCATATAGTAGGTTAGCATAACTGGGATAATTTAATCATTGAGATAGTGGGAAACAATGCATTGCCAAAAGCTTATAAATAAATATAGTTTCTGTGTCATTATTTGGGAACTGTTGTTGGCATAGAAAGGCGCACAGTTCCGTTTCTTTGAGAAAATCAACAAGATCATCAAACCCATTTCCAAACTATATGAAAGACACAGAGAGAATACCCAAATTAATAAAATTAATGAACAAAAAGGAGATATATCAATAGATATTGAGGAAATACAAAGAATAATTAGATCATACTTTAAAAATCTATATTCCACACAATTGAAAAATTTAAAGTAAATGGATAAATTTAGACCTATAATCCCTAAGAAAATAGAAGCAGGCATTAAAAGTCTCTCAACCAAAAGGAGCTCAGGGCCAGGGAGTTTTAGCTAAGAATTCTACCAGACTTTCAAGGAAGAGCTAAGACCAATACTGCTCAAAATAAAAACAAAAGGAACATTGCTAAATTCATTTTATTTGGCCACAGTCACCCTCATAACCAAGCTACATAAAGCTTCAATAAAGAAAGAAAATTACAAACCAATTACCCTTATGAACATAGATACAAAATACTAAACAAAATAATTGCAAACCAAATCTAAGAACACATCAAAAGATCATTCACCACAATCAAATAGTCTTTATCCCAGAGATGCAGAGATAGTTCTACATAGGAAAATCAGCCTATGGAATCCACCATATAAACAAACTAAAAGAAAACAAAACACGTGATCATCTTAATAGATCGTGAAAAAGCCTTTAGCAAAAAAATCCAACAACCTTTTATGAGAAAAGACTTGGAGATATTTGGGATAGAAGTGACATACCTAAACATAATAAAGACAATTGCTAGAAGGTTTATAGCCAAAAATCAAATTAAATAGAGAGAAACTGAAAGCAATTATGCTATAATCAAGAATAAAACAAGAATGTCCACTCTCTCCATATCTATTCAATATAGTACTTAAAGTTCTACAAGAACAATAAAATGGTTTGAAAGAGATCAAGGGGATATAAATTGAAAGGACAGAATTCAAAGTATCATTATTTTAAGACAATATAATAGCATATGTCAGTGATACCAAAAATTCTATCAGGAAACTCCTGTATCTGATATATAGGTTCAATAATATAGTTGGATACATGATTAACAACAACAAAGTCAGTAGTCCTCAAATAACCCCCTTCACAATAGCTATAAACTATATAAAACATCTTGGAGCAATCTTACACAAGCAAGTGAAAGACTCCTATAACAAAACTTAAAGTCTTTAAAGAGATTGAAGAAGATATGAGAAGATAGAAAAACCTTCCATGTACATGGATAGGTAGAATTAACATAGTAAAAATGGCCATCCTACCAAAAGCAATCTACAGGTTCAATGTAATCCCCACCAGCCTTCCAATACATTCTTTACTGACTTTAAAGGGACAATACTCAATTTCTATGGCAAAACAAAACAAAACAAAACAAAAAAACCAAAACCAAACAAACAGATAAACCAGGACAGCTAAAAAAACAAAACAAAACAAAACAAAAAAACCCTCCTAACAATATAAGAACATCTAAATTCATGAGATCCTTAGTTCTGACAATATAAGAACCATCTCTGACTACAGAGCTATAGTAAAAAACATATGGAATTGGCATAAAACAGGCACATTCATCAATGGAATCAAATCAAAGACCCAGATATAAACCAACACACTTGATTATTAACAAAGAAGTCAAATCCCAGACCCAGAAAGACAAACATGTTTGATATTCACTTGGAAATGGATATTAGGAGATTACACTACAGTCCACAGATCCAGAGAAGTTAGATAAAGAGGAGAAGTCCAGGTGGAACACATAAATTTCCCCGAGAATGTGTAATAGAATGGATTTTTGTGGGTGGACTGTGGGTGGGTAGGGATGGGAACAGGAGGGATCAGGTGGGAGAAGATGGTCAGAGGGAGAGAATATGGGGAGAGAAGACAAATAGACGGGCATTAAAAGGATGAAGTAGAAACTTGGTACAGTGGAAACTTCCTGGATCCTATCACTAGGAACCTAATGAGGACTCCTAGTAATAGGGGATATGGAACCTGACTTGGCTATCTTTTGTAATTAGACAGGCTCCCAGTGGTGAGACATATACACCAACACAGCCAAAAAAAGACCCAAAACTTGTCCTGCCTGAAGGATGTGCTGAGCTAATGGTAACTCAGTGTTGTTGAGGTAGCCAACCAATGACTGGTTTAACTTGAGGTCCAAGCCTGGAAAGAAGGGAGTTCATGCCTGACACTGTCTGGATCGCCAGGATCCTATGCTGTTTGGCTCAGATACCTAGGGTAGAACCAAATATGATTGACAAAAAGTCAATGAAATTATTTTTAATGATATTCTGCTATATTTACAGATTGCTTCCTAGCCCAGTAGTCATCAGAGAAGCTTTCTCTAGTAGCTGATGGGAACAGATACAGAGACTCACAGCCAAACATTAAGTAGAGCTCAGGGAATGCCAACAGAAGATGGAGAGGAAGGATTTCAGGAGCCAGAGATTTTGAAGACATCAAGAGAACAAGATCCACAGACGCAACTAATCAGGACTTAAGGGGGGGCTCACAGAGATAGTAGATTAGAGTTGTATTTATTAAGAATGTAAGTGTTTTTGTATCTTGTGTGAGGATGTGTATGTGTGAGTAGTATGTAGGGGTGTGTGTGTGTGTGTGTGTGTGTGTGTGTGTGTGTGTGTTGAGTATGTTGTTTATTTATATGTGTGTATTGAGGACAGAGGAAGACATAGATGTCTTGCTTGGTCATATTCCCTTGAGATAGAATCCTTCACTGAGCCTGGGGTAAGCATGGCAACCAGCATGCCCCAACCATCCTACTATCTTTGAACTCCCCCAGTGCTATGGTTACAGGCTAGTGAAGCCACAACCAGAACTTTTATGAGTCCTGGAATTTGAACCAAGGCTCTATGCTTCCACAGCAAGTGCTAATACTCTCCAAGACATCTCAACACTGAGCTCTCTCTCTCTCTCTCTCTCTCTCTCTCTCTCTCTCTCTCTCTCTCTCTCTCTCTCTCCCCCTGTCTGTCTCCTCTCTCTGTCTGTCTCCCTCTCTTCCTCCTTCCCTCCTTCCCTTTCTTCCTTCCTTCCTTCCTTCCTTCCTTCCTTCCTTCCTTCCTTCCTTCCTTCCCCCTCTTCCCTATTTTTCCTTTCTCCTTCCTAACTTCCCTTCTTCCTCTTCCTTTCCCTCTCTCTTCCCTGGTTCTCTCTTAGATCTTCAGAGCTGATTCCCAGGGAGGAGGATGTGGGAGTCCTTACAGAGGTGGTTCCATATTCACCCATTCTTAATCTGTTCTGCTGACCTAGTAACACTCTCAATGGACATGGGATTTTCCAGAATCACTTAGGTTGGGTAGCTTGCTTCATGATTTAGTATTTAATATTGCTACATTTATATCCCTGAGGAAATTTTCATTTTAATAATTTGTTATTCACATTTTATTAGAGGCTAAGCTAGTTTCAAATTTGTGCTTTCTCAAAGCCCATGTTTTTCTTCTTTTCTCCACACCATATTTAATTTAAAACTTTCTTCCATATGTCAAGATTTCCATAAATGTTTCTTTCTACTTGGGAGGCAGAGGCAGGCAGATTTCTGAGTTCGAGGCCAGCCTGGTCTACAGAGTGAGTTCCAGGACAGCCAGAGCTACACAGAGAAACCCTGTCTCGAAAAACAAAAAACAAAAAAAAATGTTTCTTTCTTTTGCATTTATGATTTAGTGGGCTGTAGTTACTGTGGCACAATCTGACATTATAGACTCCTAAAATACCCCATCATATAAGGCTGAGGGAACATCATGGGAGAGGAGACAGAAAGGATATAAGAACTGGAAGGTGAGAGAAGTGCTGCACAGGCTGCCTTCTAGACACGATGTGGCCGGCATGGCTATTACTCTCATGAATGGGTAGCATCTACGAGTACCTGCATAAGACCAACCAAGCAAGATCTATCAACAGTCCAGAGGCAATACTGACTGAATTCAGTTGGTTACAATTAAATAAATAAAAAAATACATGATAGGAGAAGACATAAAGGGGGAAGGAAAGAGGAGAAGCTGGTGATCTTGGAAGTGGGGAAGATTTGTTGAGGTACAATGTGATCAAGCCTCACTGTGATGGGGATGAAACTATCAAAGATTATGTGGAAGATATTCTATTTAAAATTTAAAAAGCTGCCTGTCACCTCCCATTCTGTATTGTAGATCTCAGGGTTGAGGAGCCAGTGATGCTGTTGTATGGGAGAAAGCAGCATTAATCCTCTTTTTGCCAATTTGGAAACAAGCAGAAGAACTTTCAGAACTAACAGATTGGTATGCACAAAGAAGTCTATGTCTGGAGAATAAAGCTACTTTATTTCACGCACGTTAAATACTATGTCCTTTTATTTATTCCTAGTTGTGGGTCATTTTTTTTGAAATCTTAGACCATTTTTCTGCATCAGGAATAGAATTAAAATTACAGAAGCTTCTCCCTTCGGGCATGCTTCTTAGGAATTAAACGTGTGAACAAAAGGGTTTCGTTTTCTCTCTATATTTGAATTTTACTGAAATTTCATTGTCACCTCTCTTTTCTTAGTGGAACATCTCTAGAGTCTCTAGAAGTCCATTTTTACTTCCGGGCTGCATTGATTTGTACATTTGAGCCAGATTTTTTCTTTTTAAGATTAATTTCTGTCCTCTGTAATTATAGATCCATAAGTTCCTTTTTCAGAAGATAATGATATGGATGAGTCAGAAATTAACTTTTCACAAATTTATTTGCTGGCATCCTTGACTTGATGCTGAATTTGCTCTTTACATTAATCCTCTCTGGACTGTGAAATCAGCAGTGAGCGGTCTGTGAGCAGTCAGCCTCCTTTAAAGTAAGCAACCTGACAACCTGACTGTGTCTCTGAAAGCTCACTGGAAAGAAAGGCCTCTCAGAAGTTCATGTGATTCCACATCTCATAAATATTTAGCTAACCACTGGACTTTGGAGCCTGGAAGAAAAATGAGCCTTGATGAAATTATAGTAGAGCTGAAGCATGAACCTGGCTCTTTGACTGGGAATAGAGACCTGGATTCAAGTGTTTTGATGTGAATTCTTCATCCCTGTGTACGTGTGTGTGGTGTGTGTGTGTGTGTGTGTGTGTGTGTGTGTGTGTGTGTGTGTGTGTGTGTGTTGGAGTAAACATTTAGAGGTCACAAGACAACTGTGTGTGTTGAACCTTACCTTCCAGATTGTATGACAGGATCTCTTATTGCTCACTATTGCAGAAGTCAATAACTTGCCTGCCAGCTTCCAGTGAGTCCCTGGTCTCTGCCCCCCTGTCTTCCAGTAGGGGACTGATGGGATTACAGGCAGCTGTGCTACTGTATCCTGGTTTTGTCAAAGGTTCTAGGGATCCACACCCTAGTCTTGTGTAGCAAATACTTAATCAATTGAACTATTTCCTTATCCCATGGATTATTTAGGGAGGGGGGATTAAAATTTTATCATTATAATTACTCCTTTAAATGGCTTGTGTCAGATATTTTGTCATGGTTCAAAAAATAAAACTGAAGTACCACAAGTTGAATTCCTGTAATGGTAAGTTTTGATTTTAATTCATTCATTTTTAGCTACTCTATTTTTTAGTTTTATGGTGTTTGTGACAATTACAAAAATATATATTAATATTGCCAAAATTTGGTTCAAGTGGTTGGGTAACAATATATTTTGAAATGAAAATACTAATTTATAAAGCAGTGAGTGATGTAAAGACATTTCCAAAATTGTTCATATGACATTGAGAGCCAAGAGTCAGGAATAGAAAGAGAGGCCAGACAAGCAAATGCTGACTTGATAGTTCTGTGGCAAGGTCCCAGGGCAGTCAGACAGGAAGTGATAATGTTGATATTTAAAGATAATATTATCTATCTTAGAAAGTGATATATGCAAAGAATTTACAAAGAGGAGGAAAAAGGAGAGGGAAGATATATATAGAAAGAAACAGAGAGACAGAGAAATAGAGACATACTATTCAAAGCCAACATGAGTTCGTTCTATACTAAAGTCTACTTCTCACCAAATCTTAGATCCCTTAAACAGTAACAAGGGAATATTCCATGCATTTAGTGATTTGTTTTTCAGGATACTTGAGGGACTCAGTTGTGACCTAGAAAATTTTTGGCAATAACTGATAATTACTATTTTTGATTATTAGATGATTATTATTTCCTTGAGCCTCAAAAACACATACAATAAAAGATAATATTAGAAACTGGTGATTATGCACATAAATGGGAGTTGACTCAAGTGAACACACATCTGGAAGAGAAAAGTGGAAGGCAGGCAAACAATGTCCAAGTAGCAAGACCCTAAGGAACACTCCTCCATGGACTCTGCATCAGTTCTGCCTCCAGGTTCCGACCTTGAGTGCCTGCCCTAAGTTCCCTAGATGATGGACTACAAATTGAAAGCTGAAATAAACCCCTTCCTCACCAAGTTGTTTTATCACAGTAATTGAAACCTAGAATATTGCTGTGATAGACTTGATCATGTGTTTTGGAGAAGATTGTGGAAGGACTTTGGGCTAGAAAAAACATTAAGTTCTCAGAGTCCAGTGGGCTTCTCTGTAGGATCTTGAAACATAAGAATGTGAAGAGCACTGCAGGTGATAGAAGCAAGTCCTGTGAAGTTTTATAGGGAAGCAAAGACTCTATTAGGGCCAAATTAAGAACAATTAAAGTGAAACCTTTGCTTTGCTGAGACAATTAATACTGGTCAGCTGGAGCTTCAGAATCAACTGTGATTAAGAAGAGATAAGCATCACTGAAGCCAAGTTTTCTGGGAAGGGTTTGCTCAGGGTAAGCACACCGAAGCTGTGGTCCAGAGTAAGACAAAGGTGTACCTTGTGCTGTCAGCCAAACTTGGTGATGCATAATCATTTTCCCAGGTTGTACAGGTTTTGAAGGCATGAAACAGTCATGCATTACAGCTGAAACCTTGCACCAAGACTTGGGGTCAGAGGCCCTCAAGAAAGCCTAGGACAGGCCATTGGTGAAAGGTTAAATGATGCAGGAGAACCCAGCATTTTAGAGTTGTTAGTAATAAGGGACAACTCCCAAGGAAACCAGAAGCTGTGGAGTAGAATCAGCCTTAAGCCTATAAGATAGACCCCAGAAGATTCTCCAGATTAATTTTGAGTCCAATCATCACCAAACATCCACGATGATGACTTAATTTCCATCTGTAGTTTCTTGGCTATTGTTCCTTTTTTCAAGACTCTCCCCTCTCTTCTACGTAATAGAAGTTGGGGAAAGTGGTTTTGGAATGCTGCAGAGGCCAGAAGTCAACATCAGATAGCTTTTTCTCTCACCAATTTATTTTGGGATACCAGGTCCTTCAATGAACTTTGAGTCTGCCGATCCAGCTCGACTGGCTAGCCAAGAAGCTCCATACGTCATCTTGTTTCTGTTCCTCCAGTGTTGGGGTTACAACACACCTGGCTGCTTACATAGATTCTGGGGACTTAACTCAGGTGGGTATGTTTATAAGACAAAGCATTGCTCTATCTAAATTACCTGTCTGGTGCCTCTACTTCCCTCATTGTAGTATTCCTGGGGTCCTCTACTCTGTTCTTGTGTAAACAAATATTCACAATACTTTTGATGGCCAATTTCACAAGACTGAAAGGTGTTTAAGAAATAAGTAAACCATACGTCAGCACAGAACTTGAAAGCTATTCTCACAGGAAGTTGGCATTTGGGATAGCAAAATGAATAGGGAAGACTTTCCGTGAATATGAGCAGGACCTGATTAGAGGATGAACTTCCAGGTAGAATTAAGAAAAAGAAGGTGGAAGTTCATGCACATACACACATGACTCTTCTTGAGTATGAGTGCTTGTACTGTTTCATATATAGGATTCCAGTTTCTTTAGCCTCAGGAGTGCAGAAATATACCTGTGGCTCTTCAGAGAACACTCCAGGCTTCGGGTTCACCCTGTGGCTGCATCTTGTGGGCTGTTTCTCTTCTTGTTTTAAGTCTTCTAGCTTCTTGGATTGAGCAGCTGCTAGATTTTCTGGCTCACCAGCCTGCAGATGGTCATTGTGGGACTATACATCCTCTGATCATGTAAGCCAACCTAATAAATTCCTTCCTAATTATATATATCCAATTTGTTGTATTCTCTGGGGGACACTGATTAACATAGCTCAGTTGTATACTTCTCCTGTGGAAAGATATTTCATAAAGCTCTCTATCCAGGGTCAGCCAGTTCCCCCTGCAATTCCAAAATAACTTGCCTTTGTGTACGTGGAGGTATACTTGTGTATGCACCTGTACTTGCATATGTGTGGTGTCCAGAAATTAAATTCAGGAAATGTTCTCTAGGAGTTGTCCACCTTAGTTATTTTGCTTTTGTTTTTTTGTTTTGGTTTGATTTGGCGAGGGTGAAATTTGAACTGGCCTGGAAGTCACCAATTAAGCTGGTCTTATTGGCGAATGAGCTAGAGGGATCTCCTGTCTCCACGTACTTATCACTGGCATGATATGCATGTACCAAGAGGCTGAGCTTTTTGCATGGGTTCTAGAGATTAAACTATGATCTGTATGTGTGCCTGGCAACTATTTTATGGAATTAGCTTTCTCCCTAGTAACAGAATAACTATCCTCTTGCTAGGTGTCTGTGATTCTCCTGCCTAGCCAAAGATGCTGTTCATTGCCTATGGAACCATGAGAGAAAATTAAAGACAGCAGACATTAATTTGCTTTCAATATGGAGAAACACATTAAACATACTGCTTAGCCATAGATGCTCAGTGTGAGTGACACACTTTCTGAGAGTTGAACATGTTACACTATGTACAATTTTAACATCTCCATAAAACACCCAGCTAGGAATCAGGAAAAATAAGACACATAACTCTGTCACAGAGACTCATTCCACAGGCTGTGTCCCGTGACCTTGTTTTCTTCACCTGGTTCATGGGCATCAAAGTAAACAGCCTACCTGTTATCACAGGGGATCTTTTCAGATTCCCTAGTTATCTTTAAAGCTTCTGAATCCTTATGAATCTTCAAAGATGAATTATAATTATGCTTCCATTCTAAGGATCATTGCCATGAAAATATTTGCTAATTAGAACAAAGAAAACAGGGACAAGAAACATAATGCAGGGTGAATACACGATGCAAAAAGTACTGGGAGACAGGAGGAAAGCGGTTATGGAGGTAGTCTATGATACGTCATGGGCTCCACAGGATTCTTATTCATATCCATTGAGCACTGTATTATGGCCACTAACTCAGTTAATCTTCCTCTGACTTCTGTAGTTCTTCTGTGACTTCTGTAGTTCAAGATCCTTCCATGATCTCTATTCTCAGCTTCTGTGTGTGTGAGAGTGTGTGGCTTGGGTGTGTGAATGTGTGTGTGTATGTGTATGTGTGTGTGTGTGTGTGTGTGTGTGTGTGTGTGTGTGTGTGTGTATGTATAAAACTTGGATTTCAGTGCTTCCCTTTTCATCTTATTTTTTTTTAATTGTATAAGTATGGGTGATGGGTGTTTCTCTCTCTCTCTCTCTCTCTCTCTCTCTCTCTCTCTCTCTCTTTCTCTCTGTGCGCACGCACACACACACACACACACTGCATGCATGCCTGGTGCCCCTCAGATGTCAGAAGAGGCTATTGGATCCTCTAGAAGTGTAGTTACAGATGGTGTGAGTTGGTGTATAGATGCTAAGAATGAATCTGGGTCCTCTGGAAGAACAGCCACCTAGTTACTAACCTATTACACACCTATTTGTCCTTTCCACCTCTCTTTCCATCCTGTTTGAGACAGGATTTCTCTTCCTGCTCACTGATGCATTTGTCAGGCTGGTTGCTTCTAGGGGATTATCCTGTTTCTGCCTCCCGCCTTTCTGTGGGGCACTGGGATTACAAATGTGCACCTTACTTCATCCGCATTTTGTCCAGATGGGTCCAATCTTGGGTCACAGGCTTCAAAGCACTTACCTACTGAGCCATCTTAAAAGCCCTCATCCTAAAATTTATCACCAAACCAGCTGCTTTATAGTTGTATTGTATACAATTTGATTCTTTATAAGCAAATAAATAAATTGAATTGCTTTGTTCATTGAGCACATGTTTTATTGAGCTTTGCACATTTGTCTACAAAATGTGGTTTGTCTACATCAAGGAACAAAATAATGAGACTCCTGTCTTTTGGAGCTTTTATTAGGCAAGTTAGTGTCAGGTCGAAAGGAAACTCCAATTCCCCAAACCCCAAAAGGCAGTCCAAACATCCAGGAATGAGCTCAACCTGGACTATAGGGATATTTCTGACAATTAGATAAAAGCCAGCACTCCTTGTGAACTTGTAAAAACAGTTCCTGTCTGCCAGAAGGAATCATTTTCTTGATCTCTGGCAGAAGAAACATATGGCTACCTGTGGTATCTACCAGCATGTCAAAGCACATGCTGGCCTCCAGGCTCCCTCAGTATCCCAAGTACTTGCTATACCTTTCAAAGTCTACATTAGCATCGTGCCCCTTCTCCCCACCTCCTCTGCCCTAAATCCCTCTAGCTCATGAGCTTCCCGTCCACCAACTGCTCATCCTTCTTATAACCCATAGTTCTCACTGTGCTCTGCTCTATTTACTCTTACTGTCCTCTCTCTATCCCACACTTTTCTCCCCTTTCTCACAGTCTGCTAGCTATATAATCTACTTTCTATCTCTGCTCTGGACTCTTCTAGATTCATTTCGATATGTTTCCTCTCTGATTTACAATGAAAACTTTACCCTTCAACTCTTCCTTTTAACCATACCATGGACCAGTCATGTTGGAAGTTTCTCTACTGCATTACCTTACATACAGATAGATAAATTACTAATAATTATAGGCTGCAATGTTTTTTTAGTATTTAATAGATGACTCCAGATGTGGAAAGAAAAAGACAAAAATAAAGTCAACCAGTTCTACAGTATTGCCCAAGAGCTGCAACAAACTATATCATCATCTTCTTCATCATAATTTATGTGGGAGGGGCTGCACAGGGTGTTCATGTTTGAACCTGCGTGTGAAAGCCAGAGATACACTTTAGATGACATTCCTCAAGAGATGTCTACATTTGTGACTCAGATGTTTCAGGCCTTCCTCAAAGAAGCTTCTTACTACAGCAAGAAATATATCCTGTAGAAGTCTATAGCTTCTGTTTCAAAAATAAATGGTGTCAGAGTACTTAGCCCGAGTGGGACAGCTATATCACCCTTCCAAGAGCGAGGAAAAACATGGACCATGGAGAGAGAGTGTAACAAATGGAAAAGCCAGTGGGTGAGGAGATGTACAGCTGAGTGATATCATCTGGACATGGTATTAGAGCCATTATAGTCATCACCTCAATGAAGCTGTGATTATCTGCACAAGACCTACCTGAATTTGAGCCCCCAACATTCTTTCATGCTTGGCTAATTATTTAACAATTTCATGTATGTTTTCTTTACGAATATATTGCCTGATGATATGTGGTGGGCTGGGGATCCATTGATGTTTTAACTTGAAAGCAGAGATAGAATGGGACTGTTTTCTACTTCAGTTTCTTTATTTGTATAATAATCATAATTAAACATCATTTGTTCTAGTTTTATTTCAGTTGCTGTGATAAAATATCATGACATCAAGCAACTGGGGGGATAAATGTTTCATTTGTCTTACAGGTTAGAGTCCAGTTTTTCAGGGAAATCAAGACAGGGACTCAAGCAACTAGTTCAATCCTATCATCAGTCAAGAACAGAGAGAAATGAAAACATCCAAACTGCCTACTTTCTTCTGACTGCTGCCTAGTGTTTTTTTTTTTTTTTTAAGTAAACGTTTATTGATTGTTTGTGAATTTCATATCATGCACCTCATTTCCATTCATATCCCCATCCCTTTATATCCACCCTCTGCCCTTGCAACCTCCTGGCCAACATGAGAGTAAAATAAAATAGATCTTGTTCTGGAAACTGTAGTGTGTCACAGTGTGTCCCAAAGTATACCCTTTGTCCATAGATCTTTACTTACAGATGTTCACTGCAGTAAGTCATTGGTCTGTTTAGAGGCCTCTGGCTTCTGCTACACTATTTATACTAGATCCTCACTGGGACTCCTCATAAAGCAGTAATTGATTGGCTATTGAATATCAACTCCTTTTCCTCAAACATTTTATATTGATATCCACTATGACGCCTACTTATAGAAAAGCAATCTATTGTTTAATCAACCAAATAACATAATCACTAAACAACTCCTGTTGTTGCCCTGTGTCATGGAGATCTTGAAGCTTTGCATCTACAGGACAGGTCATTTCATGCTGTCCAGCAGATCATAGAAGGGGTAGATGTTGGCGTAGGCCAAGACAAAGCCCTGGACCTGGGTGTGTAAGGAAGCTGACTTGGTCAGCCCTCCAGCTTTCCTGGGCCCTCGCCACCAGTGTGAGCTCTTCACTACTGCCCCAGTTAGGTCATCCAATGCTGAAGTGAGGGATGAAGCCAGCTTTCCTGCTCTTATTACCTCAGGGCGAGTTTTCCCACCCACTGTGGTTGGGGAGCATATTTTCTTCACCCACACCACCCCATGTGCTGCCTAGTTCTTAATCTAGCTTTCTTCTGTCTCATATAATTTATGACTCTTTGACTAGGGAATGATATCGCCCACAGTGATCTGAGTCTCCCTCTGTCAATCAATATCAAGACTATGTCCCACAGATAGGCCCAAAGGCAATTCCTCAATTGAAGCTCATTTCAAAAGTGATTCTAGGTTGTAGCAAGTTGACATTTAAGACAAACCAACATACGTCCAACAAGTTTTTATCAGGTTACTTGATAATGTGCACAGAATATTTTTAAATAAATGTCATCTTTTCTATTGGATTTTATATATTTGTTTTTAATTTTGTGTGTGTGTGTGTGTGTGTGTGTGTGTGTGTGTGTGTGTAGGTATAAATGTACACATAATTGCAGATGCCCTCTAAGTACAAAAAAAGGTACCAGATTATTGGGAACTGAAGTTATAGGCAGCTATGAGTTACCTAGTATGTGTGCGAAGAATCCAATTCAAATCCTCTGCAAGAACTGCAAATGTTATTAACTGGTGAGACATCATTAGCCTTTATCAGTAAATTTAAATTCTATGACTTCATCTGGCTAGCTCTGTATTTATTGAGGTATCCTGTATGCCCCTACCATACAGTCATTTTCCAATAAGTATCATAAATCAGTAATTGATTGGCTATTAAATACCACGTCCATTTCCTCTAACACTTTATCATATTAATCTCTACTATGAGACCCACTTATAGAAAAACAATCTATTGTTTTAATCAACCAAACAGCATAATCACTAAAACATACTTTCTTTGTGTATTTTCTAGTATATTCTAGTGTATTACCTACTGAAATATATTCAAGATGTCATTATTTCATCTTTTTGAAAGTTGTTTTTGATAATTTATTTTTCTGAGACATGTATGCTCATTATGTAATATGGTATTTTTCACTAGGATCAATCAAAAATATAGGTTTGCCTTGATGGTACAATAAATATTATTCAGTATTATGTGTTGGGGAAAAACTTTGCATAAACCTTTAAAAGGATATATCACAAAGGTTGATTAATTCAGGGAAAGTATTTTGTAATCTTAAATAAGCAATATTTTTTCAAAATGCTAGCAAATGGCCCACTATGCACATATGAATATCAACAGAGCAAAATTTATATGAAAGTTCATAAATAAGAAGACATAAATTCAAACTCATGTATATGTATGTACAAAGTATATCTTTATATTGTTATTAAAAGTTTAATGATGTTTATTTTTAAAATATGAAAATAAAATTTTCTCTCTCTGGAATGTGTGTGTGTGTGTGTGTGTGTGTGTGTGTGTGTGTGTGTGTGTGTGTTTGAATTAGGGTCTATAGAGAGTTGTGTGTCCCAGCTAGCCCCACACTTGCTATGTATTCTAGATTGGTCTTAAACTAACAATTTTTATTCCTCAGTCTTCCAAGTGTTGAAGCAACGTGCATGTGTCAATATGTCCACTTTGTCACATTTGTTACTGCTATAACAAAATACCTGACAATGTTAAGAGGTACTGTCCTGAGTTCAGCATCAAAGGAACATGTTCCTCTTTGTTGGCAGGATCAAAACTGAGTTCATGTTCCCAGACCCAGAACCCAACTCCTGTGTTGTAGAAATTTTTAATCTCAACTTAAGGTTTCCACCTGGCCTTTGACTATTTAGTTACTGGATAAAAGATACACACAACCTTTATATTTAGAATAAACTTTAAACAGCACAAGAGCTGGCCAGGTATCTACCCTCTATGCTACTAGAATCTACTTTTCTCTTGATAACCCCAAGTTATTACTTACTATGTTTCATTTGGACTGCTCTTAACTCCAATTGGCCAGCCCTTAGGGCCCTGTTTTCTTGAATTTACCTAATTCACTTCAGCTTCTACCTCCTTTTTCTCTTCATGATTCTCTCCTCCAATCCTACCTATGTCTCTTCTGCCTTGCTTTTGACTGTTGGCATTGTAATTTACCAGTCGGAAATAACTTGGGGCCAGGGTCACAGATCTGGGTCTCGAGGGCCTTCACTTAGCATTACAATAGACAACAAGACCAAATCTTATTTCATGCTTCTTCAGATGTTTCCTGTTTGATTGACCACCTACAGCTTGTTCACTCCTTTGTTTCTTTATCATTCTAAATTCCAGGTCAGAATCTAGGAGGGCACCTGACTTCAAAAGCTGACTCAAGGACCCTGAAACCAAGTGATCTGGATAAGGACCAGTCATCAAAGTTCCTTGTTTAACCACTTGTATCAAAATACTGGTTGGTCAATGCAACAGCACATACAAATTCCCCTTGTTTTGTGTTCCCATCCTGTAAAAATGTTGTACAATCTCCCTTGAGGACAAGGTTAAAATCCTGAACTGACTGTCTTCCTGTGTGCATAGAAAATAAAGCTTTCATTTTTAAGGTGCAGGCTCTGAAGTAAGGTTTCTTAGCTTCCACCCCAAACCCAACAACACAAAGTACTTAAAAGTGTAAGGCTCTATTTTGGTTCACAATCTCATAAATTCCAGCCCAGAGCCCCTGCCCTCCATTGATTCTAGCTGTAGTGGCAAGAACACTGGAATATGAGACTGTTCACTGAGGGTAAGGAAGAAATCCAAAGAGAAGTATAACCTTCAGAAATGCCTCCAGCCTCTCTTCAACCAGGCCCCATCCCTTAAAATTCACAGAACCTCAATAAAGCGTGCCAACAACTATGGGGACAAGTTTTTGAGACAGGTCTGTGTGAGGACCATTTCACATCAATGCTGTCATACTTTGCCTTTGCAGCTCTTGATCAGAGCTGTATGTTTGTGCTAATAGATGTGGAGAGGCGCGGAGAGTTTTTTAATGGGCCTCCAACTGCTCAGGGGAGAAAGCCACGAATGTTGTAGAGAAGGTAAAGGACGAAGTATTGTTAACTCTGAACAAGGACAGCTTGTGAGGAGACTGCAAAGCTAGTGTTCAAGGCAGGTTTGTTTTGTAAAGGATAAGAACACAGCATTTCTATCTTTGGAACATGAAGGATGAACAAAACCATGCTGATTATAAACAGAGGGCTCCCTGTGACTTCTGGAAATACTTTCAGAAGAAAGGGAACCTGAGCAAAGGGGATGGTGAGTTCATTCTCTATGGGGCATTTTAAACAGAAGAAAACTGAACTTTTAAATAAATACTCCTGCCTCATTTATGATAGAAAGTGTGGAAATGCTTTTCTAACTTAAGATTTAAAAGATTCATCAAAGCATTCTAAATCAACATTTCATGTTGCTTGCATAAACTATCAGAAATTTCAACCATATTAATATATTTTATACTGTGTGTTTGTGTGCATGTGTGCATGCATATGTATGTAGGTGTATGTGTGTGTGTGTGTGTGTGTGTGTGTGTGTGTGTGTGTATGTTGTGTGCATATGCATCCATGTCTGTATGCTTATACATTTGCCTATACATGTATGTGTGGTGCTGACAGGGTGATGCCTGTATCTTCCTCTCTTGATCACTACCTTATTTTTTTAAGACTGAGTCAGTTGCTGAGCTTGAGAGCTTGTTGATTTATCTAGACTACCAGGCTATGAAACTATCAAGATCTTCTTGTCTCTGAACCACTACCACCCAGCTATTGAGGTTATAATCATGCTGTGCCATGTTTGGCTTTCATGCAAATAGTAGTGTTCCATACTCAGCTCCTTACGTTTATGTAGCAAGCATTTTATTTATGGATCTGTATCCCTAGCTTATGTGTTTGTATATATGTGTAACAAAGCTATCATTAAGAAAACCTAAAGATAATTCCCAAAGCAGGAGTAAATATTTCCAAGTCATATGATAAAAACATTTGTACCAAAGTACATAATAAAATCTTAAAATTCTATCAATAGGAGCTGAAGAGAGGGCTCAGTGGTAAAAAGTGTGTATACTGTTCTTGTAAACAACCTGAGTTCAGTTCCCAGCTCCCACAAAGAGTAACTCTTAAGGCCTGTAAGTCTAATTACAAGAGATCTGACATTCTCTTCTGGTCTCCGTGGGCACCCACACATGTGTGCATGTGCACACACACACAAACACAGATACACAGACAGACAGACACACACAGACAGACACACACACAGATAAAACTAAGTTTTGAAAAAAATGATTGTCATTATGAGGCACCTGAGTGTGTAAATGAACTAAAAACTCAGACTAAGACTTAAAGAAACACATTAATTGCAGTATCTAGTAATTCTAATTATGTTAGTTGCATTTTTATTGTTGAGCAAAATAATTGAGATGATACATCCAAAAGGATGGGTCCAGAGGTTTCAGTGCATATTTGCTATACTTTACCCATGAGAGCCTGGGGCTTGTAAATGTATCACAGAAGAAGAGCCTGGGAAGTTATGCTCAATTTATCAAGTGGCCAGGAGGCAAAGAGTCAAGGGAGCATATAAGGGTCCTTGAAAGTGTATAAGTATCTCTTGAAGGTCCCACCACCTCTCAAATTTTCAAGAACTATGATCAAACCTTTTAGACAGTGGACATTCAGAACACACAGTGTAACCACTGCTTAGATCAAGAGAAAATAAAACATTTTCATTAAAAGGGTTGTACATGATGTGTATGTATATATATATATATATATATATATATATATATATATATGTGTGTGTGTGTGTGTGTATGTATATATATATATATATATATATATGTGTGTGTGTGTGTGCGTGTGTGTGTGTGTGTTTTATGAAGGTAGGGTAGGGAGGTGTGGGGAAAGGGTGTGCCTCAGCAGGTCCATGCTGAGGCATCCCTTCCCCCTGAGGGACCAGCCATACAAAAGGTATAGTACTGAATAGAGTTTATTTAGGGCATGGGGTGGGTAGCTAAGAGGGTAGTAGAGGCAGAGAAAGGCAGAGAGAGGGACAGAGAGTAGAAAAGAGGAGAGATAGAGGCTGGCCATGACCATCTGGAGAGAGGGGGCAAGGGAATGGGGAGAGGTAAGAGATAAGAGATGCAAGAGAGAGGCAAGAGATAAGAGAGAGAGGAGGGGCAAGCAGCCCCTTTTATAGTGGGCTAAGCCCACCTGGCTGTTGCCAGGCAACTGTGGGGAGGAGCATACTTAGCTGTTGCCAGGTAACTGTCAGGTGGACAGAATGCTAATATTCCCCCATTTTGGTTTAATTAAAAAAGAAAAATTAGAAAGAGGCAGAAATAGGGTCATCATAATATCTGACTGCTTCATGCTGGCATTGGGGGCAACGTGTCTCTAGGGAACCTAGAAGAATGGGTGTGGGGGCTGTTTGTCCAGTCGTAGGAGAGTTGTCTGTTTCTTTGCTGTCCAGGGTCTGTGGAGTCATCTGAGGATAGGTCAGAAGAAACAGGTCCAGTAGAAACATTTGTGTTTGAGAAGAGATTGGGCATCTGAAGGTTGCTTTTCTGGAGCTGTCCTGGGTGTAGAAAGTGCCTGGACTTGACAAGATGTTGAAACACATTATTATAGACAGAGAAATAAGGTTAAGTACATTTGGGACAAAGAAAAAAATTTCTTAATTTGTCCATTTTAGACCCAGAAGAATCCCACCCTTTGGAATAGGTAGTAAGTGGGAACTTTGGGCAGGTGTACTTATCTGGATGGAGTCTATTGGGTCCATGAGAGACAGATCTGAGTGGATTTTCTGTAGCTTATAAGTTTATAAAAGAGATAACAACATGAGCTAACAACATGAGCAGTCTTTAAGATGAGCCTTTTGTGGAGCAGACAAGATTAAAAAGTTGAAAAAGTTGGATCGTATAGTGGAATGTTTTATTAGCTAGGCAAATTTATAGGAACTCAGATAACATTAGAGCAGTGACATAGCAAGAAGTGGAAATATGAAGCATTTAATTAATGGTAACCGAGTTTAGGTAAGGAGATAACAGATTACATCTGTGAAAGCTTAGCTGTCAATGTAGTCAGAAGTCTGAGAAATAAACAATAATCTAGCAATTATATTGTTTAAAAAAATGACAGAGTTCAAATAGTCAACAGTTCCCTGGTCTCTGTGGCAATTTCATGGCAACTTGGGCAAAGCCAGTGTGGCTTTCAAGCACAGAAGTCCCAGGGCTTTTTCTCTGTGGAATGGATACATGTGACATGAGAAGTGAGCTTATCTTGTTTTAGCCAAGCCCCTTGATATCCAGTTATGTCCACTGCATTTTCAGTGATTGTCATATCACAATCTAGGCAGTATCCTGCAGCTGTGTCCACATCTTCTGAGACCATTTACCATCCTGGGGCAACTGTCAAGGACTTTGGGAATTCTGTCTGCCACAAACTTAAGAATTAAACTTCTGACAGGATTAAGAACAATATAGATTGATTGGTTATAACTGAATAGAATTTAATAGCAGTAGCAAAGAGACATATGGCTAGGGCCAGAATAAGAAAGCTGGTACTAGTGGCATAGAAAGAGAGGGAGGGAGGGAGAAAGTCCCTTGCATGTGCTGGAAGAAGAAAACTCGATCAGGGGTCAGGGACTGGCAGAGCAGGAGCTGGCTGAGGGAGCTGGGCAAGACAGACACAGAGCAGAGAGTGAGGGCAGGGGAGGCAGCAGAGTCCCTGACAGGTGCAGAGACAGAAGGGGCTCACGTGTGCAGGACCCACTTAAAGTTGTTTTAGGGGCATATAGGGGGTGAGCAGGGCCAAAGCTGTGTTTCCTGAGCTGTGACCATTGGCAGGTGGTCACATGTGCATGGGAAAGCAAGTCTAAGGGAGGAGGCCTCTGGCAGAACACAAGGGGTGGGGGCCAGACCCACCTTTCCCGCTGAGAACCAAAAACAGAGCTAAGGAGCAGAGGGGGAATGGAAGTAAGTAGGGTGCCCAGCAGGGGGCATGGCCAGACTTGCTTTTCTGGCCAACTAGCTGAACCACTGGTTGCAGAAAGCTGCAAATGAGAGGGGGAGAGGGAAGTCTGCACTATGGGTCCTTAGCAAGAAAGTGCCAGTTTAGTGAAATGGAGAGAGATTGTTTAAGACCAAGATATCCCATTAAATCGGGACAAAGTTGGTGAAAGACTGACCCCTGGGCAAGACAAATGGGGGAAGGGACTTATGCTCAGAGGTGGTGCTCCTGAGAGAGCAATTGTCCAGGCCCAGCCTAGAATATTCAGCGGTGAGAAAGAAACTGTCTCAAAAGGAAAGAAGAATATCTCACCCAAGGGAATAAGTCCTAAAATGAGGGTCAGTGAAAGACTGAATGTCTCCCATCCTCAAGGACAAAACAGACTAGCTCTAAACTCAAGAACTTTCCTGGGGACCATGTGGATGGTCATTTACTTAGGAGGCAGAGAAAGGCAGAGGGAGGGAGAGAGTAGAGAAGTGGAGAGGTGGAAGCCAGCCATGACCACCCTGGGGGGGGGAAGGAATGGGGAGAGGTAAGAGATAAGAGATGCAAGAGAGAGGCAAGAGATAAGAGAGAGATGAGGGGCAAGCAGCCCCTTTTATAGTGGGCCATGTCCACCTGGCTGTTGCCAGGCAACAGTGGGGAGGAGCATACCTGGCTGTTGCCAGGTATCAGTGGGTTGGAGTTTAGACAGAATGCTAACAGTACATATATATTCATGACCCCAGCATTCAAAATACATCACATATAAAAGCAACTAAGTATCCACTGTTATTATTATGTCATGTGAGGTGAGGGTTAAGATTTATGTTCATAAAATGATGCCCAATCCAAAAGGATGATATCATGTCTTAATTATTTTTTTATTTAATTTAAATTTTAGTTTATTTGATACTTTATTTACATTTCAAATGTTGCCCCCTTTCAGGTCTCCACTTTGGAAACCCCCTATACGCTTACCCATCCCCCTGCCTCTATGAGGATATTCCCCCACCTACCCACCCGCCCACCCAGTCCTATCTTAAAACCTTGGCATTCTCCTATACTGCGGCCTCTAACACCCTCAGGCCCAAGGGCCTTTCCTCCCATTGATGGCCAAGAAGGCCCTCCTCTGCCACATATGTGGTCCGAACCATGGGTCCCTCCTTGTGTATTATTTGGTTGGTGATCCAGTCTCCAGGAGCACCTGGAGATCAGGCCAGTTGACACTGTTGCTCCCTCCATGGGGCTGCAAATTCCCTCAGCTCCTTCAGTCCCTTCTCCAACTCCTCCATCTGGGACCTTACACTCAGTCCAATGGTTACTGTGAAGTGAATCTTGGGTATTCTAAACTTTTGGGCTAATATCCACTTACGAGTGAGGACATACCATGTTCGTTCTTTTGTGACTGAGTTACCTCACTCAGGATGATATTTTCAAGTTCCATCCATTTGCCCGTGAATTTCATTAAATCATTGTTTTTAATAGCTGAGTAGTACTCCATTGTGTAAATGTACCACATTTTCTGTATCCATTCCTCTGTTGAGGGATATCTGGGTTGTTTCCAGTTTCTGGCTATTATAAATGTGGCTGCTATGAACATAGTGGAGCATGTGTCTTTATTACATGTTGGAGCATCTTCTGGGTATATGCCCAGGAGTGGTATAACTGGATCCTCAGGTAGTGTTATTTCCATTTTACTGAGGGTCTGCCAAACTGATTTCCAGAGTGTTTGTACCAGCTTGCAATCCCACCAACAATGGAGGAGTGTTCCTCTTTCTCCACATCCTTGCCAGCATCTGCTGTCACCTGAGTTTTTGATCTTAGCCATTCTGACTGGTGTGAGGTGGAATCTCAGACTTGTTTTGATTTGCATTTTCCTGATGACTAAGGATGTTGAGCATTTCTTTAGGTGCTTCTCAGCCCTGTGA
>CM052711.1:65096993-65123035 GCA_028551405.1 Uromys caudimaculatus | reverse complement strand
TTGTACCAGCTTGCAATCCCACCAACAATGGAGGAGTGTTCCTCTTTCTCCACATCCTTGCCAGCATCTGCTGTCACCTGAGTTTTTGATCTTAGCCATTCTGACTGGTGTGAGGTGGAATCTCAGACTTGTTTTGATTTGCATTTTCCTGATGACTAAGGATGTTGAGCATTTCTTTAGGTGCTTCTCAGCCCTGTGAATTTCCTCAGTTGAGAATTCTTTGTTTAGCTCTGTTCCCCATTTTTTAATGAGGTTATTTAGTTTTTTAGAGTCTAACATCTTGAGATCTTTGTATATATTGGATACTAGCCATCTATCAGATGTAGGATTGGTAAAGACCTTTTCCCAATCTGTTGGTTGCCATTTTGTCCTATTGACAGTGTCCTTTGCCTTACAGAAGCTTTGCAATTTCATGAGGTCCCATTTGTCTATTCTTGATCTTAGAGCATAAGCCATTGGTGTTCTGTTCAGGAACTTTTCCCCTGTACCCATGTGTTCAAGGCTTTTCCCCACGTTCTCTTCTATTAGATTCAGTGTATCTGGTTTTATGTGGAGGTCCTTGATCCACTTGGACTTGAGCTTTGTACAGGGAGATAGGAATAGATCAATTTGCATTCTTCTGCATGTAGAACGCCAGTTGAAACAGAACCATTTGTTGAAAATGCTGTCTTTTTTCCACTTGACGGTTTTGGCTCCTTTGTCGAAAATCAAGTGACCGTGGGTGTGTGGGTTCATTTCTGGGTCTTCAATTCTATTCCATTGATCTACCTGCCTGTCGCAGTACCAATACCATGCAGTTTTTATCACTACTGCTCTGTAGTACAGCTTGAGGTCAGGAATGCTGATTCCCCCAGATGTTCTTTTGTTGTTGAGAATAGCTTTTGCAATCCTGGGTGTTTTGTTGTTCCAAATGAATTTGAGAATTGCTCTTTCTAAGTCTGTGAAGAATTGAATTGGAATTTTGATGGGGATTGAATTGAATATGTTGATTGCTTTTGACAGGATGGCCATTTTTACTATATTAATCATGCCAATCCATGAGCACAGGAGATCTTTCCATCTTCTGAGGTCTTCTTCAATTTCTTTCTTCGGAGACTTGAAGTTCTTGTCATACAGATCTTTCACTTGTTTGGTTAGAGTCACACCAAGATACTTTATATTGTTTGTGACAATTGTGAAGGGTGTTATTTCCCTAATTTCTTTCTCAGCCAGTTTATTCTTCAAGTATAGAAGGCTACTGATTTGTTTGAGTTAATTTTATATCCGGCCACTTTGCTGAAGTTGTTTATCAGCTGCAGGAGTTCTCTGGTGGAGTTTTTTGGGTCGCTTAAATATACGTTCATATCATCTGCACAGAGTGATATTTTGATTTCTTCCTTTCCAATTTGTATCCTTTTGACATCCTTTTGTTGTCTAATTGCTCAAACTAGAACTTCAATTACTATATTGAATAGATAGAGAGAGAGAGGGCAGCCTTGCCTAGTCCCTGATTTTAGTGGGATTGCTTTCGAGTTTCTCCCCATTTAGTGTCTTGTTTGTACTGGTTTGCTGCATATTGCTTTTATTTATGTTTAGTTATGGGCCTTGAATTCCTTACCTATCCAAGACTTTTATCATGAAAGGATGTTGAATTTTGTCAAATGCTTTTTCAGCATCTAATGAAATTACCATGTGGTTTTTTTCTTTGAGTTTGTTTATGTAGTGAATTACATTGATGGATTTCCGGGTATTGAATCATCCCTGCATCCCTGGGATGAAGCCTACTTGATCATGATGAATGATCGTTTTGATATGTTCTTGGATTTGGTTTGTGAGGATTTTATTGAGTATTTTTGCATCGATATTCATAAGGGAAATTGGTCTGAAGTTTTCTTTCTTTGTTGGATCTTTGTGAGGTTTTGGTATCAGTGTAACTGTGGACTCATAGAATGATGTGGATAGTGTTCCTTTTGTTTCTATTTTGTGGAATAGATTGAAGAGTATTGGTATTAGGTCTTCTTTAAAGGTCTGATAGAATTCTGCAGTGAACCCATCTGGTCCTGGGCTTTTCTTTTGGTTGGGGCACTTTTAATGACTGCTTCTATTTCTTTAGGCATTATGGGACTGTTTAGATGGTTTATCTGATCCTGACTTAGCTTTGGTATTTGCTATCTGTCTAGAAAATTGTCCATTTCATCCCAATTTTGCAGTTTTGTTGAGTATAGGCTTTTGTAGTAGGATCTGATGATTTTTTGAATTTCCTCAGAATCCATTGTTATGTCTCCCTTTTCACTTCTAATTTTGTTAATTTGGATACTATCTCTGTGCCCTCTGGTTAGTCTGGCTAAGGTTTTATCTATCTTGTTGATTTTCTCAAAGAACCAGCTCCTGGTTTTGTTGATTCTTTGTATACTTCTTTTTGTTTCTACTTGGTTGATTTCAGCCCTGAGTTTGATTATTTCCTGATTCTACTCCTCTTGGGTTTATTAGCTTCTTTTTGTTCTAGAACTTTCAGGTGTGCTATTAAACTGCTAGTATATACTCTGTACATTTTGTTTTTGGAGGCACTCAAATCTATGAGTTTTCCTCTTAACACTGCTTTCATTGTGTCCCATAAGTTTGGGTATGTTGTACTTTCATTTTCATTAAATTCTAGGAAGTCTTTAATTTCTTTCTTTATTTCTTCCTTGACCAAGTTATCATTGAGTAGAGCATTGTTCAGCTTCCATGTGTATGTGGGCTTTCTGTTGTTGTTGTTGTTGTTGTCACTGAAGACCAGCGTTAATTCATAGTGATCTGATAGGAGGCATGGGATCATTTCAATCTTCTTATATCTGTGGAGGTTTGTTTTGTGACCGATTATATGGTCACTTTTGGAGAAAGTACCATGATGTGCTGAGAAGAAGGTATATTCTTTTGATTTAGGATGATATGTTCTATAGATATCTGTTAAATCCATTTGGTTTGTAACATCTGTTAGTTTCACTGTGTCTCTGTTTAGTTTGTGTTTCCATGATATGTCCATTGATGATAATGGGGTGTTGAAGTCTCCTACTAATATTGTGTGAGGTGTAATGTGTGCTTTGAGCTTTAGTAAAGTTTCTTTTATGAATGTGGGTGTCCTAGCTTTTGGAGGATAGATGTTCAGAATTGAGGGTTCTTTTTGGTAGATTTTTCCTTTGATGAATATGAAGTATCCTTCCTTATCTTTTTTGATGACTTTTGTGTGAAAGTTGATTTTATCCGATATTAGAATGGCTACTTCTATCTGTTTCTTGGGACCATTTACCTGGAAAATCGTTTTCCAGCCCTTTACTCTGAGGTAGTGTTTGTCTTTATCACGAAGGTGCATTTCCTGAAGGCAGCAAGATGCTGGGTCCTCTTTATGGATCCAGTCTGTCAGTCTATGTCTTTTTATTGAGGAATTGAGTACATTGAGTTTAAGAGATATTAAGGAATTGTTATTGTTGGTTCCTGTTATTTTTGATGTTATTTGTATGTTTGTGTGGCTATCTTCTTTTGAGTTTGTTGAAAGATTACTTTCCTGCTTTTTCTAGGATGTAGTTTCCCTCCTTGAGCTGACGTTTTCCATCTATTATCCTTTGTAGGGCTGGGTTTATGGAAAAATATTGTGTAAATTTGATTTTGTCATAGAATATTTTGGTTTCACCATCTATGGTAAAAGAGAGTTTTCCTGGGTATAGCAGCCTGGGCTGGCATTTGTGTTTTCTTAGGGTCTCCATGAGTTCTGTCCAGAATCTTCAAACTTTCATAGTCTCTGGTGAGAAGTCTGGTGTAATTCTGATAGGTCTGCCTTTATATGTTACTTGACCTTTTTCCCTTGCTGCTTTTAATATTCTTTCCTTGTTTTATATATTTCATTTTTTTACTATAACGTGATGGAAGGAATTTATTTTGTGGTCCAATCTACTTGGAGTTCAGTGGGTTTCTTGTATATTTATGTTCATCTCTTTCTTTAGGTTAGGGAAGTTTTCTTCTATAATTTTTTTGAAGATATTTACTGGTCCTTTAAGTTGGGAATCTTCACTCTCTTCTATACCTATTATCCTTAGGTTCTGTCTTCTCATTGTGTCCTGGATTTCATGAATGTTTTGGGTTAGGAGCTTTGCATTTTGCATTTTCTTTGACTGCTGTGTCCATGTTTTCTATGATATCTCCCGCACCTGAGATTCTCTCTTCTATCTCTTGTATTCTGTTGGTGATGCTTGCATCAATGACTCCTGATCTCTTTCCTAGGTTTTCTAATTCCAGGGTTGTCTCCCTTTGTGATTTCTTTATTGTTTCTATTTCTATTTTTAGTTCCTGGATAGTTTTGTTCATGTCCTTCATCTGTTTGATTGTGTTTTCCTATAATTCTTTAACGGATTTTTTGTGTTTCCTCTTTAAGGCCTTCTAGTTGTTTACCTCTGTTCTCTTGTATTTCTTTAAGGGAGTTATTTATTTCCTTCTCAAAGTCTTCTATCATCATCATGAGAAATTATTTTACATCTGGGTCTTGCTTTTCTGATGTGTTGGGGTATCCAGGGCTTGCTATTGTGGGAGAGCTGGGTTCTGATGATGCCAAGTAGCCTTGTTTTCTGTTCCTTATGTTCTTGCCTTTGCCTTTCGCCATCTGGTAAACTCTGATGTTAGCTGGTCTTACTCTCTCTGGCTCTGCCTTGTCCCTCCTTCAAGCCTCTGTGTCAATACTCCTTGAAGACAAGCTCTCTCTTCGAAGTATTTGTGTTTGAAGAGTTGTGGCACAGGGTCAGCTTTGGGGTGCAGGCAGAAACCAGAAGGATCTTGTCCCCAGCGGTTCCTTGGTTCCTGTGTCCTGATGGCTCTGCAAGCCTCTCTCTTGATCCTGTGAATTTGAACAGAAGTGGTGGTCTTGCCTGTGCTCAAAGGTGTGAGGGCACTTCTGGGAATCCAGCTCTCTCCTGCCACTATTTGAGTATGGAGCCCTGTGTCCCAGGATCAGCTCCCCAGCTGCCAGAAGAAACCAGAAAACCACTCCTCAGTCACTGTGTCGTGGAATTCCAGGTGGGTCCCTCTAAGCAGCCAGGCATGCCCACACTCCTGGGAATCTAGCTTTCTCCTGGCACTATTTGACTATGGAGTGCTCTGGCACAGGCTGAGGTCCCCAGCTACAGATAGAAACTGGAAGGCTCCTGTCCCAGGCTTTTCCTCAGTCCCTGTGTCCCGAGGGTCTGGGAGGCTAGTTTTCTCCTGGAACTATTTGGGTATGGAGCCCTGGTGGCCCAGGCAGAGGTCTCCCACCACAGATGGAAACCAGAAGGTTCCTGTCCCTGGCTTTTCCTCAGTCCCTGTGTCCTGAGGATTCTAGCCTGGTCCCGCTGAGCAGTGCTGCTTGTCTTAACCCCACTCATGACTTTTCCACACTCCTGGAAGGGTAGCTTTCTCCTGGTACTATTTGGCTACGGAACCCTGGTGGCCCAGGCACAGGTCTCCCACCACAGATGGAATGTCTTTATTTTTAATATATGTATTTATTACTGAGACACATTTTCACATGTAACTCTGGCTGGCCTACAACTTTCTATGTAGACCGGGTTGGCCTAAAAGTACTAGAGATCCACCTCCTTCTTCCTCCAGAGTGCTTGGATTAAAGGTATGTACTATTCTAGGTTACTATCTTTATGTGTTTCAAAGACACTGTCCTTGATTTATTATGGTTCACCTTAATGATTTTGGTAGTATTTGCTTCCAGTGTCTTGTAGATTCATATTAGATACTATTAAGTGTCATGCACATCAAAAGGTAGTCCCAAAAGCAAAACATCTAAAAATTAAAAATATAATAATAAAAAACATGGACATATTTGTTAGTGAGGATTGATTTATAGCAATGCTGTACATTTCTAGTAAGAATATAAGATTATGTAACAACTTAATAACCTTTAGCTTCATACGATATTAGATACACACTAAATAACCCCTCCAAAGTCATTCTATCTTAAAAATGTATTTGCTTTTGATATGTGTGTGTGTGTGTGTATGTATATATATGTGTGTGTGTGCTTTTTTTACATATACGCCTGTACAACAGAAAAGGGTGTGGGATCTCATTATAGATGGTTGTGAGCCCTCATGGGATTGGTGGAAATTGAATTAAGGACCTCTGAAAGAGCAGAACAGTCAGTGCTTTTAACTGCTGAACTACCTCTTTATCTTCCCTCACCCTACACACAAGCGAGATGTCACTCTTAACTATCTGTCCACAAAACACTAAAAATTATACTTAGATATTTGGATTAAGGATATTTATAAAAATTATTTATAGCTGTTTTCTTCATAGTCACTTAAAAGGAACTCATAAGTTGCTTTACATGTATGTAGTTTAATATTATATAACAATATAATGGAATAAAGTACTAGCATTGCAGAATGATTGAATGTTGAAACAATAGTGTTCTAAGAAATGCACTAGGACATGGTGGTACACACCTGCATTCCCCTCATGTAGGAGCAGTTGGAGCTAGAGGTGGGGATGGAGATGGAGATGGGGATGTGAGAATTAAAAGTTCATGTTCATCCCCAGTGACATAGCAAGTTCCAGATGAGCCTTGGCTACATGAGACCCTGTTTCAAAGGCTAATACATAAGAAATTAATTAACTCTAAATATAAACAAAATATAGCAGTTATTTCACAAGAAACATGGAGTCAAATTCAAGGGAAAATATCCCAAAGTCATAATAGTGATAGGAAAATAGATTTAAGACCATAAAACATTTACCATCCAAGATTAGTGTCTACACACACACACACACACACACACACACACACACACACACACTCCTAAATGGGCTGCAGGGATGGCTAATTGGTTAAGAGAGCTTACTGCTCTTGCTAAGGACCTGAGTTCAGTTCTCTGCATACCAAGGGGCTCACAACTATTGGTTCCGGAGGAGCAGATTCTAGTTTGTAGCCTCTACAGGCACCATCATGTGAACACACACTCACACAGACATCAAGATTGTTGAACACACACATGTATTTCTGGGTGGCAGCTGTACAAGAATGACTTTCTTTTAGGGATCATTAACTTGTTGAAATAGAAAGATACACAACTTCCCCCAAGACACACAATTCCTCCCCTTCTCCCAACTTCTCTCTTTCTCTTTGTGTATGTGTATGTGTGTGTGATGCTCAGTAGAACAGCTCTTAGTTCTTTTTACAAGAAGCATGCACATGCATGTTCATAGTAACAAAACAGAACTTGACTCTTAAGAACAAAGTTATCTTCTTCGTGTAAATAGGATGATTAAAATTTTGGAAGATTCAAATATTAGATATTATAAAACAGGAAAATAAGCTATCAGTTCACATAAAAGCATAGATTGATATTTATTAGGTGTGTGTGGTGGTTGGGGAGTTGGTTGAAGGTGTTTGTGGCTATGTGATGGGATATGTATATAAGTCAGAGAATAACTTTGTGGAGTCAGCAACTCTCTATTTTATCCTTTATGAGGGTTCTGGAATCTGGCCATCAGGCTTCTGTGTCATGTACCTTTACCTGCTGAGACATTTTTCTGGTCCAGGCATTGATCTTTTACAACAATCCACAAAAGAATCCATATAGGAGGTCACCACACAATAGCAGATGATAGCAAGACTATGAGAACATGACTGAAAGTAATATTGGAAGAAATGAAAAACTGGTTCTAAATACAAAAAAATCACTTAGTGAATATACATTCTTAAGTCTTTTTAGAAAAGATTTTAAAAAAATCTTATTTATGTGTACATGTGTATCTGTTTCTGGATATGTGCTCATGTGTGCAGTGTGCTCTGTGGCTGCAAGAGAATATCTTATCCCCTGGTGCTATTGTCACAGGCAATTTTGTGAGTTGCCCAATATAAGTGCTGGGAACTGAACTCAGGTCCCATGCAAGAGCAGCAAGTGCTCTTAATTCCTGTGCCATTTTTAAAGCTCCTAAAATATATTTTCTTGACTGCTGTGCCTAAGCCTGTTTAGTTTGCAATTACTAAGACAAATTATACATTCATGGGTATGTCCTTTTAATATTGTATAAATAGAACATATAGCACTTTCCAGCATGGGACTCAGAATTAGAAATAGTGGAATGCCCCCAAACTAACAATTATTCTGTATTACATAAGCTCGGCAGTCAGAACACAACAGAAAACAATGAACTTGTACTGCTTAGTAAAGCATGCATATTCTAAATTCAAACAGGAAGACAGTAGTTTCCTGATTTAACAATACAGTAAAACAGCCACAGAGTTTGTAATAATGCTTTAGAATTTATTTTGAGGGGATAATTTAAATATGGTTAGAATTGAAGTTCCCCATTTGTTTTTCCTTTGGCTAACACTTCCTGAGTCTTAGGAACATGGATCACATGAAAGAAGAACTACAAGTTTCATAACTGATTACTGGGGAAGTGCTTGTCAAATATTTGTTTTCAATTACTGAGGCCAAGACCATACTCCTCCACGCAGTATGAAATTCAATCAAGATAGTGTTTGTGATACTCTGCACACATTGTTCTTTGGTGTCTTTTCTTATTACCTCCTCTGAGAACACAGGTTTTATCATGCTCTGGAGATTGCCATGGACGATCGTGAAATGCAAGTCAAATCTGATTACTCTAGTGGTTATTTGTTCACTTATATTTGGAGTAGAATTCGTGGTTTAGAATAGAGTAAATCCAGAAAAAAACTGGGAAATCACAATAACTTTCCCTATACAAGCATAACCTCCTCCATCACTAGTATAGTCGACAGAATGAGCTTATGAATATATCAAAAGATCATTGATTGGAGAGATTTCTTGACGCTGTACATTTGATGGTCTTAAACTAACTTATGATTTAAATTTAACATTATATTAATGTACTTCTTTGTTCCACTACTATAAAAGTATCCTGTGTTTTATCAGTCCCTCTGTCCTTTTCAGATTCTACCAACAAATGGCTTTTAAGAATCACTCTAGAGTTATGACTGTTCCAGAGTGTTATGTCACTGGAATCGTGTTGTATAGATCCTTCAGATGAGCTTCTCCTACTTAGCAGTATTCACTAAAGCTTCTTCCTCTAGAGGTCTTTCCTCTCTTTATAGCTTATTTCACTCCAGAGCTGGATTATATTCTACTGCATGGATGTCCCATGAGATATTCACCTATTCATCGAATGAGGCTCATCTGAATTGCTTCCATGTTCTTAGAGCTAAAAATGAGGCTACCATGACATCCATTGTATTGACCAGGTTTTATGTCAATTTGATACCAACTAAAGTCACCTGAGAGGAGGGAACCTCAATTTAGAAAATGCCTTCATAGGTTTTGGCTGTTGGCAAGCCTGTAGGACATTTTTTAAATTAGTGATTAATGTAGAAGGTCTCAGCCCACTATGGGTAATAATATCTCTGGGCTGGTAGTCCTGAGTTCTACAAGAAAGCAGGTTGAGCAAGCCAAAAGAAGCAATGTAGTAAGCAGTACTCCTCCATGTACTCTACATCGACTTCTGCCTCCAGGTTCCTGCCCTGTTTGAGCTTCTGCCATGATTTCCTTCAACGATAAACAGTGATGTGAAAGTGTTAGCCAAATGAACCCCTTCCTCCCCAAGCTGTCTTTCTTCATGGTGTTTCACCACAGTAGTGCCTACCCAAACTGAGACAACTATGCACAGAGATTCATGTGGACCAAAGTGTTAATTCCTTTGGAGAATCAACAGGATTTCTGCATTGCATGGGAGTATATAAAATATGACAAGAACCCAAAGTTTCTGCATCATTTTATATCTCTGTTGGCAATGAATAGAAGTCTACTAGGCTATAACTTCACATACATTTTCTGTTCTAAGATCTTGAGATTTTTGCCACATTCAGGATGTATATGGATCTCGTTATTGTTTCCATTTGTGATTCTTAGTGATAGATGACAGAGAGAGACTTTCCATGACTGATTTGCCATTTGTATGTTTGCTAAGATGTCCGTTAAGGTCTTTGGATAGGTTTTGAATGTAGTATTTTTTATTTTTGAATGTAAGCATTCTTTTTAGAAAAAGTCTGTTCTGCTTTCATTTTTGTGACTGTGGTAAAATATCTTGACCAAAAGAAATTTGAGGAAGAAAGGGTTTAGTTTATTTACAATTCCAGCTTACAGTTCACCATGTCAAGGTAGTTGAAGCATCGAAAATGTAAAATTAGTTATATTACACTGTTATCAAGAGTAGTGGTATTGTTAGCTTTCTGTTGCAGTGATAAGCATCATGACCAAAAGCAACTTGGAGAGGAAAGGGTTTATTTTGCTTATGAGTTATAGTCTATTGTTGAGTGAAGCCAAAGACAGATTTCCCCAGGAACTTGAAGACAGGAATTAAAGCTGAGACTAGAGAGGAATACTGCTTGCTGGTTTTGCCAGATACCTTTCTTTTATAGCTCAGGCCCATATGCCCAGGAACAGCACCATCCACAATGGGCTGAGCTCCCCTCCATCAATTAACAATCAAGAAAGTGCCCCCAGAGACATGCCCACAGACCAGAAGAGGGAGAACATCCTCAATTAAGATTCCTCCTTCCTGGGTATGTCTGGGCTTGTGTTACGTTCATAAATGAAGCGAATGATGACAAGTAGAGAGAAATGTGTTCATGCTTACTATTCACCCTGCTGTTTTCTCTTCTTTTATACATGAAGATCAATGGTATTTGAGGCTCGATAAGGCAAGATCAGAATTGATGGTCAGGAAGCCGACAAGGGAGACTGTTACCTAGTTCACTTAGCCATAATATTCACAAGAGAGGCAGAATATTTGGCTCAGTGGTTAAATGCACTTACTGCTCTTGCAGGGGACTCAGTCCCAAGCAGCCAGGTAGGTTGGCTTATAACCACCTATAAATAAATTCAGCTCCAGGGGATACAGCACTTTCTCCTGGCCTCCATGGGCACCTACATACATGCACCCATGCATAGATACACACAATTATATGCATAACAACCCATGAAAGTAACTTAAAACGAAGTAATTGTAGTAGATATCTCTGTTTAATGTGACATGTGAATTAGTGAAAGTATTGGAAAATGGCAATTACTACACTATAACTAGTGATAGTCCTTACTGAATTATTTGCTTTAATGCTTTGCAAAGTAAAGTTTTGGTTCAGGAATTGGCATGCTAAGAAAGTTAAGTTGATGAATCCCTTCAGGATTTTGAGGTACATACAGAGGAACAATGCATACCTACTTGTAAAAAATATCAAACTTATTGGAAGGCCATAAGGAATTACTTTTATTGCTACAAGCAGACAGGGAACACGCTACAAGCATCTCTTTATTAGTAACACAATAGACACTGTCTTGCATACAAAGGATTCCTTTGTCACAAAATTTCTGTATTTTTTTTGTCAAAGAGTTTTGTTTTTAAGTGTGTGTGTGTGTGTGTGTGTGTGTGTACATGGGTATGTGTATATGAGTGCAAGAGCCCGTAGAAGCCAGAAGAGGGAGCTAGATCTCCTGCAGGTAGAGTTACAGATAGTGGTGAACTCCATGACATGAATGGGAGGAATCTTTTGGGTCCTTGGGAGCAGCAAGCTCTCTTACCTGCTGAGCCATCTCTCTAGCCTTTGTCACAAAAGTCTCTATAAAAAGAAGATGCCTAATTAATTAATTAATTAATTACCTTTTGGATAATAGAGCACAGCATTATTTTTATTTCCATTAGAATGTTTTCTTAGGGCAGGTGGAAGTTAAAAGTCAGTGGCCTGTTATTTCAGACAATCACTTCCCTCATCTGTAATGACTTCAGCTCTGTTGTGTTTCTCTTTATGTTGCCCTAATATCAACGTGCACGTGAGCAAGAAGAACCTTTGCATCAGTCCAAAGAAAACTTTGGGCTGAAAAGATGGCTCAGTGGGAGAAACATAGTGAGTTGAGTTCAGATCCTGAAGCCAGGTGTGGTGGAAAGCATCTTAGTCTTCTGCCAACTGGGAATCAGGAAAAGGGGATCACAGGAAGCTCATGGGCCAGCTAAGTAGCCTGCTGTGAACTATAGCAGACCCAGTGTACAAAAGGGAACCAGCACCTGAAGTTTCCCTCTGACCTCCACATGTACACCTTAGCAAGCATATATAAGAGAACTTTATACGCAGAAAGAAATTTTTTAAAAAAATCAAAGAGTAAATTTTCTTATGATAATTTTTTGAAATTATCCTAAATGAAATTGCACTATTTTAGATACTCATCTCATCATTTTAAAATAAAGACTCAATAATAGTCTTTTGAGCTGAATAATTATTGTGCAGAAATGCACAGCTTCTGTGAATATGTAAGTTTGTATTTGACACTTGGCTATGTTTGAAATATGTTTCTGTTTTTCTTTCTAGTAGATTTCAGTTTGGTGTCAATAATCTTCAAGAGGTTGAGATAAAGAAATCAACGCATTTTGAAAGTTTTAGAAAGTTTTTCTTTACCTACTAAATATTTTCACAGAAACATAAACCTATTTTAAAAGGAGTCAGATCAAAAACATACTTTCGGGCAGAATCTTGCTTATTTTTAACTAAAGTCAAAGTTGTTTTTTTGTAGTAATTTCAATATTCATAATTACTTACAGGCTGGATCTAAGGCAAAAATAGTAAAATATACACTTGTGTAGCAGGGATTATTGACTTTGAGGTCAGTATTTCTCAGTATTCAATATTATTTTAGCAATAATGCCTTGAACTGCAGCTTTTAAAAGATTTTTCAGAGAGGGAGTGATAGATAGATAGATAGATAGATAGATAGATAGATAGATAGATAGATAGATAGTATGTGTGATGGTATGGGTGTGTTCACAGGAATTCAGTGGGGTCTTCATCCAGTCAGCTGAAGACCTGAAGAAAACAAAGAAAAGGAGGTTCCTGGGCTTACTGGCCAGCCAGTCTTGCCAAATCTGAAAGAAACCCAAGTAGAGAGAGCAATGGAGGAAGTGTTGACCTCTGGCTTCCATATGAACTCCCTCTACCACAAACATGTATACAAAACACAGACACACAGACACACACACACAGATAAACACATAGACACATGGATACACATATACATACACACAGATAGACAGACACAGAGATACACGCACACACACACAGACATATACACAAATACATGGACACACACACACACACACACACACACACAGAGTAGTTTACTTTTTCTGTAGTCACGTGTTTTTATTTCTAGCAAAGAGTCATCCTTGTCTATCTTAAATGTCCCTCTGCTGCCGCTGCCAGCTTATTTCTAATCCCTACCCTTCAAATGTGTGTTATTCACTACCTTTCCTTTTCTTCTCACTCCTAAATCAAGACATGTAAGAGAATCATACACTGGAGTAGTATATCACGTTGACTGTGTGAGCTGATTTCTGCCTGTTTTTCTGGAATATTATAGCAAAATAAAAGGTATCAGCATGATTGCTTGGCTGTTAGAATCAAAAGGTTGATCAGGCAATAGAAAACCATACACTATTGCCCAGATCCTATAAATTAAACTGTTAACACCCAGACCAGCATGGGGGGGGTCAGTAAAGAAAAATCACAAACTGAAAAGAACGCCACAATGTCACAAGCACATGTGCACTAGTGCTTGCTCACATGCACACACAGAGAACCTAGCACATATGACATGCAATAAACATTTTCCACCTAATGTCTTACTGTGAGGTGAAGTTGAAAACACAATGGGAAGGAAAGTCTTCCCACTGAACAAGACTCAGTCAACCTAATGCACAGGGAAAGTATATTCAGAATGATGAGCACTGGTAACTTGGCTGATTGGCCAGGTTTCTAAACAAATTAATTAAGGCTTCAGAGACAAAGACTTCCAAGGAAGATGCAGGTGGATGAAGATATAGGAATGTAGAACACTGTTTTAAATGTTTGTTCATATTCATTTATTCTCTCTCTCTCTCTCTCTCTCTCTCTCTCTCTCTCTCTCTCTCTGTGTGTGTCTCTGTCTCTCTCTGTCTCTCTGTCTCTCTCTGTCTCTCCGTCTCTCTTTCTCTCTGTGTGTGTTTCCACATCCATCTTTAACATTTGAGTGAAGGTCAGACAGAGGTCAGAGGATATATTGTAGGAGTTGTTTCTCTTCTTCTACATGTGTTGAACAGAGGTAGTCAGACTTACCAAGAATTACCTTACCAGTTGAACCATCTTGCTAGCTTGCCAATTTTTTAATTGCTAGTACTTCTCCCTTATGAACTACACATTATCCATAGGTACAATAATATATCATAAGAGAAATAATCCAAGAACAGACAGGCACCATATGCACTTCCCAAAAGAATATGACTCCTACTGCCATGTTTTAGATTAAACAGAGTTTTCAAAGTCATGGATCTGGTAGCTAACAGAGCTGTTGATCGGGAGTAAGGAGAACAATTTGAGTATCATTTCAGAGGCAATATCAATCCTACTGTTTTGACAGTCTCTCGCTGGCCTGGAATTCTCCATGTAAGCTAGTCTGGATGAACAGTAAGTGCCAAGGGATCTCCTTGTCTCCACCTCCTCAGTGCTGGGTGTACAAGTGCATGCCACCATTCTAAGCAAATTCTAAGGATCAAGGCAACCTCTAGAGTCCTCGGTTTTAATCCAGATCCTTCCATCTGTGCAATGTGAATTTTTAGGCACAAAACTTGCATTTCTTTCTTATATACATGAAAGGACACACCTTTACATAGGTGGTTTATTAATGTGAACAAATTTGTATTTCAACACAATCTCCACACCTTTTAGTCTTGTGGTATAACCTCTCTGCCCTTGTCCTTCTTCTGTCCTGTCTATCTCTTCAATTTACCCACATCGTAGGCCCTTGGTTCTCTGAAAATTGGGTATAAATACTTTTAACCATATCTTTTTGGTCAAACCTTACATAGCTTTTGCAATTACAACTCATAGTGCTCATTTAAATAATATCTAATTCTGTGTATGACAATTTTCTTCAAATGGAAGCATTCTATCCAGAAAGGAGTAGGGAGACACATGAGACTCAGGAAGTAAACAACTCCCAAGTCTTAGGAAGTTTCTGAAACTAATAAGATTTATAAGGTCCCGTCCCAGCATTCAAAGAGAACAGAGTGTCCTGAATGGTTGAACTGCATGAAGAGGACTCTGATCAGATGGGTGCATGTAAGATGTGCAGAGTAGTACTGGTTTCATGAGTTGCACCTGTGCGCTTTTCAGCCATAGGGCTCCATTTCAGTTACTCATCCTCCTGTAATCCTCCTTTCCTGCTTATTCCTGTAAGTGCAGTAAACTTACAGATTCACCAAGTAGGACTTTGGTTGAGTTTTACACTGGTCTGTCACTGAATCCCTATCTGGGATGAACAGGTGTTCACTAGGAAAATGATGAGCAACTTCAGTAAGACCTCCTTTTTTTAGGGTCACCATATCCTTTATGGCCAAGCTGTAAACCTAAGCAACAATCTCACAAATATTAGGATCCAAATTTATGTTTGATTGATATCTCATTAATATTAGGTGGAAATGGCTTTTCCAGATAGTTCAAAGATAAAAGTAAGGGTCAGAGTAAGACATGTCAACATCCATGCTTACAAAGTAGCACACATTCCTGATTGATTGATGTTGATGCTGAGTTTCTCATCTTGGCCCCAGCCCACTGGAATAGTGACTCTGATACTCAAAACATATTTACAAACATCTTGGTCATAAGCTTCGGTTGGTTCACTGATTAGGTCATAACTTAACATCCCATTTATTCTAATCTAAATTCTGCCATGTGGCTGGTTACCTCTGCTCAGCTTCCATGTTTCTGTCCTCTTCCATGTTCCCAAGCAAGTCTCTCTGCCTGGCTCTAACCCAGAATCCTTTCTGCCTACAGATGTCCCACATTCAATTCTGCCCTTTTGTATAGGCCATAGGTTTTTTTTTAAAAATTGACAGTTTTTAATTGATATACCCATACAGATTCTCTCTCCTACAGATTGACATTGGGAAGCAAGTGAAAGAACCTGTTCTAGCAGTATTCATTAGAATCTATTACACCAGCAGCTGCTAGAGGTGGCTGCTCCTCCTCTTTGGTTTTGTGTACATATATGCATGCTTCAATGTGTGTATGCACACATGCATGCACATGAATAAGTGCACATGTGCACAGGTGTACCTGTGTGTGTTGGGGGGAATGTATATAGAAACATGAAGTTGATTTGGAGAGTCTTCAAGATCATTGTTTGTTCTCTATCCTATTCATTGAGCCAGGACCTCTTTCTTGAACCCAGAACTTGCCTATATAGGCTAACATGGCTAGTGAGCTTATGTGTGAATGAGCATGGTGTGTGTGTGTGTGTGTGTGTGTGTGTGTGTGTGTCTGTGCACCCACTCATGGCATTTGAGTGGAGGACTTCTTGCAAGAGTTGTTTCTCTATTCCACCACGTTTCTGCCTCCTGAGTATGGGAGTTATAAGTGGGTCTCCTTGTGCAACTGGTGTTTTGTGTGGTTTTTGAGGTCTTCACACTCACGTGGTGAGCATTTTACCTGCTGAGCCATCTCCCAAGCTCTTATGCAACAGCTGTTCCAACATACAGGAAACTCAGCTGTTATCTTAAAGCCCACTTGGAAGATTTGTGCCAAAAATCCTCCATTGTTAGGAAAAATTTTAGGATATTTAAAGATCTTATTGTTGACACAGGGACTGAGGAAAAGACAGGGACAGGAGCCTTCCGGTTTCCATCTGTGGGGGGAGAACTCTGCCTGGGCCACCAGGGCTCCATAGCCAAATAGTGCCAGGAGAAAGCTAGACTCCCAAGAGTGTGGACAAGCCTGTCTGCTCAGAGGGACCCACCTGGAATCCCAGTACACAGTGACTGAGGAGTGGTCTTCTGGTTTCTTTTGGCAGCTGGGGAGCTGATCCTGTGACACAGGGCACCATACTTAAATAGTGCCAGGAGCGAACTGGTATCCCAGGAGTGCAGACACATCTTTGAACACAGGCAAGACAACCACTTCTGTTCAAATTTACTGGAACAAGAGGAACCCTAGCAGAGCCATCAGAACACAGGAACTAAGGGACAGCTGGGGACAAGATCCTTCTAGTTTCTGTCTGCACCCCAGAGCTGACCCTGTGCCACAGCTCTCCAAACACAAATTCCTCTCAGAGAGAGCTGGTCTTCAAGGAATATTGACACGAGGTTTGCAGGAGGGACAAGCCACAGGCAGAGAGAGTAAGACCAGCTAACACCAGAGTTAACCAGATGGCAAAAGGCAAACACAAGAACATAAGGAACAGAAACTAAGGTTACTTGGCATCATCCGAACGCAGCTGTCCCACCACAGCAAACACTGGATACCCCAACACACCAGAAAAGCAAGACTCAGATTTAAAATCATTTCTCATGATAATGATAGAAGACTTTAAGAAGGAAATAAATAACTCCCATAAAGAAATACAAGAGAACACAGGTAAACAACTAGAAGCCCTTAAAGAGCAAACACAAAAATCCATTAAAGTATTACAGGAAAACAAAATCAAACAGGCAGAATTACAGGAAAACACAATCAAACAGACAAAGGAAATGAACAAAACCACTCAGGAACTACAAATAGAAATAGAAACAATAAAGAAATCACAAAGGGAGACTACCCTGGAGTTAGAAAACTTAGGAAAGAGATCAGGAGTCATTGATGCAAGCATCACCAACAGAATACAAGAGATAGAAGAGAGAATCTCAGGTGCGGAAGATACAATAGAAAACATTGACATAACAGTCAAAGAAAATGCAAAATGCAAAAAGCTCCTAACCCCAAATATCCAAGTCACAAAGAGAAGACATAATCTATGGATAATAGGTATAGGAGAGAGTGAAGATTCCCAACTTAAAGGACCAGTAAATATCTTCAAATAATTATAGAAGAAAGCTTCCCTAACCTAAAGAAAGAGATGAACATAAATATACAAGAAACCTACTGGACTCCAAATATATTGGACCAGAAAAGTAATTCCTCCCGTCACATTATAGTGAAAACACCAAATACACAAAACAAGTAAAGAATATTAAAAGCAGTAAGGGAAAAAGGTCAAGTAACATATAAAGGCAGACCTATCAAAATTACACCAGACTTCTTAGCAGAGACTATGAAAGCTAGAAGATCCTGGGCAGAACTCATACAGACCCTAAGAAAACACAAATGGCAGCCCAGGCTGCTGTAACCAGCAAAACTCTCAATTACCATAGATGGTGAAACCAAAATTCTATCAGACCTTCAAAGAAGATCTAATAACAATATTCTTCAATCTATTCCACAAAATAGAAACAGAAGAAACACTACCCAATACCTTCTATGAGACCACAGTTACACTGATACCAAACCCTCATAAAGACCCAACAAAGAAAGAAAACTTCAGACCAATATTCATTATGAATATCGATGCAAAAATACTCAATAAAATTCTCACAAACAGAACCCAAGAACATATCAAAACAATCATTCATCATGATCAAGTAGGCTTCATTCCAGGGATGCAGGGATGGTTCAATACCCAGAAATCTATCAATGTAATCCATTACATAAACAAACTCAAAGAAAAAAACCACATGATCATTTCATTAGATTCTGAAAAAGCATTTGGCAAAATTCAACATCCCTTCATGATAAAAGTCTTGGAAAGATCAGGAATTCAAGATCCATACCTAAACATAGTAAAAGCAATATACAGCAAACCAGTAGCCAACATCAAACTAAATGGAGAGAAACTTGAAGCAATCCCACTAAGATCAGGGCTAATATCCAATATATACAAAGAACTCAAGAAGTTAGACTCCAGAGAACCAAATAACCTTATCAAAAAATGGAGAACAGAGCTAAACAGAGAATTCTCAACTGAGAAAATTCGTAGGGCTGAGAAGCACCTAAAGAAATGCTCAACACCCCTAGTCATCAGGGAAATGCAAATCAAAACAACCCTGAGATTCCACCTCACACCAGTCAGAATGGCTAAGGTCAAAAACTCAGATGACAGTAGATGCTAGCAAGGATGTGGAGAAAGAGGAACACTCCTCCATTGCTGATAGGATTGCAAGCTGGTACAATCACTCTGGAAATCAGTTTGGCAAACCCTCAGAAAAATGGACATAATACTACCCGAGGACCCAGGTATTCTACTCCTGGGCATATACCCAGAAGATGTTCTAACATGTAATATAGACAAATGCTCCACTATGTTTATAGCAGCCATATTTATAATAGCCAGAAGCTGGAAACAACCCAGATGTCCCACAACAGAGGAATGGATGCAGAAAATGTGGTACATTTACACAATACAATACTACTCTGCTATTAAAAACAATGACTTCATGAAATTGCAAATGGATGGAACTTGAAAATATCATCCTGAGTGAGGTAACTCAGACACAAAAGAAAGAACATGGTATGTCCTCACTCATAAGTGGATATTAGCCCAAATTTTAGAATACCCAAGATTCACTTCACAGTAACCATTGAACTGAGTATGAGGTCCCAGATGGAGAAGTTGGAGAAGGGACTGAAGGAGCTCAGGGAGTTTGGAGCCCCATGGAGGGAGCAACAGTGTCAACTGGCCTGACCTCCCAGTGCTCCTGGAGATTGGACCACCATCCAAAGAATACACATGGCGGGACCCATGGTTTGGACCACATATGTGGCAGAGGAGAGCCTTCTTGGCCATCAATGGGAGGAAAGGCCCTTGGGCCTGAGGGTGTTAGAAGCCCCATATAGGAGAATGCCAAGGTGGTAAGATGGGATTGGGTGGGCGGGTGGGTGGGTGGGGAATACCTTCATAGAGGCAGGGGGAGTGGGGAGGGAATAGGGGGCTTCCAAAGTGGAGAACTGGAAAGGGGGGAACATTTGAAATATAAATAAAGTATCAAAAAATAAAAATTAAAAAAAAGATCTTATTGTTTTTGTCGTTTGTAATTTGAAACCAGGCATACACTCTGATCCTTCTGTCTCCACCTCCCACATGCTGAAAATAAAGGCTAGTGCCACCATATTTGGTTTATGAAGTTCTGGAGATCAAATCCAGAGCTTCACACAAGCAAGGGCTGTACCAACCCAGCCTCATATCCTCAGTACCAGTTTTAAACAATCAAATGGTTTTATTAAATATAAAACTATGGGTACAATAATCTACACTATATATTTCTGGATGGCCCTCAGCTTTCTATTGGGATCAGGATGGTCTGTGCCTCTTCTGTCTCTGACTCCCAAATAAAGGGTTTAAAGGCTTGAAGAACTATGTCCAGATCCAAACTTTTAATTATTTTGGTTGTATAGCATCAATACACATGAAACACTCACAGAGTTAAGTAATAGTTCAGTAATGACAAATTGGTAAACATCAATGACTAGCTTTTCACAGAGGGAAACACAGACTTCAAAAACCTAACTACTGCGTTTCTCATGGTTTATGACAGCTGGAGTGTGGATCACTTCTCATCAGCAGAGCAGTGATAACAGGCTTCCCTTTGTAATAATATATTTTTGTTGTGACTGTTTTTCTATCTCCTCTTTGATTTCTATACTCTTTGTACCCAGAAAGCCACATGACATAGTTTGAGAAGTTCTTGAAAGAACATAATCCTCTCCCTCTTGAAAAAAAACATACCTTTTCCCTGTGGTTTGCTGGGTTTCAAATGATTCATGAAGTTGTGTGTCCATTAGGACAGTGGGAGGGGTATCAGCTGGGCAAATGCATTAGGGAGGGGAAGAAAGATCACTTCCCCAAGTTTCTGCTTCTCAATTCTAAAACTGCTATCATAGAGTTTAGCCCCAGACATGTTAGGATGATTTAGAACTCATCCTTGGATATCACTGATTCATAAGTTGAACCCAAATCAATTATCATACTTTTCCTGGGTCCCCATTTTTTTCTTTCAAGATAGGATCTCACGTATCTCAGGCTCTTTTAGCTTATTATGTAGCTGAGGATGACCTCAAATTTTAGATTCCTAAGTCTACATTCTAAGTAATCACCATGCCAAGTTTATGCTGTGCGAGGGATAGACCCAAGGGCCCCATGTCTTCTCCCAAATGTCCACATCCCAAAGCCCTTTTCCCTATGTTTAAGAGTCAGTTATATAGTCTGTGTAAAAACATCAAAGCTATCACACAACATTCCCATAATTTGGTCCAGCAAACTGTGATTATAATTGGGGTGAACAGCGTATGATTTATCTCCATTGATATTTGCAGCAAAAAAAAAAAAAAAAAAAAAAAAAAAACAAGCAAAACAAATACAAAAAAAAAAAAACAAAAACAAAAAACCCAGCAACAACAAAAATAATAATCATTCCAAATACCAAAGGGCAGGAATTTTTCACTTTAACAAAACACTAAACAATAGACAAAACTGAAGTTTCTGGAACCGAGAGTGGGTGAAGGGGGCATGTTGACAATCTGGCCTGCAAAAGGTAAAGGGCAGACAGGGAACAATTTCAAGAGCAAACTTGAAGCTTTCAAGCTCATGTCATCATGTGCCAGGTGCTTTCCTAAGAAGTGGGAAGAGAATAATGAGCCAAAAAGATGGCTTGTCAGTTCCACACAGCTCGTATACTTGGGGAAATGATGGGGAGAAAAGTAAGCTTCTGTCTGCTGTGGGAAGTCAGAGCATCTGGAAAAACATACACCAGGTTAGAAGATCTTAATACCAATGTGGTAGGGATTACAATACATAACCTCATAACTTTGGGCCCCAGTGTGGCTAGAGTTCAGATCTGTTGTCCTCAATCCTTTATAAAATGCTTTCTACTTATTGACTGTCTACTGTAAGACCATCTTTATTCTAGTCAGAGAAATGTGGTTAATTAAGTAGCTCATACTTCATGTAGAAAGATATCTAATGATTATGATAATTATGCAATTTATAAAACATATAGTGATAAACAGTGATAAACTTATACAGCATGAAATATAGTCTCCCTGGAATGATGGTAATCCAAGCACTGTGGTTCAAGCATAAATAAGATTGATACCGAGTCTCTTGATGCACATGCCGAAGCTTCATCTCAATTTGCTAGAAGTTGGGAGAGCAAGCCATGTGACTATTAGGTCTGATGGTCAGTGTGATTTTCTGAGGCAGGTAAGAATAGGGCATAAGCCAGCAACCTGAGATTCAACTTAGTTTGTGCTATGCACTCACCTATCCTCTAACAATGCACTCGGTGTCCTGAGCCCTTCACACGCATACACTATGAATCCACTATGCATACACACCCCTCACCAAACAGTGAACCTAGTAACCCATTAGCAACCTAGGACTCCCACATCCGTAGGACTAGCTGTACATACGCATGAGCTAAACAACAGAAATGCTTTCATCTCAGCAAACATATCCTGGAATTACTATGGGCACTGGCTCAATCTGCCCTAGACTGTTTTCAATACATGAGTAATAAAGCAAACTGTGTCTTCTGAGTGAACTTTTAGGAAGAGTTATTTGTTTACTATATTGTGCCTATAGACATGCACATAAAAGAGTGCATATGATTAAAATCATATACATTGTGAGAAGAGACATTTGTAATGAGGAAAGGCTTACGCAAGCCTGTTACCCAAAAAGGAGACCCACAACTTCTGTGCCCCTTAACAACAAACTCCTCCTCTTCTTGAACCCCCAAAAGAAAGTGGCAAGCAATGATCATAGTCCTTGATAGTTTGTCAATTAGTGTCCCACTGTCACTCTTGATGGAACATTTCTTTCTGATCTCTTATTGTTTTCCTGTGGATAAAATTTTCTCATTACTTTACCATCTGTGTATGTGCACTTATTTTAATTTTTTGAGTAAGACACAAAGAATTTGGAAGAATCCACCTCAGAACACAACCACTAGTAACAAAAGTAAGGTTCTGGAGGGTAGGCTTCAACAACTGGTTGGAAAAGCCTGCATGGTGTCTTGACTGGACAGTTTCAAACTCCAGAATGGTAAGTCATCACAGAACCTGGGGGTAATTTTTGTGAAGTCCGGTGGGTCTTCGGAGACAATATCCCCAGACACTTGATGATAGCTCTGGATGGGCTTAACCATACAATTAACATCACTCACAATAAATCTGAACTGATATCCTGACAAAGACTCATATTAAAAACCTAGTAGGTAGAATACCACTTGATACCATGCCTTTTATTTTTAAAAACTTAAATCTTTAAGCACACACTTATCCAAGTAGGAGCAACTGCCTGGACCATTTTCTTGCTCTTCTTCTTACTGGGGTAATGTACTCTTGCTAGTTTACTGAGCTGTGGTAAATGGAAATAAGCCACAGGGAACTTATATGTGCCAATAAACTCTATTTCCCATTACTTATGGACATTCTTAAGGGAAAGCTTATTATCTCCGGATCTGCTTCTGTATCACCTGTACCTATGTCTATCATCCATCTGTATCATATAAATGTATGTATCAATCTTTCTATCATCTGTGTTTCTATCATCTATCTCACGTCTATCATCTATCTACCTAGTCATCTATCATCTATCTACCTATGCTTATGTTCTCCTCTTACCCAGTTTCACTCAAGCTGTTAGCAATCTGAATCTAACACAAGTGAATGCTGTCTGTTTTGTGGTCATCCTCATGGATCACCCCATCAGGTATCCTTTACCTATTCCCTTCTATGTTATCTTTTGGCCTGGACTTTCTGCCTGCAATATGGTGGGCTGGCCCAACTCTGTTTAGCAGCTTGGTGTAAACCAGTCTACCTTGATAATCACAGAAAGGAGTAGGAGTAGAGCATGTGGCCACAGAGAAAAGGAGCTATTTGTGGAAGAGAATTTTAGGAGTGGGTATAAAGAAAGATGCATTAGAATTATTTCTATTTGTGTGTGTGTGTGTGTGTGTGTGTGTGTGTGTGTGTGTGTATGTGTGTGTGTGTGCATGTGTGACTGTGTGTGTATGTGCACATGTGTATATATGTGGATTCCATAGAAACTGAATTCAGTTCAGGTCTTCATACTTGCATTACAAACACTTTACTGACGAAGCTCAATCAGGATTTTCTGTTGGGCTTTCTGAGGTGGCTTGGGGCATCTTTTGTCAAATGAACCCACAGGGAAAGATGTTAACAGTACTTCAATATGTCCTTTGTCTGCTAACAGACCACTGTGCGCTGAAGATAGGTGGTAGTGATTTTGTAGTTCCCAATAGTTCTGAATGCCTACAGAACTGGAAAAGTTCATAAATCAATTTGGATTGCTGTATCTTTTCCTCTGTATCCTGCATTGACGGAGGCAGAAGTATCCCCAGAGGACTTTACTTAACTTCTCAAATGATTCCACCAGCTTGAGAGTTATGCTAATATTAATTCCACCCTCTTTTCCTTAAGCAACGGTCCCCCAGTGACTCAAATCCCTGGACATATGTGTGTGGACACCCAGTTCTGAGCTATTGATCTTCTTCCACACTTTCTTTGATCCTCACAATTAGCTGGCTGTGTTCATTTTATAAGGAATGAAATAAAACTCATGGATATTAAGTGTAAACTCCTCATTAAATCAAGAAATAAGTGGTACAACTGGGACACAAATGGAAGATTTGTCACTAAAGCCAGGGCCCATTCCATTACAACAAATTTCTTCTTTAATTGGGAATTCAATTGCCAAGTTAGAGACTACTGCCACATTGCAATTGTTCAGCTCAGAAGCCTGCCAGGATCTTCTGACTATATAAAATAAACTGCTAACATTTTGGAGGCCCAAGTGCTCTCTTCTCTAATTCCAGCCACAGACTAATGTTATCACCCCAGCTGGAAGGAAGATATGCTATATACACACTTCTTCCTTTATCTACTAGACTATTGAAAGAGTGGATTCCAAGAAACTGGAATTTCCACCCAAAATCTCATGTAGAGGAAAGGTGACAATAGGATTCCATTCAGCCAAATGAGCTTGTTTCCTCGGGAGAAATTTATACTTTGTCAGGCCAGCTTTCAATACACACTACAGACAGTAGCTCTGTTAATGATAGGCAGGCCCACACCTCTCACCTTCTGCTTAAACAGCTTCCCAAGTTACAGCCCTAGAGATGGGAATCGACTAGACTTCCCTGTTTCTCTCAACGTGGCCACATTGAATAAAGATAACCAATACTGCTGTGACCATTATTATTAGTTTGCTTAATTAGTCTACTGAGGATGGTTGTCTGAGTCCGCCCTGTTACAGGACTGTTGTGGCCCAGGCACTTACTCTAACTCTGGTAACACTGAGATCTGGGTAGAGACTGAAAAAGAGCTTTTAAGGGCTGCTTCTATCCCATGGATGTGGCAGGCTGGCTTTCATAGACTTTTTTCATTAAGGGCCATAATCACAATCTTGTCAACACGGAAGGGACATGCACTTGACCCCAGTTACTTCCTAAATCACGGTCTGAAGCTTGATGCCTTGCAGTGTCTAACCTCAGCATGCCTCATAGGCTTGGGAAACTGTTGGACCCATTCGGCTGTGAGATTGTGGTCCCCTCTCAGTATTTATCAAACAATAGAATTTCAATAGAATTTCACAGAATGTTTCATTGAAATTGGGAATAAAAGTCATTGGAATGTGTAAACATCTTGTCAAAATCCTGTTAAAAACTGTTTCTTGGGCTCTTCCCAGGCTTGATACCTAGGATTTCATCTGTGAAGTAAAGAAATCATCATCTCTAGTCAAATGTCCAGTATTTGTTTGTCACCAGAGCCCACCAGTGAAGACGACTCAGACACCATCTGTAGTCAGATGAAAATCTTTATTTCAGCTAACCAGGACTACACTGGGGTATTGAGGGTTCAAGTGAAGTCCCCCAGTGGAACTTTTTTTTTTTTTTTTTCTTTCTTTCTTTCTTTTTTTTTTTCCTCCTTTTTTATTTTTGATACTTTATATACATTTCCAATGTTTCCCCTTTTCTGAGTCCCCTCTTTGGATACCCCCCATCCCCTCCCCAACCCGCCTCTAGGAGGGAATTCCACCTCCCACCCCCTCCCGACCACCCATCCCCATATTCCCGCCTTGACATTCCCCTTTACTGAGGCCTCTAACATCCTCAGGCCCAAGGGCCTTTCCTCTCCCCCCTGATGG